>OZ038510.1:327500-407500 GCA_964036315.1 Acanthosepion esculentum
TTAATATATTGTAATGTAATTGTCATCTTTGATAATGGCTTATGCAAGCCGAATGCTTAGATAAGATTAAAAAATATGTATCAATATTGTAATTTTCTTTCATCTTTTAATGATAATGTTTTTAAGCTTATCAGACGGTATGAAAAAATGCTGCCTAAATACACACTATATATATGTATATTTGCCAGAGTTGTAGGAGAAATTTTGAAATCAGTCATATTGACTGTTTCATTTAGTTTGGTTTATGGCATATCAACCTCAATGGGTTTTATTTAATGCTGGCAAAATTTTTATTATTATTATTAGTAATATTTTTTTTTCTTCAAAAATTCATTACTGGTATTAAAACCTATTTTTACACTTATAGTGTTTAGACCCCAGCTTAGGATCTAACTATTTGCCCATAGCTAAGACCTTAACAGGTGCTACCACCCCGGGTCAGGGTGGACCTGGAACACCAGCAATTAAGAGGTGGTTACATGCTCCTCAAAACCTCTGGATCAGAGGCCTTGATGTTGGACGTAGTTCATCATCTTAGCCAGTCAATATGATGCCCGTCCTCTGTAAGAGATGAAAAACAGCAACAGCAAATATTCCTGTTGCTATATCCCAAGATCCTTGCTGTTGCACAATATGTAGACTTGTATGCAGATCCCTAGCAGAAGTGAAGTGATACATACAACACAAACGAAAACTGAATGAGGTTGTCGGATCCTCATGTTGAAATCAACGAGGGAAAGTCCATCATATATATATATATATATATATATTTGTAGGAAATGCGAGTACAATTTTTTTTTCTGTTTTATACTCACTAGGAGCTTATTTACAAAGATTTGTTTTAGTAATACATTTATTTTAGTCATAGCTGCTTATTTGCCCCCCACCACTCTGCCAATCACTGTTCAGTTTTAATGTTTATTTTTTTTTAATATTTTTTTTGAAAATTTGGGTTTTTGTTCTACTGAATCTTTGGAAAAAAAAAAAAAAAAAAAAAAAAAAAAAAAAAAAAAAAAAGGTTCCTTTTAAGGAATGCACTCATTTTTAAAACAATATATGTATGTACTTTATTAACCCCATATATATATATATATATATATATGGCCTGCAAAAGTAGGTATACAATAAATATTATACCAGTATTAAAATAGTGGTTCTAGGATTCATTTTTAATATTTTTTTATTTTCATAATTTTTATTGAAACAGATGGATGAGACTTTGACGAGCCATTCACCAGTTCTCACACCCAATGGACTTTGGGGGGGGGGATGTGCAAAGGATAGTGTTTTTGTATGCAAACCACATTCTGTTGATGCCATAATTCAATTCATACAGGATGTTTGCCAGGAAATTGATGCTGATAAAGACCATTGTGCCAGAGTGTATATGAGCGTCCACTCTTGTCTGAGTGACGGAGGCAAACAATTTGAACATTGGAGGGATTCTTATGTTTATTATTCATATGTTTATATAATCAGTACAATGTCTTGTGTGCAGGTTTTGTCTTGTTACTACATGCCTACTTTTGTGTCCACCTATATAAAATGAAATAGAAAAATCAAAGATTTTATGGTTTCTGTTGGTGGATTTAAATTCCAACATACACCAATGTCTCATATATATAATTTGAAGTCCATATGACCGAGCATGACCACTTCTTAAAGTCGTCTCGAATTATTTCCAATTTTCATCTTCTTGCTGGTGTTCTTTAAGATGACTCTTAAGTCCTGGCACTGGTTTGCACTTTAGACTTATGAGATTGTGTGTGTATATATATATAAAATGGAAACACTGTCAGATCTAATAAGGTAATTTATTACTCCTCTTATCCTCAAAAATCGCAGTGCATTTTCCTTAGAGTTTTGTCTTTCATTCATATGTGAAGAAGTCAATACCAAGAGACATCAGTGAAATGTGTTGTTTATAAGTTTTTTTTGACTTTGTCCCATTATCTCTACTTTTATTTGCATTTGATTATACATCCCCCCCACACACACACGATAGAGAATTGAGATTTTTTTTTTTCAGTCATTGTAAAAATGTTTATAGAAAAACTGAAGCAAGGGAGGGGAGGGTGAATGATCTAACCAGCCTTTCATGTTGCAAGCCAGTTGTCCTCTTTTTTAGGCTGATAGGGACCACTGACTTATAGAGGACAGGAGTTCTTTGTCCTGTCAACTTTTGTCTAAAACAGTCACTCATCAAAAACACAGTTGTTCTTTGTCAGGATCAATTGACCTTGTTCTTGGGAGGGCCACTCTGTTCAGCTAACCTTTGTGTAACATCCTGCAAATGTGTCCTTAACAAGATATCAGCTGACAACTATACTAATAGTTGTTGTAGTGGGCATGAACATGCAACCACAAAATAATGCTTCAGCTAAGCAATTCACACCAGTTATGAATTTATAAGATCATGGGAACATGAGATGGTGGTGTCCTGGTATGATAGGGTCTTAAAAAGAAAATATCTCAATGGATCCTAGGCTATCAAAAATAAATAAATTATTATAGTTGATAAATAAATAGCTATCTGTCTATTTCTGAGATGAGGTATTATGTACCTATTGTCCTCATCTTTGTCACCATATTTATTACAATGTTTCGGCCATTGTATGCTCCGGTCTTCTTCAGGTGGTTGGAATGGCAAACTGAACCCTTTATTTCGCTCGCTGGGATAGACTGTTCTAGTTACACTTACCATGTTTAATGGATGTCAGTTATTACATGTGGAGAGAAAAGGGAGATCACCGCCCTCTGTGGGATCAGGTTGAAATCATGGATGAAGAACACCATTGGAAAATTCGTAAACTTAACGAATCAGCATATATGCTAGGCCACAAAAATCTGAGCCGACCAAGCATAGAAATGAATACAATATGGGAACCAGTAGTAAGGGGTGCCAAAGAAAAGCAATAATAACAACAAAAATTGCAATATGAGCTCTGGTAAAAATATGTAATGATAACAGCAAAAAAAAAAAAATTGCAATATGAGCACTGGCAAAAAAAAATGGTTGCTGAAGACATTAGGTTTATAATACCCAGAAATTCATAGAGAGATGTTCTCAAGGACACATGGCACAGTGGATAAAAGTGTTGTTAGATCCAGTGATAGGACCCAAACAGTGTGAGTTCAATACCCGGTTAAAGTAGTGGAGAACTTGGACAGGGGAATTAACAGGAGATAACTAATAATTGACATCCATTACGGCATATGGAACTAAAACAGTCTACCCAGTGAGTGAAATAAAAGGTTCAGTTCGACACTCCAACCAACTGAAGAAGGCTGGAGCGTACTACGGCCGAAATGTTGTAATAAATATGGCGACAAAGATGAAGACAATAGTTCGAATAATGTAAGTAGAGTAAATAAATAGCTAATTAAAAAAAAAAGTAAATAATTTAAATGTATAGACTTGGTAACTGTTGACTAAAAAATCTTTATATAAGGTGTTAATAAAAATAACTAATAAATGTCCAAATACCAACCAAATACCAATGCATCAGTAGAAGATGTTACAAACGCTACCAGGAGATCAATACAAAATTATATTAAATCCAAATGAATCTTACCAACAGAAAAATATGCCATATATGTTGTAACACAGATCAACTGAATCTAAGAAAAAGCATTGTCAAATTCCAAGTCTAACTGAATTGTAAGGTTAAAAGGTAGACCATGTTTACAATTTATGTGGGAGGTGAGAAAGAGACGCAAAGGGGGAGAGAGAGAGAGAGAGAGACAAACGCGAAGGGGGAGAGAGAGAGAGAGAGAGACAAACGCGAAGGGGGAGAGAGAGAGAGAGAGAGACAAACGCGAAGGGGGGGAGAGAGAGAGAGAGACAAACGCGAAGGGGGGGAGAGAGAGAGAGAGACAAACGCGAAGGGGGGGAGAGAGAGAGAGAGACAAACGCGAAGGGGGGGAGAGAGAGAGAGAGACAAACGCGAAGGGGGGGAGAGAGAGAGAGAGACAAACGCGAAGGGGGGGAGAGAGAGAGAGAGACAAACGCGAAGGGGGGGAGAGAGAGAGAGAGACAAACGCGAAGGGGGGGAGAGAGAGAGAGAGACAAACGCGAAGGGGGGGAGAGAGAGAGAGAGAGACAAACGCGAAGGGGGGGAGAGAGAGAGAGAGAGACAAACGCGAAGGGGGGGAGAGAGAGAGAGAGAGACAAACGCGAAGGGGGGGAGAGAGAGAGAGAGAGACAAACGCGAAGGGGGGGAGAGAGAGAGAGAGAGACAAACGCGAAGGGGGGGAGAGAGAGAGAGAGAGACAAACGCGAAGGGGGGGAGAGAGAGAGAGAGAGACAAACGCGAAGGGGGGGAGAGAGAGAGAGAGAGACAAACGCGAAGGGGGGGAGAGAGAGAGAGAGAGACAAACGCGAAGGGGGGGAGAGAGAGAGAGAGAGACAAACGCGAAGGGGGGGAGAGAGAGAGAGAGAGACAAACGCGAAGGGGGAGAGAGAGAGAGAGAGACAAACGCGAAGGGGGAGAGAGAGAGAGAGAGACAAACGCGAAGGGAGAGAGAGAGAGAGAGAGAGACAAACGCGAAGGGAGAGAGAGAGAGAGAGAGAGACAAACGCGAAGGGAGAGAGAGAGAGAGAGACAAACGCGAAGGGAGAGAGAGAGAGAGAGACAAACGCGAAGGGAGAGAGAGAGAGAGAGAGACAAACGCGAAGGGAGAGAGAGAGAGAGAGAGACAAACGCGAAGGGAGAGAGAGAGAGAGAGAGACAAACGCGAAGGGAGAGAGAGAGAGAGAGAGACAAACGCGAAGGGAGAGAGAGAGAGAGAGACAAACGCGAAGGGAGAGAGAGAGAGAGAGACAAACGCGAAGGGAGAGAGAGAGAGAGAGACAAACGCGAAGGGAGAGAGAGAGAGAGAGAGACAAACGCGAAGGGAGAGAGAGAGAGAGAGAGACAAACGCGAAGGGAGAGAGAGAGAGAGAGACAAACGCGAAGGGAGAGAGAGAGAGAGAGAGAGACAAACGCGAAGGGAGAGAGAGAGAGAGAGAGAGACAAACGCGAAGGGAGAGAGAGAGAGAGAGAGACAAACGCGAAGGGAGAGAGAGAGAGAGAGAGAGACAAACGCGAAGGGAGAGAGAGAGAGAGAGAGAGACAAACGCGAAGGGAGAGAGAGAGAGAGAGACAAACGCGAAGGGAGAGAGAGAGAGAGAGAGACAAACCGAAGCCGGTAAGGACTAAAAAATATGATGAGAGATGGTATATTAATAATCGAGCAACAGAAGTGTAGGTGTTTGAAGAAACAAAAGAGTGAAAAAAAAAACAAATGTCTAAAAAATCTTTCTAAAAAAAAAAAAAAAAAAAAAAAATGTATAAACTTCAGCCCGCACCCCACACGCATTTCTATTTTTATTAGTTGCAGTGCATTTACGAAAGATGCTTTCTCTCTGCTCCAATGCACATGAACGTGCAGGTGTTGTTGAATACAACTCACAAATCCATAAGGAAAAAAAATTGAAAAACTTCATACTATTGATCAGAAAATGCCAATTCAGAGACAAGGCTACAAAAATCTAGATAAGGTTGCAAAAAGAAAATGAAAAAAAAGAAGAGTAGCAGATGTAATAACAATTTGCCCTTGACGATTTAAAAGACATTTCGTACATATAGGTGGAGAGGGGATAGGTAAAAGTCAATTCATAATTTAAAAATTAAAAAAAAAAAAAAGATTTGCAAAACAATGATTTATTTATGTCTGAATCTGTTTGACTAACTGAAAAAAAAATGATTAAAAAAAAAAGGAAAGAATGCTGGATTGCTGTGTTATCCATCCTTCTATATGACAGGGAAGCTTCACAATCTCCTTGGATCACGAAAAACTAGAGACAACAGAAATTTGGTTCTATAGAAAGTTCCATGGACGGAGGAAGTAAGCATCAAGGAAACCGCCAAGAAAATGGTAACAGAAAGGACACATACTTAGAATCAGGAAGAGATAGCCGAAATTCCTTAAAGGAGGGCCTAGTAAACTTAATATATCTCTTGCATTCAGTATGCTCCACGAGGGTTGACAGGTAGTAAGCCACTTATCCAACAAGTGTGAATGAGTGGCAGAACGAGCGTGGGGGTGAGAACCTTAGCAAAGGGAGAAAATTGCTAAGAGCTACAAGAGATAGGTAGTTGTGGAGAGTCATTATCACCTATTATCCTGAACGGGCATGGCGTATAGAAGAATTTAAGATCAGCCTTTAGGTTATTTAAGGTTGAACTCTTGACTGAAAAACGGTTGGTCAGCTTATATTTCGGTCTGGAAGGATCCACTATTTTGTCGG
Organism: Acanthosepion esculentum; assembly: GCA_964036315.1. Taxonomy (NCBI): domain Eukaryota; kingdom Metazoa; phylum Mollusca; class Cephalopoda; order Sepiida; family Sepiidae; genus Acanthosepion; species Acanthosepion esculentum. Next base: position 333,793 of record OZ038510.1, read on the forward strand.
GAAAAGACCGTTTAACTCCCGGTGCAGCGGGGATGCAAAAAAAGATATTTGAGGTCGCATTGACAACACTAAAAATGGTGGTAGAGAAAAAAAGCACAAACTCATAAAAGAGTTTTTTAAAAAAATGAATTAAAACCATTACAGTTGACACTATTTCTAAAATCATTACGAATGCTCAAGTCGAGTGCTGGAAACAGAAAATGACAAGCTACTCTAAATACTAAAAATCTCAAGTGTCCAAAGTAATATATCACAACTGTATGGTATAAATAGTGACATATTTTTCCCTAATGCCAGAGCTCAGGTGATTGGTTTCTTTTCAAAGTAGACATTTACCACTTACGAAAAAAAATGAAGCAACTCTATTTCATTCCTCGCTTCAACTTTACACTGTACAAAGATAAGCTAAAAATATTAGATACAAAGATAAGGAGGTTGGTAATTTGGATGACATATTCCATAGATATTACTAGATGACGGGAAGAGAGAGAAATGGACTATACGAAGATTGGTCGACAAGCAATGTCTGTTCTAATTTAATTTTAAAAGGGTGTCAGAATTCCTACTTTTTACACTCTAAAACATGACGTATCTTGAAGCTCAGGAGAATAAGTTGTGACTACTTTTTCTAATCTAATTCTTTCAAAATGGCTACCCTTCTAGATACACGCAGAAGGTAAAGAGCTGTTGCATAGTTTCTATTTTTTGAAGATACTGCAAATATTTACAGGAGATTAGCAAATCTTTATAGAAAAATCTATACTTGATGAAGATACAATAAAGATATACATTAGTAGAGTTAATGGCAATTCTAGAGAGAAAGGAAAAATGATGTTAGGCCCTGCAAGGGCAGGCCTACTGATGCCCTGCATTTGGGTAAGGGCCAAACAAGCAGATGTACTTATGACAATAAAATGAATCGCATTTACGAAACTGAAAGCGTGTAGATGAGATGTGTTAGTGTCTGGTCATCACTTTATGCCTAAATTTTTTAAAACTTATCCCTAAGGAATAGATGTGTTTTAAATCTATTTGAAAAAACTACCATAAACTGGTAATTCAGTATTTATATAAAATGAGTTAATCTGAGACATCATACTCCTATGGAAAAGATAAATGTGTATTCAAATTCAATATTATTTTGTTTCTGAACATAAGAGGAATTAAAAATCTTGTCCAGGAAGAGGATCATGTTTGGTCACATTGTACCAAAAGCATTCGTAGAGTAACTATCTGCCACATAGTCGGGTCATCAGTGACTAAACCAGTTCCACCCCACTAGGCTTTTCTAGTGAGATTGGTAGCTTGACACGTAGCGGGATGAAAAACAAGACCTATCTAAGGGCGGATGGCACTTCGTGCCAGGGGTTAGCAATTACCTAACACAGTGGGTTGGACTGGGCTCTACAGTTGTGTACTCAGCCAGTATAGCGATGAAACGGTATCGCTGGGTGGAGGACTTCCAGGACAGAAGTCCACAGCCAGGGTGGATAGTGACCACGATGGAATCAACGGCTATGTGTGCATGACGAAAGTGCGCCTTCAAGTTGGAGTTCAAGTTGCTTTGACCTGGAGAGTCTACTTTGCCAAGACAAGTGGCATGAATGATTACCTCTCCAGCTTTCAATCTAGATATGTGGCGGTAACTGGACAGTTGCTCAACTGCATTGCGACCCTAGAACACACTAAATCATGGGATCATCCTGGGTAATCCGCTAAACTATGTCCAACAGCAAGGCCTCTGATCGGGAGGTTTTGAGGAGCGTGGAACCACCTCTTAATTGCTGGTGTTCCAAGGTCCACCCTGACCCGGGTGGTAGCACCTGTTAGGATCACAGATATGGGGAAATAGTTAACTATTACAAACAATACTTTTTTGAAAAAAGAATTACCAGCAATATAATTTTGAAGGAAAAATATTACCAGAAACAGATTTTTGATAAAACAAAATATTACCATCAATAAAAATTTTTGTCGGCATTAAATAACCCATTGAGTAAAACAAAATAATGCCGTAAAACAAAATAAACCAAACTAAATCAAACCAGTCATGGGACTGATGGGGATGGCAACGAAAAATTCGCAAATTTGGCAGATTTTTTTTTCAGCACTATTATATGAATCAGCTTTGAACATTCCGGCACGGGGGTTATGGTTAACGATCTAGTCTGGTTTACAATTATTACCGAGTAGTGGGTTTGGTCCTTACTGGGAGCTTTTTAGTTCTAAACAAAGCTTAGTAAATAATAGCTATGCTTGATAGAATTTAAACAAGTTATAGACGCCTATAATAAAAAAATATTCAAGAAATAAAAATTCTATTTCTTCCAAGTTTGTTTGTAGAAACAGATAAAAATCTATTATTTTCCCAGCTTATAGCCTGGCCGGCCCAACAATATTGATTCCCTGGCAAAGAGATTGTAGTCCGGTTACTTTATCTTGTAAACATCTAGAGAGATAAATCTAGATATTGTTTTGATTATATCAAGAAGCCGTTTTGTTGTTTGGAAAAAAACACATTGTCTGGTTCACACTCCTCCCCAGTATTTTGAACAGGAGTAGAGGTCTATCCCTCGTTTCCGGCTCATTCTGAAGTCTACTTCAAGGAGTGTGAGCCGGGCGACAGGCGATCCTATCTACTCCTATTGATGAAAAAAAAGAAATAAATTGTATATAGAATTTCAGAGTTTAGGTGAAAACATCAGATGTATAATCTGATGTCTTCACCTAAACTCTGAAATTTTATATACAATTTATTTCTTTTTTTCCTCAATAGGAGTAGATAGGATCGCTTGTCGCCCGGCTCACACTCCTACCCGAGTTTTGAACAGGAGTAGAGCTTTTTTTCCTTTATTTCCTGTTTAGGATAAGGTTTCCGATTCCTTCTAAAGTCTTCCTATTCTCTTTCACTTCCAGTAGCCCTTTGCGTCTTAATGGCATTGACACCTTGCTCGGCTTGAATGTTTTTCGAGCTAGGGATGTAAAACCTGTATCAAGTATTTGTTATTTTAAAGTTAAGATACGAGGATTAGGTTAGCTTTAAAAAATTCTGTGTAACCAGTTCACACTCCTCCGCGGTCTATTGAACAAGAGTAGAGGTTTATCCCTTGTTTCGTGTTTAGGCCTGGGTTTCCGGTTCCTTCTAAAAAAATTTCATTCTCTTGCACTCTGCGTATCCCCCTGCATCTTAGTGGCATTATCGCCTTGCTTGGGATGAAAGGACTATATATATATATATATATGTGTGTGTGTGTGTGTGTGTGTGTGTGTGTGTGCTCCATAGTTTGGGCTCCTATATCAGGTATAGATATTTCCTAACTGTAGTTTGCCTAAGTATATAGAAATTTAAATCTTGCTATGCATTTGTAATCTTATCCTGTCTGCAAAGAGAATCATGTTAACTACCCAGCCTTCAGGTAGATAAGACTTTAAAAAAAAGGAAACACCTTTGATGTCTGCCTATAGACATGAGCATGAAACCAGTCACTTCCATTCAATGACCCAGCTACAGTTGATAAATCCATATTTAAGCAACCAAAGAGTCTTTTTTGGTGGAAGCCAAACCAGGAAATAACTACAACCAAGAGGATTTGATTCAAACAGAAGTCAGTTGTGTGCCATGCGTGATACACGCGTAGGCGATCATGTATCTTTTGATACATGACTGACGAGGCAGATTTCTTTCCCGCAGTAGGTAGACCATTTGCCATCCAAGGATATAGAACCCGGTCTGTCCTGCTATTTACCCATAGCTGGGGGAGAAGAGGATTCATACCTTTCCCAAGGGTATTAGCACGTAAGAGAATGTAATGTATTCGACTGGAATACGATCTTGGTTCTCCGATTCCAAAATCCGAGGCGTTATCCATTACTCCACCGTGCTTCCGATAAAGTCATTAAACTGATGTTCGATCCTAAATGGGTGTCCTATTTTTCTAACACACTAAGCTAAACTATATATATATATATATATATATATATATATAATGTTTGTGTGTCTATTAAATAAACTGCGTCTAGAGATTAGATGCAAAAGAGGTATTGTCAAATATTTTATGTAAATTCATAGATATGGGTTATCCAATGAAATAATTTGTGCTATTATGTATAGCGAGTCAGCATGAAAGCAATTAAGTCCCAATTTTCAATTTCAGATTGATATTTAGTATTTTTCAGTAATTATAGCAATTTGCAGTGTCAAGAGATTATTTGCAAGAACTAGAATTTAGTATTATGGCTCGTAAAAAAGAACTAAATGAATGAAAAGAACTATATAATCAAAGAAATTAGCAAAGGAAAGTCTTCGCTTCAAATTTCTAAGGATTTGAAAAGGGATCATCGAACAATCAAGAAAATATGTCAAATGGGAATTCAACCAAGGAAATAGAAGTCTCAGGCTGAATTCAGGAATTTAACAAAGCGAGATCTATCACATATTCGAAGAGAATTAATAAGAAACCTAAATGCATCAAGGGCGTTCATATTTGAGACCGCTGGAGCTCCTATGGTGTCAAGGGAAACAAGGTGTAAAGCATTATTTTGCTGATGTAAAAAAAAAAAAAATCAAATAAAGAAACCCATTAAAAAAAAAAAAAAAAAAAAAAAAAAAAAAAAAACTTAAGGAAAGAAGATTGCAGTGGGCAAAAAAAAATACATGAAAACTGATTTCAGTAAAGTGCTTTTTACAGACGAATCAAGGATCACTCTCGATGGGCCCGATGGATAGGCTCGAGGATGGGTTTGCAAGCAACATGACTCAAGAAAATGTTTAAAATGCCAACAAGGCGGTGGTGAGATCATGATATGGGCTGGGATTATTGGTAATGAGCTCGTGCGTCCATTTAAACTGAAAGAACTGGTTAAAATGAATTCCAAGAGCAATATTTCTTTGAATGGATTGATAACCAGTCTTTAGCCAAGCGTAGATCTATGATCTTTATGCAAGACAACGCACCAAGTCATGCATCAAAGTTTACTAAATGCTGGTTGAAAGAAAAGGGATTTGTTGAAGATTCTCTTATGGACTGGCCTTCAAATAGCTGTGACTTGAATCCCATTGAGAACTTGTGAAGCATCCTCAAGAGAGATATTTATTCTACTGGAAGGCAATTCAACAGCAAGTGTGACCTCTGGGAGGCAGTTAAAGTTGCTGCAAACAACTTACCAGCCGCTAAAATTGCAAATTTTAGTAGGTTCTTATTTTTTGTTAATATATCTTATTTTTAAAATAAAATGTTTTTTTTTTTAATGTTTTTCCTTTAAGGAATTGACGAATTTGTTCTAAAATCTTTTCATATTATTTTTTTATATTAGTTTTACAAGGTATAATAATGTAAAAGTATCAAAATAAATAGTTGCAAATAAACTACTGACAGTCAAATTAGTCTGTTTTGTCAACTTAGTAAAATTTTTTCCAACCAAAAATAGTTTTTTCTATCACTATATATCTAAGTTAATAATATTAAGTAGAATCTAAACAACATCATAATAGGACTTTTAACATTAAAGACGCACCATTAAATTGGGTCATTTAAAAACCTATGAGAAGTTTGACGGCAAGCAATTCACTTCGAAATTTGACAAGTAGATGAAATATTCTTTTTGTGCAACCTTCAAACAAACAAAAAACCTCAGCTAAAAATCCTTTTGGCTAAAACAAATCATAAAAACAAAGAAATATCCGCATATAAGTAAAGAAAGAAAAAACTGCGAAGGAAGAGACTTCGAGCGCCAGCAAGCCGTCTTTCTCTTCCACTCACACCAAATGAAATATCACTAAACTTGAGTCAGAAATCATGATTGTCATCTAATACCAACTTAAAAATAAATTCTATCATACTTCCCTCGCTTCCACCAGGGAAGTTAAAAATAATATTAGCTCAAACCTCAGGCAGCCATCCCACCAAAAGCAGTACACCTACTTCGGGAGGAGGCTGGGTGTCATTACTCGGCGCCTGAGTCGTCCCCAAAAAAGAAGTGCCGGTGGGGGTGATCATTTTTTTTTTTTTTTACGGTATTGCCGGTAAACCCACTAAACCTCGATTTGGTGTCACATTTGGGAGTGGCGTGGGCGCGCTGAAAAATATCCAAGGAGGAAGCTTATGCTTAACAAAGCAGAAGCAGATGACATTTCTGGGACACGTGATGAGAAAGGAGGGCCTGGAGAATATGATACTCACGGGACGAATAGAGAAGAAAAAAAGAGATAGGGGAAAGCAGCGCATGACATACGTGTCGGGCTTGGGCAGGTGGATAGCGGAGCGTAGTCTGGGGGAGTTGTCAGAAACACAAGACCTGTTGAGAGCCACAAGAGATAGGAGGAAGTGGAGGGCCATGACCGCCAACGCCCTGAAAGGACACGGCACATAAAAAGAAAGTGATGGATAAGACCAGAACAGTTTACCGTATATACTAGAATAAAGCGCGAGATTTTATAATCAATTTTTTTTATGGGGGAGGGGGGAGTAAAAAAACACAGACACCCACCCTATCCTGTCAGGAGTTTTTTTGAAACCGTTTAAAAGAAAAAAAACTGTATTTTCGGAGACCAGTTGCATTATACGCAGGTAACATAGGTAATCTTTTTATTGGCCGGGTTGAAAGTCATGCAAAACAATTCAGGGGTCGCAGTATAAATGAAATCAGCTTAAAATAATTTATTAAGTGTAGCTTAGATGTGGCATAAGGCCGGTGGTATGGAGTGTCCAGTAAGATTCGAACTCCCTATACAGTTGTAATTGATTTAGTGAGACAAGCTCGCTTAACAATTACACCATGTCGAAGTACCCAATTTATCCAAGGACTTGATAAATTTGATAAAATCTACCGTTTTGGAGTTATCGGCAGTAAAAGTTTGGATTCATTCGTGTCGTTGGCGGCAGCCATTACTGGTGTTGTTTGCATACAGTGGAATACTCACTTTGTTTATTGCGCAGTAATTGAGAAAAGTTAGATCAGTAAAAAAAAGGCCGTTAACTACGTTCTTCTGCGCTTAGCTTTCCACAGCGAATGTATGCAAACAACGCCAGTAATGGCTGCCGCCAACGACGCGAATGAATCCGAACTTTTACTGTCGATAACTCCAAAACTGTAAATTTTATCAAATTTATCAAGTCATTTTCGAATGAAGCGTGTACTTTTACACCGAAATGTAAGTATTCAGGAAATTCTTAATGCAAACTGAGCGCGGGTCCTAATCTGCAAATTAACCAGAAAATTCATGTATTAAGTTGAATCATAAGTAATTGTCATTGGTAAGGACAAACATGTTGTCCTAATTATCTATATAATTGATGTAATGGAATAACCTGCCACCCTCATGAGTGGCGGAATTATAGGTGGTAACCACCTATAAGTATCCGTCAGGATAGCGGACGTGAGAGTCGAGCTGCTGCAATCTTCCGTTTTGACGTTCTTTTTTACCTTTTCAGACTGCTGCTTGACAGTTTTTTGGATATTTACCCATGTGTTTTTGAACCTCAGTTTTAATTTCTACTTTGCTGCCTGTCTGGAACTGTTTACTGAACATTAACTTTAGTTGAGTCCGTTTTTATTATTTACTGCCTTTTACGACTGTTTTGAAAAAAAAAAAGTTTTGATTTTTCTTTTCATTTTTTACCCCCCCCCCCACTTTTTTAAATTTTGTTTTTGCCTCCTTAATTATTTTTGCTCTTTCCCTTTTATTCTAGTTTTTCCTTTTTGAGTTTTTCTCTTTTAAATTTTCTGTTTTAATTTATCTTCGTTCTCTTTATTGTTGTAACGACTGTCCGTGTTTTTCGTTTGTGACTAACGATTAATCTCTCGTTATTTTTTTAAAATTCTTCCTGTTAATAGCCGTTAGTTTTTCTTGTGTACTGTTTTTAAATTTTTTTTCCGTGCCAAATTTTGTACTAATCTTTGTATTATCCCTTGTTATTGTCTAAATTGTGCATTTAATTTCCTTTGTTTATTTGTGTAACTCGTTAAATTCTTAACGTCAGCCATTTTGGTTTTGTAAATAGCTCCGGCTATTTTTGAAAGTTTCGTAATTTTTTTTGTTTACCTTTTTTCTTTGTCTAGCGTTTTATTGTCTATTTCGTTTTTAGTGTTTTAAATACATTTATTTTTCGCCTTTAGGCGAAATTTGTCATTTATTTATTAGTCTAATTTCTTTTGTCTTACTTTTACGTAAACTTTGTTTTAATTGATTGTCCTTTGAATTCAACTGTAAACCTTTTTATTTTTGTTTGTGAATTTATTTCCTGTCTCGCTTTCGGGCGAATTTTTTTCCCTATTTCTTTTAACTAGTTTTATTTTTCGCTACTAATCGAACCTTATTTGTTTAGTTCCCCCCCCTCTCGCACACACCGTCTATAGGCGGAATTTGTTTTTTTTTTTACCACTCCTCCCCTTCTCCCTTGCCTCCCATTCCCTTTGTTTTTCTTTTTAAAAAATGGAAAAGAAAAAAAGTTCCTCGTCTTATTAAAAAGAAAAAACCTGTTATCCCTGACCTAAAACTGTCAGTTAAAAAGCATTTATTTGCTTGCAAGAACCCCCCCGACAAAGACGATATGGATGAATATCCTGTCTTACCAGCCACTTCTATAGATGTAAAAAAAATACCCCCCCACCAAATCTACTAAGGCCAATAATGGCCAAAGTTCTAAAACTACCGAGGCCAATAATGGCCAAAGTTCTAAAAACAAGAAGACCAATAATGGCCAAAGTTCTGATATTAACGAGGCCAATAAAAGCCAAAATGAAAGTAAAATGGAGGCCAATAGTGCCTCACATAATGTCATGAATGGTAAAAATTCAGAGGTTGGGGAATCGCCCTCTTGTTGGAAGTCCCCCCCCTAGTTGTATAATCAATGTGGCGGAATTCTTGGAGCGAGCTAAGAGTTACGCACACCTTGTGGTAGAAGGTGGACTCTTAGTAGACGCCCAGGAACTCAGAAAAATTGAAAAACGAATTGTCAGTTTCCGTCATCGACAAGCGCACGCGCAAAATTTGTCGGGCGACGAAAAACACAGTCATAAAATCACTGGAGTCCTTGGGGTTCAAACCCCTTAGAGTTGTTAAGGGACAAAAGTTTTTCATGTGAGACGTATTGTCACCCACTGCGGAAGATTGTGTAGCGGCTCCGAGCCGAGACCTCATCACAAAAGACCTGATAATACGCACGGAATATGAAGGCCGCAGAAGGACCAGGTTAGCAATGTATGAGATCCCTCATCTGGTTCTCGGGGAACATCTCGCGGCCTACCTGTCCCAGTACGGCGAAATACTGGGAGCTTCCTGCGATAGCCTGAAGGGGGGAGCTTTGATATTCGACTCGATATTCCACTCCATCCCCAACTGTCTGGTGGTAGGGAAATTGAAGTTGCCGGTCATTGTGACCGGCCGTAAACCGGTATGCTGGAAGTGTGGAGAGCCTGGTCACCTCTCCTCTTCCTGCCCAGAGAAGAAGGCCTCTGGTATTCAATCTCCTGTTGACCAAAATCCCCCTCTGACCGCGTCTGTACCTACCGACTCGCCTGTAATGGCCATGCCAGCATCTGGGACCGGTAGGGATAATCCTTCGGTTGGCCAAAAGACCACATTCCCCAATGAGCCTTCGCCTGCTGCTAGTGCAGTTTCAGAGAAGGGGGAGGAGGAATGGCTAGTTGCTGGTAGGGCCAGAGGGAAGCGCCAGACAGCGGGTCCTCAGTCCCCTGAAGCCCCAAGGACCAAAGGCACGGACAGTCCCACTCCCTCTAGCAACGTTAAGGGGCGATGCCCCGGCCTCTCAAATGACCTTCCATGAAAAACAACGTAAATACGATCCCGGCTATTCAAAGACAGAAAAAATTAAAGAACTTAAAAAAAACTAGACGCCCAGAAGAAACAACTTGACCCTGTTCCTTCAACGTCCTCTACCCGGTCCTCCCCTTCACCCAAGAAACGTCCAGCTCCCCTGACATCACCATTCAAATCACTTTCCCTCAGTAGAGATCCCAGCCTTATAAACACAGATCTTTCCATACCCCTCTCCACACTCCCATCCCTTCCCCCATTAAAAAAAGACCCTCCCACACCCCTCAGCATACACCCAGTCCTTCTCCCATGAAAATAACAGAAATGCCTCCACCATCCTCCAAACGCAACAGAAGCCCCACTCAGCAGCTTAAAGACAAGAAGAAACCCCAAAAACAAATATATAATTTGGGTGAGGATGTTTGCCGCATCTCTCCAGCTCAGGCTGAGAGGGCCAGAGACTATGGCAATAGAATAAAAGACCTACGATATCTGCTTTCCATCAAGCAGTATGCTGACCTGGATGTGGAAGTACCACAAAATTTCCCTCTGGCCCAAAGGGTTCTCAGTGTCATCCGAACCGGCCCAGGAGCCAAACAAATTTGGGCGATGTTGGACGAGGCCATCATGTCCAACAAGATGGACTTACCAATAGCAATCATTCAAAATCAACAGTTAAAATCATTAAAACAATTTTGTGCAGGGAGGGTCCCTGTTTTAGTTCATCCCCTCCCTGTATAGAGCACTCAAACTGACTGTCCCCTGGGATATCTGCGGAATCTCCCAAGACGGTACCATCAAGACTGAGATGGGCCGTGGGTCTATGGGAGAGGCTGTTGATATCCTTACCTCAACCATGTTTAAACCAGTAACACAACCCTAATCAGGTTTCATCATGGCTCTCTGGTTAGCTAGTATAAATGTGCGGGGCCTGAGGTCCGAGTCTCGCAGGGCGAGGTTCTCTCGTGACCTTAAGCGACTCGGGGTGGATGTTTGTTGTGTGTAAGAGACCCATTTTTCTTCTCATGACCGTGAGGACATACTGTCTAAGGGGTTCTCCCTTTATTCAGCATGTTTTGATGGTCGTTCGAGGGGTGTCTCTTGGCTGGTGAGCAAGTCTTTGAAGGCTGCATGTACTCTTGTCTTCGCAGATCCGACAGGCAGGCTTTGCGTGCTGGATGTTACCATGAAGGATAAGGCTCTACAACTAATTGGGGTTTATGCTCCCAATAACCATTCTGGGCGACCTGCTTTGTTTCGGCAGATCGAGCCGTACTTGACGACATCTCGTCGGGTACTTTTAGCGAGGGATTGAAATGCCGTCCTTGACCCCGATATAGATCGTATAGGGCAAAAACAGGGTACTAACAATCCTGATGTGAAACCATTTCGGGACTTTATCGGCAGGTTTGATCTTGTCGATAAGTACCGGAATGAGCACCCTCGGGAGGTAGCATGGACTTGGACAAATAGTGGCAACTCGGCTCCTGGGTCGCTTGCGAGCTACCTCGACCGAGTTTTAGTTAAGAGAGTCGATGTAGGGCTCTTAGGGTGTCCAAGCTTCCATTATATAGTTTATACGGATCATAGGCTTGTCCGGGTCCGTGTAAACTTAGATAATCCTAAGGTTAGGTTGGCTGGGTACTGGAAATTAAACTGCTCACTATTTGGTGAGCAGGATTTCGGGGACCAGCTGCTACTAATGATACAAAGGGAATTGACGGGGGCAGTTTTCGGGAATGCCTGGTGGGATAAATTAAAATCCAAAATTAGAACGTTTGCTGCCGATTTTAGTCGCCGACTCAACCTAGATAGATTAGCGGTGCAAACGGCTTTAGAAGAAAAAGTTGATCGGGCGGTGAAATCCCGTAATAGTGGGGAAATAGCCTTAGCTAAGGCAGAGTTGTCCTCCTTGCTTATCAAGGAGGATCAAGCTCTGGTAGTTAGGTCTAGGTTAAAAAGAATGTCCTCTGAGGCGACGAATATGGCCGCTGAATTGCGTGCAGAGGAAAATCGGAGCGCTACTAGGCGACATATCGCGTGCGTCACATTGCCGGATAATCGGACCGTGACTACAAACGCGGGCATATGCGAGGCTTTTCGAGATTACTTTCAGGATCTTTTTACCAGGGAGCCCGGTCTGAGCCCTGCTCGGTTCGACGCCTATTTGGCAGACTTTCCCTGCCTTGAGGCAGCTGAAGCGGCTGGGTGCGAGGGTCCCATCACAGTCGGAAATTTGGGAAGCGCTGAAGCAGGTTGGCCTGGATAAATCTCCGGGACTAGATGGTCTTCCTTACGAAGTTTACTTGAGGCAGTCGCCCGTTTTTGTTCCTTTGCTGGAACTGATCAACAACTGGATGAAGCAGGGGTCTATACCCCAATGCTTCACCAGGGGTGTGATCAAGTTGCTGCGTAAGGACAAGAACGGTGGGGATGGGATAAATAACTTTCGCCCTTTGACTATGCTAAACACAGAGTTAAAGATTTTGGCGAAGATCTTAGCCAACCGTTTGCAGCTTGTCCTGTCTAGTCTGATTGGCTCCGAACAGACTTGTGCTGTGAAGGGCAGGAATATTCAGGATAACCTGCATATGTTACGCTTGATCTTAGAGCAAGTCGACAGTGAAGCCGCGCTGATCAATTTAGATCAGTCCAAGGCCTTCGATAGGGTTGATCATCGCTTTCTGGAGGCTGTCCTTTCGGCGGCCGGTTTCGGAGCCGACTTTCGCTCCTGGATTCGACTTTTGTATGCGACCCCCGGTGCGCTGGTGGAGGTGAATGGGGTAAGACCGAAGCCTTTCGTATTGTCTCGCTCCATTCGTCAAGGTTGTCCGCTTTCGCCTTTGCTTTACGTTCTTGCGTTGGAACCATTCCTTCGCAAGTTAAAGGCGAATCCGGTCCTGCGCGGAATTTCCTTGCCTGGGGCTACCACCTCAGCCAGGTATTCTGCCTATGCTGACGACGTTTCGGTTCTTGTGTCGAGCAGAGCCGAGATTGACGAAGTCAGCAAAGAAATCAATGGGTATGAGATGGTGACAGGGGCCAAGATCAACCGCGATAAGTCTGTTGGCTTGCGGTTGGGTGCGTGGAAGTGAGTTTCTCTTCCCGGACCTTTCCTCTGGACGGATGGGCCGATCAAGATACTCGGCGTCTGTTTCGGTCCTGATCTCCATTTGGAAATGAATTGGTAGGAGGTACAAGGGAAGGCCGAGATCGCGGTTAATCTGTGGTCTCGGAGGAGGCTTTCCTTGAAGGGGAGGGCGGAAGTATGTGTTTCGCACATCTACCCGATTCTCCTTTACCGACTCTCTGTACTTCCACTCCCGTCTGCCAAACTAATTTTATTAGTAAGGCTCTTGTTCTCTTTCTTGTGGAGGGACAAAGCCGCTATGGTATGTCGCGAGATCTGTTACCTTCATCCCAGGGCGGTCTGGGTATGCGTAGCATTGAGATTCGTCAATATATGCTTCGCATCAACTTTCTGGACCGAATGTGTCGCGGATCGGATGAGGAGGGCGCCTTCTGGAAGGAAGACGTCCGTAAAAATTTCCCATCCCTGAGAAGTGTGCACTCGTGCCGGGAGGAGGCCGGCCGTACACTCCGAACCGAATGCTCCTTCTAACGTGAATGTCGTCTTGCTCTGAAACGCCTCTCACGGGCGTCGGATGGCCTCTCCAACGTCCAGGCGTTGTCTCGTAGGGCATTGCATCAAGTGTTAGTCAGGGGGGCCGTTCAGGATGATCTGATTGAGGAGCTCGGTCTTACGAAGCAGGAGGCTCGCTCGATATGGCCTTGGGCGCCTGGGTTGAAATGCCTCAATAATGATGAGGCATCACTCACCTGGCTGGTGATTCGTGGGGCCCTCTGGGACGGAAGGAGACTTTGTTCAGCATTCTTGGAGAAATATCCAAACTGCCGTCGCTGTACTGGGGAGATCGAGACCATTGGTCACGCCTTCTTTCATTGCAAGGCGGTTGTGCAAGTTTGTTGAAGGCATGCTGCAGGGAAAGTTCTTTGTCCTTGAGGAAAGGCGGCTGCTTACCTCATCGGAATGGGGTGGGTGAATCTTGCGCGTATGTGTCGAGTAAAAGGCGCTGACCTAGAGTGGCATTTTGATGCCGGTTAGGCATCAGGATATTGTTTTCCTGGGTTAAACTTGGGCAACCCATCCCTGGATTTAGGCTAGATTAGGGTTTTTTGATTGTTTAGTTTTTCTTTTCTTTTCCAGTAAACTTAGCTAGGGTGTGTTTGCTCATTGGCCCCTTTTATTTCTGTCCCCCTTTTTTTATTTAGTTTAACTCCCCATCCCCTTCCTCGTTAGGTGGTCAGTGATTTCAGTTCTCTGGTGGATGCGGGGCGCCTTTCGTTTCGCGTGCGTGTTTTCGTATTTGTTGTTGCGTCTGAATGAGTGCATGTCTGTGTGAGTGATTGGGATGGATGAATGTTTTCTCTATTCTTTAAAAAAGTCCCGCATCGATTTCGTCTAGTTAACTGATTTTTCTGCCACATTTAAGGTTTGTGGGGGGGTTTATTACTAACACGATTTTGTTTAGTTTCTTGTATATATTTTTATGTCATATTGTATAAAAACATTGGGGTGCTTTTAAACTTGTTATTTTAATTCCCCCTCCCACCACAGACATTATTTGTACATATGGGATTAAGTAGGATTTTCATTGAGACCGTGAGGTATTTTGGTGGGTGTAGTAAGAAAGGTAAGTACGAATGTGTTTTGGTGGTAGGAATATTGTTTTGGTTTGATTGGGTCAGTGGTTGTGGCTAGCTAAGTTTAAATTTAAGACAAATGATGACCGACCTTTTCCCCCCATCCCCTCTTTTGGCCTTGTGCCACATTTGTTGTATTTTCTCAATAAATATTGTCGATCTGGGATCTTTTCCAGCTGAACTGGTCGAACTCTCTGCCTTCGGGAAGAGAGGAACCCGGACGAGGCTCCGCCGAAGGGCAGAGCCTCGTTCGGAGAGGTTGACCAACCCAATCCCGTTTATACGGGATCTACGGGCATTTTTTGGCCGAGCCTACGGGCTCGGGAATACTCCACTTTAAACCCGGCCTTGTGCCACATCTATCCCTCATGGGGGGGGGGGGCAGTAAATACTGTCGAGCTGCGATCTGGTAGTCTCTGCTTATTTTATGAGGTTGAGTTGTACGAGGAACTTTTGTGCAATTACGCGCGAACCGATAAGTTTGATTTGATTTTCTAAAAACTCGTTTGAATGTGTTTTTCCTTTTTCAGTTTATTTCTTCAGATATATTTGTGAATTTCTGTTCTTTTCCTGTTTGTTTATTTCTTGTATTTTTACCCTCCCCACCACGGTTTTTGTTTGCATTACTTTTTCGTAGGGATGTTCACTTTCGCTAAAAAAAAAAAAAAAAAAAAAAAAAAAAAAAACGCACTCTGATGAAACAAAAACCCCAAACTTGATTAAAAAATTTTGCATTGTCTAGAATGTTTGTAATTATTTAGTGGAAAGACCAAATATATTTTTTTGAGTATTTAAATTTTTTAATCCTTTCTAGCATGTCCGAAACTTTAGCTAAAAATCTTGTTTCTTTTGAGTCATCAGAATTGACGTAAAACGGTTAAAATTAATCATTGACAGTTTTATAAACAAAAGTAAGTGTTTATTTGTTCAAATTGTTTTTGCCTTTGGTTGTCCACGTTCTTCTGTCATTTTATTTTGTTTGTTCTTGACCGTTTCGTTCTTGTTTGGAAAAAAAACAATTTAAAAAGAGAAAACCGTTTATTTGCCCCGTTGTGGTGGCCATCCACCATGGCGGAAGAAAATTAAGATAATTCATCAATATCACCACCGGTGTCACCAGTGAAAACGGCCTGGTGTAATAATAACCCGATAAAAAAAAGGACGCTGAATATTATTAAGCACAGCGAAGTAAATTCGAGGATTCATTTAAAGACAATGAATTTATAACCATCCCCGAAGCTTTTGATGCCGTGAACACTAGAATTGTTTCCCTGTTAACCTCAGACGTTAAAAGTCGTAAATTGGTTGGGGTAGGCAGGGAGACCATGGAAGAGGTCCTTAAGACTGAAAATTAATCCGAGAGTCTTAGCAAGAATGACAAATGCAATTTGGGACATTCTACTTCCCAAAGAACTAGAGGCGAAACAAATGGCTGGTAGTGTGTTGACCACCAAAAATATTAGGTTACAAAACGAATAAATGGGTACACGTAAGACAAGAATTACGGTCCACGGGGTGCCGGTGGACATTAGCGAAGATAGAATGGGGGCATAATTTTTTCAAATTCGGCAAAGTAGACTGGGTCAAGGCAATTCTTGGCAAATCCGGAATTGCAGCCGGGGACATAGAATTGCAAGTCACACTGACGCGAAGGAGTTTCGGAGAAATCCCCAATGTCCTCACATGCCGGGAAAGAAGGACGTTGGTCGTAGTTGAGGGCCGGAAACCGTGCTGTTGGTCATGCGGTACCTCGGGACACATGGCTAAAGAGTGCCCCGGTAAACATCCTCAGAGGAGCCGACGTAGATTTGTTAGATTGTCCTACGTTCCACAGGCTAGGCTATTCGGACCACAAACTCGTTTGTTCCCGGATGGCGTTAGACCGTAGGCCTAGACTGGCTGGTTACTGGAAGTTCAATCTGTCTTTACTGGACAGGCGGGACTCCCAGGAGCAGCTAACTCGCTTAGTGCAGCGGGAGCTAGTGGGGACGGTTATCGGGAATAAGTGGTGGGATAGACTTAAGTGTGGGGTTAGGTCTTTCGTCACGGATTTTAGCAAACGGCTCGCCCTAGACAGAGTTGATAAGGTGAAGACACATAAGGCTAGTCTTTCACGGGCGGTGGCTGGGGGGGGGGAACCGCTAGAGATAGCCAGGGAGGCCGTGGAGCGTTCGAATAGCGAGCGCTACATGGGCCAGGTAATTAGACATAGGTTAAGCAAGATGTCTTCCGAAGCTGTGAACATGGGCGCAGATTTGCGCAAGGAAGAGATCCATCGGGGTTCCGATCATTACATTCGTGAGGTCAAATCCCTGGAAGGACATGCTCTTCGGGCCACTGACGACATGTGCGAGGCGTTTCGGCGGCATTTCGAGAGCCGGTTTACCAAGGAACCTGGTCTCCGTGAGCAGGAGTTTCACAGCTATTTGGCTGACTGTCTTTCGCCGATTGAAGCGGCTAGTTGCGAGGGAGAGATCACGGAGGGCGAAGTCTACGCGGCATTGAAGAAGGTCGGCAGTGGCAAGTCACCCCGTCTGGATGGTTTGCCCTATGAATTGTATCTGAGGCTGTCGCACATCTTTGTCCCGATTTTGACTATGATGTTCAACAACTGGTTCCGGTCGGGGTCCATCCCCAACCGGATTTCCAGGGGTGTGATCACGCTGTTGAAAAAGGGCAAGGGTGTTGGGTGGGATTTAGATTATTATAGGCCCATAACTCTGCTAAACACAAAGTTAAAGATTTTGGCCAAGATTCTGCAGGAGCGTTTGCAGTCAGTTGCCGAGTCTGTTTGGGTCCTGAGCAGACTTGTTCAACAATTCAGAGCAACCTGCATCTGATCCGCACGAACATAGAGGGTGTAAAAGACGACGACGAGGCCGCGCTGATCAATTTAGATCAGTGCAAGGCATTTGATAGGGTTGACCATCGCTACCTTGCGGCTGTCCTGCAGGCCGCCGGATTCGTACCAGACTTCTGCCGCTGGGTTAGCCTCCTGTATCGCTCCCCCAGTTCTGTGGTACAAGTGAACCGGAAGCTGTCGGGCGCGTTTGCGCTGTCTAGGTCGGTTCGTCAGGGTTGTCCACTGTCGCCCATACTCTATGCTTTGGCGTTGGAGCCTCTCCTTCGCCGGCTAAGGGACAGGGCGTGCAGTCCGACCCTACGTGGAATCGCCGTTCCTGGAGAAACTCGAGCCATCGTTTCTGCGTACGCCGATGACGTATCTGCTTTCGTGTCGTCCCGCAGCGACATTGAGGCGGTACTGAAGGCGCTTGATCGGTACGAAGGGGTGAATGGGGTAGGGATGGGCCGCGACGGGTCGTCCGGCTTGCGGTTGAGTGCCTGGGGTGCGGGTCGATCTTCCGGGCCGCTTCGGTTGGACGGGCGGTTCTGTCTGCGTTCTTGGAGTGTGGTTTGGGCCCGGCCTCCAGCTGGAAACGGGTTGGTCTGAGGTTCGGGCGGGGGCCGGCGCTGCCGGTCGGACTGGCGTAGGCGGAGGCTGTCCGTGGGGGACGGGGCGTTTTCCCTCTTGTTCTTTATCGATTGTCCGTACTTCCTCTCTGTAAAGACCATTGGAAGCCGCTCGAGCGCTTGCTATCCTACATTTTATGAAGGGGACGCGGGAATCTGGTCGACAGACGAATCCGTGTACAACGTCCGTGTTATGGGGGTCTGGGAATGACACACTTGGTGAGCCACAAACTCGCCTCGAGGTTGGCTTTCCTACGCCTCGCATTGACAGGAGATTCTATTATGGCAGGGATTGTTAGGGACGCGTTCCCTCTCCTTACTATCAATCCTCCCCTCTCGCGGGTTGAGCGCCATCGTAAACCCCGGGATCAATCGGATTTCCTTCGCGAATGTCGGTCGGCTTTGTTGGCTGTTCCTCGGTCCCGTGACCTTTCACGGCCTAGGAAGGTCTCCTATCGTCTTCTAGTGGAGGGGGTCGCGAAGGATTCTTTACGTGATCAGCTCAATGTGTCGGAGGATGAGTTTCGCTCTTACTGGTCTTAGGCGCCAGCGGCGGATTACCTCAGAAACCCTGAGTTTTTGCTTACCTGGCGATTGGCTCGGAATCTGCTGCCTCTCAATGACAAGGCCTTCATATGGGGCTTGGCGGATTTGCCAGACTGTGAACGGTGTTGCCTTGGTTTAGAGGAAACGGCTTCGCACGCCTTCTACCATTGTCCCCGGGACGGTCCCTTATGAGACCATGTCGGCGAGTTGACGGCTCGTCTCGCTCCCGAAAAGCTCGTGCCCATTGTTTCACGCGTATGCGCGATCAATGTGTCGCCCCCGTGGGTGACCGAGGCGAGCTTGGTTCGTTTGAACGGGGCTAGCCTAGATTTTCTCTTTTAGGTCAGCCTACGTCACATCGGGGCGGTTTCCTGTGGAGCCCTCCCCTTGGTTAGGTCAGACAAGCTTTGTGTACCTAGTTAATATGAGTAAGTGTTGTTCCCGGCCACATCTTTGGTTATGATCCAGATTGAGATTCCCTACCTCCCCAGTTTGTTTTGGGCCCCTTTTTATCTTGTCTTGGTCAGCTTTATATTTTCCCATGCCCGTATGGTTTTTTTAATCCTTTTCCCACTCCCTTAGCGAGAGAGCTTCTTTATTTTGTCCCCTGGGCAGAATACAGCGACCTCTCAGTTTTAAGGGTTGGACGGGCCCTACTAACATCAGTTATGTTTAATTTGATTTGTGTTAATATTTTAGTTTGTTATTGGGTTCATCTGCCTCCACTCTCATTTTTCAACATATATTTTTTATATATATTTTAGTATCATTAAATTTTTATGGCATGGGGCGTGTTTTGTAGGTTCTCCTTGAGAGGATGCGGTATTATGGTGTATGGAGGATTGATGGGGATGGACGAGTTTTTGTAGTAAATGGGCAAATTGTAACGAGTGAATGGGTCGTGAATCGGATTAGCTAGGTATAGGATAGTTAGTGAAGACCAGCCTCAACCCCTCCTCCTTTTCGGCCTTGTGCCAGAATTGTATTTATTACAATACCGTCGAGCTGGGATCTGCAAGACTAGTGGCCTTCCGATAGCAGCAAGGATACAACTGTACTTACTTGCGACGACCGTGCACATAACTTACTTCCTTGCTTGTTTGTTGTACTGGTTTCTACAATAAACCTGTTACTATTTATCCACCGTGTTTGTCTATTCAATATTCCTATTAGCACGGAATATAACAATAATAAATGCCAGTGTGTTACGCTTTTCAATAGCTCATTACAGAAATTTTGGATTCCTAAGTTTTCACTACTGCGATTGTTATTAGCGATTTTTTGGGGTTTTTTTTTTTACGCGATTTTTTGCGACGAATATTTTTATACGATAACAATTTTTATAATTTTAGGAGTAACTAAATAACTTTAGGAGTAATCGAAGTTAATTGCAAAATCCAGCAAAAGTCACCCATGAAATAAAAATAGTTTGTATGGAAAGTAAGGACCTAGGCACATTAAATTGTCTTTAAGTGGCGGCAGAAGAATTATCGTTGAACTTCTAAAAGGTAAGCTTAAATGTTAATGGAATACTTAAATGCAGGGATCAATTTTCAGTTCTTATGTAGTTTAAATGTTGCCTGTCGCATACGGCAGAAGTATGCCTCGCAAAAAGAAGTCTGTGCCAAAAGAGGACTAGCTTGCAATCAACAAAAGCTAAGGCTGCAGCTAAGAAAAGAAAGTCCAGTGTAAATGAAAACCGGATCTAACGGCAGACAGGATAGTTTACAATGTAGGCACTCTTAAACAAGCCGAAGGACTAAATAATAGCCCTCCGCAGGAGCTTGCTTAAATACCGCCCGATAGTGTGGTTTTTAAGCTAATTAATCATACATGAACGTTAAATTTAGAGTACCCTAACACGCTTTAGTCCTCTCAAAATCCCCCCGCCCTCCTCCAACTCTTCAAAATCTTTGCTGGAGATGATTTGAATGTTATTGATCGTTCTTTGAATATTCAATGTGCATACTTTGGATGTTCGTCTTTCATTTTTTTCGTTGAAAAAGTTTCCCTCTTTTAAAAAGTCCATCCCATGCTAATCGGAATCGGAAATCGTTGCAGTTTCCGAGGAAGTGTTGGGAGAGTAATCTGTTAGGTATTTCCCTCCCAACCTCATCACACTCTTAGCGTACCTTACAACATTGATATCGATGGCAAAGACCATTTCCGTAGTATTTATAATCTATTAACGTGTGCTATCGAACTCCGATATTGATCTCAAGTCCTTTGAGACAACATACATTACAGTTCAAAAGATTGAGTAAACCCCTGGGAATTTTTAAAAAATTGACCCAAAAAGTAGTTTTTCGAGCTTTAAGATAAATTAAAAAAAAAAAAAAAAAAAAAAAAAAAAGAAAGAAACTGAGGCATGATTTTTATTAGAAGTTTTATTACGACAAAAAGAAAATCATTTTATGATTAAATTTTGCTCTCATCAAAACATCCTTTAGCGTTGATTACTGCAGCACAAATTTGTGGCATTCGTTGCAAAAGTTTTTCAAAGTATAAATTTAATAATCGATTCCATTCTTATATATGGCCCTAAGCGCTTTTTCATTTTTGAGATGGAAAAACTTTCATTCTTTTGTCAAGTCCATCCCATGCTAATTCTGAGAGTGGCTTCAAACTTTTTAACTGTAGTATACATCGATGTTATTAAAATACCCAATCCCCGCAATACACCAGCCAATAATTCCCGTTTTTCTCTTCTGTGTCATCTTCCCTATCCTTGCATATTTTTTTTATTTTTTTATTGTCCTTTCTTTTTGGTAAGGTTTTCTCAATTTCCTTCACTCCCAGTAATCCTTTGCGCCTTGGTGGCTTTATCGCCTTACTGGAGAAATAATTATAAGCAACTGGGGGCATTTTAAAAATATTAAAGACGTCATCAACTTCGTTGGAGACGAAGCGTTAAAATATTTTGTGATGCTTTGAAATTTACACGGAAAGTAGCACAAAGGTGTCTAACGGTGTTTTAGAGTTTAAACCAGGGGTCAGCAAACTTTACAGACAACCGGGAGAATGACGAGCGTGGGACAGATAACCATTTTGTTCACTATCACACACTGAATGCACAAAAAAATAAAAACAACAAACACTTATTTACCAAAATGTCATCAAAGAAGGCGACATTAGCAATAAAACAGTTATCTCACACCCAGTGCGCACCTATCCGAACATCAAACTAAGCAGCAAAATAGGTTAGTGAGATTTCTGAAACTGAAGATATAATCAATATTTGCATTAAAATTGCAGCATACAACCAAGAGAATTGCTTTCAAATGTTCATCAGTCAACCTCGTTCGATATCCTGACTTTACATACTTCAAGTTTGGAAAGGTTTGCTCACAAACAAATTGTTTCAAACACCGATGCCATACCAGAGGAAAATTACAATTTTGAAAACTCATTAGTTCGGCAGCGATAAAATATAAGTTTTTCTTCTCTTTCAACAAGTCACTTGCTTGCAAAATTAATCTAAAACTTATATTACTGTCAAATGCAAAAATCAAATTGGCATTTTTACTTACATTTAGTTTAACTACAATGTATTGATAATTCCATATAAATAATTTTATTTTAGTTAATTTGTGGCACAGTGAAGCGGTCGGTCGCATGAACTGACAGCGAACAGGGTCTGACCCTCGAGGCCATATTTTCCTGATCCCTGGTTTAGACAAAGGCATTCAATTCGTTAGGTTTTGGTTCGTTTTACGGCATATCAACCATAGTGGGTTATTTAATACCAACAAGATTCTTATTGCTCGTAATATTTTTTGTTGGTTTAAAAAATTTATTGCTGGTAATAATTTTTTTTTCTTTACAAAGTATTTCTGGTATTAAAAACTATTTTTACACTTTCATAGTGTCTTGACTCTAGTTTTGGAGTTAACTACTTACCCATGTCTGGGACCCTAATAGGTGCTACAACCCCGTGTCAGTGTGGACCTGGAAACACCAGCAATTCAGAGGTGGTTCCACGCTCCTCAAAAACTCCTGATCAGAGGCTTTGCTGTCAGATGTATTTTTATCGTCTTCCCCAGGACCCGGATGTAGCTTATTGTCATACCCAGGACAATCAATTCATTAGGGAAAAACCTTGAAATATTAGCAAAGCTACATGGAAAAATATTCGAATAATCTGTGACGTGTATCAGGAAGAAAGTTTGCTTGCAGATAGAGAAAGAGTTAAATGGAATATGCAATAAATTGAAAGAAATACGATGATGATGTATTTTCTCCGTCGGATTTATTTAACCTGTATAGCGGAGCTGCTACCACGTTTTCCAGGCTGATCTCGAGAGTTTGGGAGAAAACTTACTACGAACACCAAAATAGCAGTCTACACGACAGTGTTTCCCAACGTGGGCTCTAGCACCCCCTTGTCGGCTCTGTGATGCTGAAAGATGGCACTAGGAGTTTTTTTATTTCATTTGGAGAGGACAGTGAACATACTCCAAATTTTCAAAAATTATTCAATATTGGTTGCAAAAAGAAATTTATGAAAGCCATCAAACGTTTCTATATGGCTGACTGTGGTTTCAGCACAGTTGTATATAGCTGGCCACTCGTATTAAAGGATACTCCTCTACTAGGGCGGCTAGCCAATCCCTATTGCAGACGCTTGCTCAGGCACATTTGTGCTTGTTCAACACCCACAGAGCCCACCTGTGGTTTATACTGCAACTATGCTGAGCAGGTCTTAGTTACAGTATCTGGTAAAGAGCGTGTTAGCTAACGTGGTCAACAATTTGAACAAGACCAACACGCTCAAGCCCTCGGCCACAATGACTTGTGACTTCGTGCTAGCACCGCTATCGACCCCAAGATGTAACCGTAAGTTACATCTTAATTATTTTTTTCGGCACTTCTAGCCTGTTAAACAATTTGCTTTCCTGTCAACCAGTGTAGAAAAAAATTAAATGCAACGACAATCGTAATCTGTCTTACTGACGACTTTTTATTGCCATTTCTCCTCAATGACATTCTCAGTTTTTCACTCTAAGTAGCATTGAGTCTTAGTGGCTTTATCATCTTGCTTGGTGAGAAATATTTAATTGAGTAGTGTAGTAATTTAAGAGAAAAAAGTTCGATAAAAATTGCAGAAGATGCTATACAGAAACTGAGCAGAAATTTAAAGAAGGGTGCTTAAATGTTAATTAATCTCCGATATGGCAGTGAAGGGGGTGGGACTTCCTGGCAGATTGAAAAGATAATTGAAGCGACAGATATGATTCTACCAACATATATCGAAGATACTGTAGAAAGAGTATGTGAGATCGCCCACCTCTTTAAAGGACATGACACGAAGAAGTCATTTATTTTATTTTCTAAAAATGACTTACCAACAGGCGTGTATTTTACGTTGGTACATGAATGTGTGGGTAGCATCGAAGTTATCTGCTTCCCAAAGTGACATCCCCCACTGACGTAATGTAGCTTCTCTGTGCCTTTTATATAAATATTTTATGGTAATTGTTCTAATGAACTTTCCTCTTTGTGTAGTCATTGTAAATATTCATTGGGGCTTCGTTTTTAATGTTATTTTTATCCGCACCCCACCAGACAAATTGTACTTATGGGAACTAGTTAAGACTTCATAGAGACCCCGAGGTATTACGATGGCTGTAGTAAGAACAGTAAGTAAAAACGTGCTGTTTTGGTGTAAGGGAAACTGGTATGTTTGGTTCAGTGATCGCGACTAATTAAGTTTAAGATAAGACCAGATTAAAGACCAGCCTTCCCCCATCCCCACTTTTGGTTTTGTGCTCGATGTTTTTATTGTCAAAAGAAACATTACTTTCCTCTATGGTACCTAGACGTTAATAGTATTAGATTAACGGCAAGGTCTCATTTTACAGTTGAAATGGCTAGATGTAACCGTAAGTTCTATGTTAACAGTTTCTTCTCTCGCACTTTTCACTTGTGAAACTTTCTTCTGGCTTGCTTTCCGATCAACTTTGATCTTCAAAAATTTAAATGCAATTTCAATCGTAAGATTGTGTTTTGATGTAAAGAATATAGTGGTATGTTTAGGTGTGGCTAGCTAAGTTTAAGACATTAAATGGCTGGATGCAACCGTAAGTTCTGTTCTAACAGTTTCTCCTCTCGCACTTCTCGCTTGTGGAACTCTTCTGGCTTCTTGTTTTCCCGTCATCTTTGATCTTCAAAAATTTAAATGCAATGTCAATCGGTACCACCTGTCTTAATTCCTGTTCTTTTATTGTTCTCTCTTTAATGTTTCTTTTTCTGATATTCTTTCACACTCAGTAACCCTCTGCGTCTTAGTGACTTTGTTGCCTTGCTTGGGGGGGATAAGAAAATGGGATCGGTTTCGCACAATACACGAATCCATCTCTTCACCCCTGTCTAAAAGATAATAGCATAGATCAGATTCAAAACCGGTTGGACGTGGAGATAGCAACACCAACACAAAGAAACAGCGAATGTGCTCAGTTTGTAGCTCTATGCTCAACGGTGGAGTTTACAGAACATTCGATTCAATATGATCTATAACGGGAAATACGGTCGACTCCATATTATCTTTATTTATTAAGGCCGCAAAGTGTTCCCGCTCGCTGACTGGACGTTTGTTTATAATTATGCAGCTATTCCTCTCGATACCAAGTTTTGCTTATCCTGGAACAATGCCACAAACTGTTTACAAGACCTTTGTTCCTCGGGGAGGCGCCCATGTTGATAAAAAGGTACCAATAGCAAAAATGAACGCTTGTTTTCCTTCCTCGAGCAGTGCGTGATGTAGAAATCAAGTATTTAATAAATGGTAACTTTCAGTTTTTCTAGACAAATAAATAAGGAAAATTTATTTCTAAGAATCATTACACGAATATTTTTCACAGGTTTCTCTACGAATCCATACCAAACTACTGACCCATCTCTACATAGTTAACACTTCTAGTGACGTAATGTTTATACCAGAAATATTGGGTTACCGGAAGTCTGGAATTACAATTGATTCACTAAAACTATTGAAGAAAGATATATTTAAACAAACGTCACGTTAAGTTTGTTTAGCAAGTTTATGTCTCCACAATGAAAGTTATAAACAAATCCATGTTGGTAAAATTTTCATGACATACTTATAATCATATTTTAAATATACAATGAGAATTTTAGTTTATTGTAAATATTTCCCATAAAAACTCATTTGGTGGTGAAAGATTTTATTTAAGATTAATGGTTGCTCATAGTGTAATATATTTAAAAAGGTCATAAGTTAGCAATTTTATTTTCCTTTTTAAGCCTATTAAAATGAAAGTGAGTTAATGTTATTGATTTTTTATATATGCAATTATTTTATTAAAAAAAAAAAGATCATAAAGTAGCAGATTTCTTTTGAAAGTGGATTAGTGTTATATAATAACTATTATTTTTTAAAATTTCAGATATAGACATAGCCGTGAGAAAATATAAGATATTGTGAAAGGTGGACACACGTTGTAAAATGCAGTTGAACAGAGATCTATGAAAAATAAATTGAAAACGTTTGCAGAATAAAAAAAGGAAATAAATTGCTATATAAATGTGTCATTTGGCTGAAGTAGAAGATGAAAACTGATTTCTAATTTTTTTTTGTGATGAATGTCCAGCGACATTGCATGGAACTGATAAATCACATAGCTACCAAGTTATTGATAACAATCAAAATAGTATTTAAAAAAAAAAAAACAACAGCGAAGGGGTAGAAAGAAAATTTGGCCTGTATTGTCGGAAGCAATATTTGTTAGAATGAAAATGTCTAGAATACTTATACGAAAAAGAGCACCAGAAGAGAAAGAAAGGAACAAAGAGCACCAGAAGAGAAAGAAAGGAACAAAGAGCACCAGAAGAGAAAGAAAGGAACAAAGAGCACCAGAAGAGAAAGAAAGGAACAAAGAGCACCAGAAGAGAAAGAAAGGAACAAAGAGCACCAGAAGAGAAAGAAAGGAACAAAGAGCACCAGAAGAGAAAGAAAGGAACAAAGAGCACCAGAAGAGAAAGAAAGGAACAAAGAGCACCAGAAGAGAAAGAAAGGAACAAAGAGCACCAGAAGAGAAAGAAAGGAACAAAGAGCACCAGAAGAGAAAGAAAGGAACAAAGAGCACCAGAAGAGAAAGAAAGGAACAAAGAGCACCAGAAGAGAAAGAAAGGAACAAAGAGCACCAGAAGAGAAAGAAAGGAACAAAGAGCACCAGAAGAGAAAGAAAGGAACAAAGAGCACCAGAAGAGAAAGAAAGGAACAAAGAGCACCAGAAGAGAAAGAAAGGAACAAAGAGCACCAGAAGAGAAAGAAAGGAACAAAGAGCACCAGAAGAGAAAGAAAGGAACAAAGAGCACCAGAAGAGAAAGAAAGGAACAAAGAGCACCAGAAGAGAAAGAAAGGAACAAAGAGCACCAGAAGAGAAAGAAAGGAACAAAGAGCACCAGAAGAGAAAGAAAGGAACAAAGAGCACCAGAAGAGAAAGAAAGGAACAAAGAGCACCAGAAGAGAAAGAAAGGAACAAAGAGCACCAGAAGAGAAAGAAAGGAACAAAGAGCACCAGAAGAGAAAGAAAGGAACAAAGAGCACCAGAAGAGAAAGAAAGGAACAAAGAGCACCAGAAGAGAAAGAAAGGAACAAAGAGCACCAGAAGAGAAAGAAAGGAACAAAGAGCACCAGAAGAGAAAGAAAGGAACAAAGAGCACCAGAAGAGAAAGAAAGGAACAAAGAGCACCAGAAGAGAAAGAAAGGAACAAAGAGCACCAGAAGAGAAAGAAAGGAACAAAGAGCACCAGAAGAGAAAGAAAGGAACAAAGAGCACCAGAAGAGAAAGAAAGGAACAAAGAGCACCAGAAGAGAAAGAAAGGAACAAAGAGCACCAGAAGAGAAAGAAAGGAACAAAGAGCACCAGAAGAGAAAGAAAGGAACAAAGAGCACCAGAAGAGAAAGAAAGGAACAAAGAGCACCAGAAGAGAAAGAAAGGAACAAAGAGCACCAGAAGAGAAAGAAAGGAACAAAGAGCACCAGAAGAGAAAGAAAGGAACAAAGAGCACCAGAAGAGAAAGAAAGGAACAAAGAGCACCAGAAGAGAAAGAAAGGAACAAAGAGCACCAGAAGAGAAAGAAAGGAACAAAGAGCACCAGAAGAGAAAGAAAGGAACAAAGAGCACCAGAAGAGAAAGAAAGGAACAAAGAGCACCAGAAGAGAAAGAAAGGAACAAAGAGCACCAGAAGAGAAAGAAAGGAACAAAGAGCACCAGAAGAGAAAGAAAGGAACAAAGAGCACCAGAAGAGAAAGAAAGGAACAAAGAGCACCAGAAGAGAAAGAAAGGAACAAAGAGCACCAGAAGAGAAAGAAAGGAACAAAGAGCACCAGAAGAGAAAGAAAGGAACAAAGAGCACCAGAAGAGAAAGAAAGGAACAAAGAGCACCAGAAGAGAAAGAAAGGAACAAAGAGCACCAGAAGAGAAAGAAAGGAAAAAAAGTAAAAGATCACAAGAAAGAACAAAAAAAATAAATCAAGAGCAATAAATAAGGAAATGCGCAAAAAAAAAAAAAAAAAAAAAAAAAAAAAATCAAGATGACAAAAAGGAAAAAAAAACAAAAGCAAGAAGCAGAAACGTTTTTCAGCTGTGTTCTGTCTCGTCGGAAACTTTTAATCACTTAATACATGTTCTCTAATTTGCGTTGGTTGCTAAAACTAAATTGTATTCTTTTTTTTGTTTGTTTACCGTCTTCATATGCATTTGGCATCACTTGTATAAACAAACGTTTATCTGACTCCTCTTCAGAGATGGTTCAAACCATTTCACAGAGTCTTGCCCTATTAAAGGGTTGTTCAAACTTACAAGTACTTCATTCAAAACTTATAAAAGTTTATACAATGCAACTCTACTCTAGATGTTAATGTTAAAAATGGTGTTTAATGCTAGGAGACCTGAGACAGAGGGAATAAAACTTAATCATAAATAATGTCTAAAGTTTAGACATCAGACTAATAAAACACATGATACTACGTACTGGCTCTGATGCAACTACAATTGAAACGAATATTTTTATCATTTCACTCCAAGCAAGGCAATAAATCCACTAAGACGCAAGGGGTTAATTAGCGCTAGAGAATGAGAAAAAAAACGCTTATGGTGCTAGAACAATAAAAGAACAAGAATTAAAACAGAAGATAACAATTGACATTGTATTTAAATTTTTGGAGAACAAAACTGACTGAAGAAATTTTCGCAAGCGTAAAGTTCGAGAGAAGAATCTGTTAGCATAGAACTTACGGTTGCATCTAGCCAGCTTGATTGTAAATTGATGAGACCATGTCGCCAATGAAGTACTATTCTTAACTTCATAAAATCTACGTACTATAGAGGAAAATAATATTTATCTTGCAAATACAAAAATCTAGCACAAGGCCAAAAGCGGGGATGGAGGAAGGCTTGTTTCCAATCTGTCTTGTATGAAACTTGGCTAGCCACGATTATCGACACCCAAACGCACCACAGTATTCTGTACACCAAAACAACACATTAACACTTACCATTCTTATTACAGTCACCATAATATCTCATAGTCTCTATGAAGTCTTAACTAGTTCCCATATTTATCTGGAAGAGGAAAGTTCATAATAATTACTATAAAAGCATTTATTAAAACTACTTTACCACGGTTGGAAAGTGACTGAACCCGAGATGACAGGTTAGTACCAATAACATTGCAAATTCTTTAGATATTATCATGAATTTCTAAATGCATAGCAGAAGCACCAGATCAGATGTGGCAGCAATATTCAAAGCAAGGACAAATGGTAAACTT
The DNA here is from genome assembly GCA_964036315.1 of Acanthosepion esculentum. Classification (NCBI taxonomy): domain Eukaryota; kingdom Metazoa; phylum Mollusca; class Cephalopoda; order Sepiida; family Sepiidae; genus Acanthosepion; species Acanthosepion esculentum. Next base: position 363,107 of record OZ038510.1, read on the forward strand.
ATAAATATATATAAGATTCTGTTGAGCCAAATTTCCTAACTGTAGAACTTAGCAATTGATTAAATATAATCTACCCATTTCATGTCAGCGAAAAACGTTAGTCCGAGAATTTATCTAAATTTAACACAGATTAAATGTAAAAGTCGTTACAATTACTTCTGAAAGAATAAAAGACTCAATAAAAAAAACAGAACAAAACAACTTAAAACAGGAATTTATACTATAGCCTGTAATAAATGCCACAAAAATACATGGAACCTTCAAGAAATTTAATAAGAATTATATGAAGACAAAAAGATTGTCGGGTTACCTCCTCCTAATTTTTGAAAACGCTACTAGGGGGCGCTCTCCGGCACTATAAATACTCCGCGATAATTATTCGCAGCCTCTTACTTTTTACGTTAATATGTACATTTCTCGCAGAAGGACGCGATTATAACGCGTTCCCTTTTGGGAAACGCATGAACAATACAAGCGCGCACACACACTATCATATGTTTGTACATATATATATCGGCTCTTTTTTTCTTTACGTGGACTCATATCCCGAGTCTGGTATGTTTGTTGTGGGCATTTCAGGAGACACACGTGTTTATCTCCCAACGCATACAACCGGCTCGCAACAAAATCATTTTACTAAACAACACTCTCCGTACATTAGTCGTTCATTGTAATGAATCTAATTAATATTGATTTAAAATAAAATACTGCTTTAATTAAAAGCGAAAATATTTTACTAACTCGAAAACGTATAGAAAACGCAGAGATTTCTGATTCATCTACAGTCAAATTTCATCCATTTCAATGTTGGCAAATCTGTTGTCGCAATTTAGGATATTTAAAAACAAAAGCGATAAAAATAAAATTTACATAAAAACTTTCTATGAATAACCTGTTCTATGAAGTGCTTTCTTTCACGGAAATATATACTCATATCTGGAGTGAAATTCTCAAGTATCCTTTTATAGCCTCTCAAAGTTTAAGAATAGTTCCTGGTTTGGGATGAACTGAAAATTATCTTGCTTCAAGAGTACTAAAAATGATTTCACAATCAAGTCAAGTTATGTACTGGAAGGAGGGCAATGTATGCATTAATCTATCATTTGTTAAAATAGCTGGAACTTCAAAAGATCTGTCAGTGTATAGGAATCATTCGATTAATGAGTTTTCGATTAGCCTAACTAAATTTCTATGTACTAAAATTCGATTAGTGCATAGATAATACTCGATTAGTGTTCAGTTTAAAAATAGTAATTGAAAATTCATTTTTTATAGTTACCGATTAATTTTCTAAAATTAAAAAAAAATGTAAAATAGATAACTAGTTTGTCAAGTATTATGTTATCTAAGCAATTACAGTAGGGTTAAAAAAAATGGACGCTTTATAAATAGATAAATTTATAATATAAGCCCATAATAAAAATACATATTTGAATATTAGTCTATTTAAATTTTTGTAATATTTCGATTTATTTTTCGAGTTTAAGATCTTAAAAAGGAAATTTGATTTTTTGTTTAAAAAAAAAAAAAAATCTCGCAGTTATCTCCTCCTTAATTCCTAAATTCTCACTAGGGGTCATTCTCCCTGTACTATAAATACTGGCCGACCTCTTGCCTCGTTCTCTTTCCTTCAGGCCTCGTGCCGCATCCCACCTCGCGTGGAGGCGAGGTAAATCCTCTTTTCGTGGAAGACGCCATGAATATTATACACACATACACGTACGTACGAACATTCACCAAAGAACAAACACCAATGTTACACACACAAATGTTATTGTCCATTGTAAAATTGTTTTGTTTAATATGTCTTGTTTGTCATCTTTATCTTCAGTTGGACTTAATTCAAGTACGCCATTTTCTTGTAGCTGAACCTTCTAGCAGGAAATATAAATGCACGTGTTTTCTTTTCATCTTCACCCCCCGGTCCTCTACATAAATAAACATGGACGCTTTAATTAGATAGATACAGTAATCTACTGTTATTAAAAATATCGAACTATAAAAAATGTATGAATTTATCGTGGAAATATTATAAATAATACTTTCAGGTTAAAATATTAATGATTATGATACGTTTGGAAAATTTGAAGGGGTAATTTCTCAGTACCGCCATTTATATGAAGAACAGAATAAAAGTTTTTCATAAAAAAAATCAGATTAATAAGCAGTAATTCATAGCATTTTTATTGCATCTTATATGTACTTATATTTTAATCAAAACTACGCAAATTTCACAATTAATTGATATTTAGATTAAAATTTGAGGTACAAATTACATCATTTCCTATAAGTGATTATATTCGATTAATGCGTTTTCGATTGGAGCATATCTTAATATACACATTAGCCGAATTAATCGAGGGATTTCTATATATTATAAAAGAGTATCAATTTCTTAGAAGAAACCAATTTTTCCAAGATAAACTTCAGAAAGACCGCCATTGTAAGATCCGTCAATTCCATCAAACATCGCGACAAAATAACAAAAACTTACATTTCGTTCATGATTAGAAGGAAAGATTTTGTATGTTTTGTTATTTTCTGAAGCATTTCACCCAAAACAAGGCAATAAGACCACTAAGATGCAAGCGGTTACTGAGTGAAAGAATAAGAGACTAATTTTTGTTCTTTTCTTTTTTTCTCTCTCCTTAATTAAGACAGAAAATAAGGCTCGTCATCACATTTATATTTTGAAGATGAAAGTTGACTGGAAATCAAGAAGTTGAAAGAGTTCTACAGGCAAGAAGCAAGAGAGGAGAAACTTTCAACATAGAACTTACGGTTACCTCTAGCCATTTCTACTGTAAAATGACAATTTGGTACTACGCTTAAATTCATAAAGTCTAGGTACCAAAGAGGAAAGCTCATCAGAACGATTGCCATGAAAGTATTTATAGAAAAAAGCAGAGGGAAGCTACCTTGTGGCAATGGGAAAGTGGCTGAAATAGAGATGCCAGATCACGACCGATAACATTACAGATTCTATATATTTTATGAAGAATCTCTGCATAGCAGAAGAACCAGACCATATGTGAAAGCAATAATCAAAGCAAATACGAATGGTAGACTTTTAAATATGCAAGATCGGTTCTGGCGAGAATAATTGTCTAGCACAACACAGTGAACCAACTTCTCTGGCAGTAAACCTAGCAATTGATTCAATTGCTCCATATGTCAGCAGAGGACGCTAGTCCGAAAAAGGCGCAATGAGTTGCCTGGAGGTTAGCATCAGCCATCAGGAAGGTAAAGTATTTTTTTAACTAGTATAAGATTGCGGTACGATAACCCATGTTGGAGTTTTAACGGTATCACAATTCCTTAGTTTTGTTTTTTTTAAGCTTATCGCCCCAAGCAAGGCTGGAAGCCACTAGCACGCAAGGGGTTACAGAAGGTTTGGAGAAAGAGCAGATAGGAGTGGTAAAGGAGAGGATGTGGAGAAAGATAGTGGATCGATCAAGGCAAGGGGGTTACAGAAGATTTGGAGCGAGAGCAGTTAGGAATGAAAGGTGAAAGGATGTGGAGAAGGGAAGTGGATAGATCAAGGCAACTGGAGATGTCGATTAACATAACACTTAAATAGTTGGAGATTGTATTTGTCAGGGAAACAGGAATAAGGGAGTTTCACAGGCGAGATGTGCGAGACATGAAGCTATTGGAGTAGAAGATACGTCTACATCTAACAGTTTCAATGGTGAAGGGGTGGGAACGGGATGCCAGCCTCGTCGGACGTTTAAACTCATGAGGCCTAGGAACCAGCGAAAGCAGCTCCTCGGAGCAATTACCGTGAAAGTATTTGTAAAAAAGACAGAGCGAAGCAACGTCGCGTCTGTGAGAGAGCAACTGCAGACGAGATGACAGATTAGGGCCAATTTAGTTCCACCAGTTCAGACTTCTATAGCTCTGACACGCCCTGCGAGTCGAATAATTGATTTACCCCCCCCTTATATTTGGAATAGGGAGAAAGTTTCAATCACCCTTTGCCAGCCAAGAACGGATACTTTTGAAACTGACTCCTGCGTGGATACTTCCCTGAAAGCTTCATTCTTAACCTCTTTATGTCAAGTGTCAGTCGTTATCTATTTTATTCTCAGAATATTCACTCCCTCCTATCCCTTACCCTGAACCTTGTATTGGTTGAACTTTAGTATAAAAAAAATGCTTTACTGCATTAAGTAGAAAATGTTATTATAAATTAATTTCTAAGTTAAACTGTAACATGCTTTTATTAAAAAAAATAATTATTTATCAGTGTTAGATCATGAGTAGCGTTAGGAGTGTTTTTCAGGTGACTTTTTTTTTTTTTTTTTTTTACAAAGAAATATCGGGGTCAATAAACGGCTCACTCAGAAAATATTTTCAACCCACATGCTGTTCAGAGCAATATATTTATCTACTCAAGTTTTACGCAGTCTCATCCAACATATTATTTCCCCTTTCCAGACTGAATTTATATCAATCACTTATGTGCCAAGCGTGGTACATGCTTAGACGATCATGATTCTTTCGATAGCCGACTGACGAGGCAAATTTGTTTTCCCGCACTAGGTTGCCATTTCTTCCTGCGGTTGACCAGTTGCCATCCAAGGCTATAGAACTGTTTTTCTGCTACTTACCTATAGCTGGGAGGAAGAAGAGGATTCATACCTTTTCCAAAGGTATTAGCACATAAGCGAATGTAATGGATTCGACTAGAATTCGAACTCGGCTCTCAGATTCCTCAAAGCCAGTGATTCTCAAGTAGGCCTGAGACTTTTTTTTTAAAGAAGTGAAGTTGGCCCAATGAAAACAGGCGAGCTTTGAAATTCTATATATATGTTAATATTCTAAATTAATTTCTAAGTTAAACTGTAACAGTCTTTTATTAAAAAAATAATTATTTATCAGTATTAGATCATAAAGTGGCGGTAGGGGTGTTTTTCAGGTGATTTATTTATTTATTTTTTAACAAAGAATATAGGGGGGGTCAATGAACGGTCACTCAGAAAATATTTAACCCACGTGTTGTTCAGAGCAATATATTCATCTGCTAGAGTTTTACGCAGTTCCATCCGACATATTTCCCCTTTCCAAACCGAATTTATATAGCTTTTCGTAAACTGTAGAAAGTATAAAAAAAGTTCTAGCAAACTTGTAATGAAACACTTGTTAAAAATTTAAAAGCGCATTACAAGAGAAATGCCTTCCAAGAAGTTTAAACAAATCAATACTGGACTGTTTCCTCACAGATGAAGAGAGGATTTAAAGTAACACTGATCTAAGTTCTAATTCAGGATGCTGAGAAGATCATGAAGCCAGTGATTCTCAAATAGACATGAGAATTTTTAAAATGGTCCTGAAGTTGGTCCGATGAAAACAGGCGAACTTTGAAATTATATTTTTTCCATTCGCGTAAAGTTATGAAAACAAACACTGTTCTACTTTAGCTTGGAAGGTCAGCTTGATGAGCTGATTGATAGCTATACACCAGGAACAGTGTCATCATTAGTCAGGATTTATACTTGCTACTACACTTTTGTAAATAAAATGTATTTCTCGTTACATGGAATTTCTGTTTGTGTTGATGGGGGTCTGGAATTTTTGGACACCAAGGAAGAAAAGGTTAAGAAACCCTGCTGTAAACAGCGAGGGATCTTAAGGGAAATGGAAATAAAAGGCATACTTGGGCAGAGAGAGAGAGAGACAGACAGAGGGGGGGAGAGAGAGAGAGAGACAGACAGAGGGGGGGAGAGAGAGAGAGAGAGACAGACAGAGGGGGGGAAGAGAGAGAGAGAGAGACAGACAGAGAGGGGGGAGAGAGAGAGAGACACACACAGAGGGGAGAGAGAGAGACACACACAGAGGGGGGAGAGAGAGACACACACAGAGGGGGGAGAGAGAGACACACACAGAGGGGGGAGAGAGAGACACACACAGAGGGGGGAGAGAGAGACACACACAGAGGGGGGGAGAGAGAGACACACACAGAGGGGGGAGAGAGAGACACACACAGAGGGGGGGAGAGAGACACACACAGAGGGGGGGGAGAGAGAGAGACACACACAGAGGGGGGGAGAGAGAGAGACACACACAGAGGGGGGGGAGAGAGAGAGACAGAGAGGGGGGGAGAGAGAGAGACAGAGAGGGGGGGAGAGAGAGACAGAGAGGGGGGGAGAGAGAGACACACACACACACACACAGAGGGGGGAGAGAGAGAGACACACACACACAGAGGGGGGAGAGAGAGAGACACACACACACAGAGGGGGGAGAGAGAGAGACACACACAGACAGAGGGGGGAGAGAGAGACACACACACACAGACAGAGGGGGAGAGAGAGAGAGACACACACACAGAGGGGGAGAGAGAGAGAGACAGACAGACAGAGGGGGGAGAGAGAGAGACAGACAGACAGAGGGGGGAGAGAGACAGAGGGGAGAGAGAGACAGACAGACAGAGGGGAGAGAGAGACAGACAGACAGAGGGGAGAGAGAGACAGACAGACAGAGGGGAGAGAGAGACAGACAGACAGAGGGGAGAGAGAGACAGACAGACAGAGGGGAGAGAGAGACAGACAGACAGAGGGGAGAGAGAGACAGACAGACAGAGGGGAGAGAGAGACAGACAGACAGAGGGGAGAGAGAGACAGACAGACAGAGGGGAGAGAGAGAGAGACAGACAGAGGGGAGAGAGAGACAGACAGACAGAGGGGAGAGAGAGACAGACAGACAGAGGGGAGAGAGAGACAGACAGACAGAGGGGAGAGAGAGACAGACAGACAGAGGGGAGAGAGAGACAGACAGACAGAGGGGAGAGAGAGACAGACAGACAGAGGGGAGAGAGAGACAGACAGACAGAGGGGAGAGAGAGACAGACAGACAGAGGGGAGAGAGAGACAGACAGACAGAGGGGAGAGAAATTGGCACTCACAGAACAAAGTAGAGGTGAGAAACCTATTTAACAGGCTTGTGCGAATGGGTCTGGGGTGAATCTTAAGAGGACAAATATAGCTTAGAAGTAAAATGTGTAGAAAGCTGTAGAGAGTCATGATCTTTCCCAAGTAAAACGAAAGGGAGACATAAACGAAGTTGTAGACATAAATAAAAGCATGGAACATTCAGTATTAAACCTAGAGCAGGGCCAGTGCATAGGACCCTTGAACCACCCGACCAAGTGTCTAAGTGTGATTTAGGATATCGGGCAGTGCTCTGTGACCAGCCCTATCTTAACATTTGCCTTTTTTCTACCTACATTTATGCAAGTTACAAATCATTCTGGGGGCTTTTTTCTCGGCCAAATCCGTGAACTTGTTTTACTCAGGCTAAGTTCCGAAAAAAACAAAAACAAACAAAAAAAACAAACACTATATCGATAAGTTCATGTTGAATGTGTTAAAATTATTCAACTTGTTAACAAGAAAAATCTCAAGTTGATGTTAAAAATTGCTGCAAAAATTGTGGATTTTTTTAAGATGGAATGATCTATTATGACATGGCTCTTATTTGTATTTAGATACATTGGATTTATTTTCAATTTTTCTAATTGAATTGCTCACCTATATTGCATATAACCCAATATTGTACATTATTAAATTACAATAAAATTTGTTTTTTATATGAATATTATCTTATAAAAATTGAGATGCAGAAGTAGGGGAGAGTCCCGTACCAGAGATTCGGCGGGGGGCGTGGAGGAGACCCTTGCCCTGGAGACATTCAATAACTGTTATTCTAATCATTACCTAGAATTGCAATTTCTCGAAAACAGTGTCTTATCGAATTGCTAGAAAATGAACTTTAGCCAAAAGATAGCGATAAATATAGTTCATTCGGTAGTTGAAAGAAATGTTTGAAGATTGTCAGAGACATTCGGAGTTGTTGACGATTCAATTTTCTCAAAAAGTAAAGGCGCGGATTTATGAAATTTTCTAAATCATGTAGAAAATAATCGAAGATAATTTGTAATAGTCCTAATAATTTTTCTTTAACCAATCCGTGTTGGTTGTAATTCTAATGGTCCATCATAAGCGGTAAATCTTACCTCAGTCAAAAGTAATGAAGACGGGTTGTCAAGATAAAAAGGAAAAAAGCGTGGTGATCATTTTTACTTTCATTGCGTAATAAAAGATGTAAGAAAACGGTTATACAACGCCATTTGCAATACTTTCAATTTTCATTGTAACAATGGTATATGGTAACGTCGTTGTCAAAACAACACACACACACAGTTTTAACACACCGCTGTTTTTTTTTTGCAGCTACATTTGCTAAATGTACAGATTTGAAGAGAGTCGTTATGAGGTTATCAGACTCCAGCAATTTGTAATAAAATCTTCTTTGAATCATAACTTCGCAGTAGATTCCGTTAACGACGAGACGTTCAAGGCTTGGCTTCTAATAAATATATTTTTTCATTTGTCTCGTCCTAGTCCAAAAATGTTGTTTTTCTGTACATCATGAAAAGATAAGTGTCTAACCCATTAGTGCCACCATAACATCCAGTAATAATAGAATTCTATATTGAAAAACAACACAGTATTAATTATCCGATTCTAAAGAGAGACAATGCTGAACGTTCCAAAAATGTGACGGTGGCATTAACAGGTTAAATACTTCGAGACGAAAAATTATAATTCTATGCCTTTCTGTTCAGCCCATTATATCAATATTGATGGTGTGGGCTTCGACGTGTTGTAATGGTTAACAGGCTCGTCTTACTAGACCAATTACGACTGAATAGCAAGTTTGATCCTCACTGGGTGCCACATCTAAGCTACGCTTAGAAAAACCATCATATACATATATTGTTATATTCACGTTTCAGTCGTATACTTCGGCCTTCTTCAGGTGCTAGTCGTACTCGTTAACTTTTTCGGAATTTTGCACTAAGCTCTTTATTCAATCTACAGAGATCGTTTGTTCTCATTCCGCTTTCCATATTCAGGGGAGGTAACTCGTATCAGTTAAATCGCTCTAGTCTATTTGCATTCCGACGAATCCGAGGATATGATTCTTCTAAACTGGAGATTGAACCCACGACTTCTAGGAAATGATATGCTTTAATCAGCGAGACCATTGCGATTGTAACCACCAAGATGAGTATTCTTACCGTTCCCCCTTAGGCGATCATAGCCCTCACCAATTTCCTAAACTATATACAACGTTTGTTCCCTCACCATCCTCTGTTCTACTATTCTTTCACACAAACTAGTTAGGTAAACAGCTACAAAAACTACCTGTCTCTCACTTATAATAGTCCTGGGTATGATAATAAAGTACATCCGGCAGCATGGCCTCTGATATGGAGATTGGAGGTTTTGAGGAGCGTTGAACCACCTCTTAATTGTTGTTCCCAAGTCCACCCTGACCCTGGATGGTATCACTTGTTAAGGTCCCAGCTATGGGCAAATGGCGACTCCCACACCCACCAAATAAAACAAGACACTATGAATATATAAAAATAAAATTTCATAGTAAAAATACCAGCAATACATTTATAGTAAAATTATCAATACGAACATGGAGTAATGGATAGCGGCTTAGATTGAGGAATCAGAGGGCCGAGTTCGAATTCCAATCGAATCCATTCACTTACGTGCTAATACCCTTGGGAAAGGTGTGAATCCTCTTCTCTCTCCAGCTATGGGTAAATAGAACAGACTGGGTTCTATAGCCTTGGATGGCAGCTGGTCTAGGAGAAGGACAACTCTGAATTCAAACCCGGAGTGGAACCCCGAAGGCGGATGGACGGCACTTTGTGCTACCTTCCTGCAGCCGCGTTGGTACCAAACTGTATTGGTTTATCCTCTCCTTTGGACTCTTCTAGCAAGGCCGAGAGGGGAAACTAGACGTATGGGCAGCCCTGGTTAATCCATATATCGCGCCCAGGCTTGTAGCGCACCGCGTTACTCAGTCTCTCGAGACGGACGGATGCCGACGACGATCAATGCGAACACACTAATAAATTGCAGCGACTTCACCTAAATCCCATTAAAATACTACTAAATGACTAACATGAAAGACCTTTCATGACATTAGTCTATGTAATATACGAAAATTTGTATTCCAAAATATAACTTCAATATAAAATGCACATATCACCGCCTCTAGTGATAATGTCCACGCAAACATGTCTATGCACAAAAGCTGAGTATCATCTACCATGTATTCAACTGTGAAAGCAGAATAACATTTTTATTACCGTAATTACCCCATGTATATTTTTTTAGAAAAATGCGTAAGCAAAATTAGGGGTACGTATTATGAGCTACTACAAAAATCTTTTAAAAAATAGACGTAAAATAAGACTTATCATAAAACTAAATTAGGATAATATTCTATGTTTAAAACCATTTTTTTAAAATAAGACTAGAAGATGATGGCTGTAATGAAATTGGAGAGATACAATTTATGGGACTTGATTACCAAACAAGAGGTGTGTATTATGCAGGAGTAGAAGCAATTTCCCATACTTTCAGCACAATATTAGGTGTGCGTATTATGAAAGAAGACGTATTATACATGGGGAATTACGGTATTTCCAAACTCCCAAGAAAATTATATTTCTGCATTAAATTGGCCATAAGGAGTTGATATACCGTTAAACAGACAAATCAATCATTATGCCCTGTGAGTGTCAAATTCTAAAAGCCCTCTTTCCCTATTACCAAATTACTGATTTTTAAGTACACGTGTCTTTTCTTTACAATTTCTTAAAAACTTAGTTGCTCCCGATGGTAATATTCCCAGCATCCTTCTGTAGATCCACATCTGTTGCTCCAAATCTCTTCAGCTGTGAGAAAACTGTCCAGCATTCACTGCCATATAAGACTGATACCAGATTGAAACAAAGCGTGCTGAGAACTACTAACAAATTTGTCGTGTTTCTTAATACTTTGCTTAGCTTTTGAAAGGCATCTTTCGCTATTCCAAAACACCTTCAGATTTCTGTGTCGTATTTTCCGTCGTCCGTTATAACTTTTCAGATAATTAAATTTTTTTTCTTGCATTATTCTGACATCTTAATTTTGTGGTACGCATGGTGTGCTGTCACCCCTGCCAAAGACCATACATTCAGTCTTACAACATATGATGGTTACTTCTTTCTAACTTTTCTTTACTATCTTGGAGTTCATGAAGGTTTTTTATGTAATGCTTCCATGAGCTTCTGAATATTACTTGATGCTTAAATGACGAACGACAGTTGATCGATTGCTCATGCAATTAGGAACGGAGACAGTGCTTAGTAAGCTAAGATTTATCTCGTTTAAAAGCTGATGCTGGAAACATTTTCAGTTACCGAGTATCTTAACCTTTACCAGGCTGCAGGCGAAAATTGTCGCCGTAGAATTCTCTCCTTTTGCTAAGCTAGGCGCATTCCGTTGCCTTGAGACAGTTTCTATAAATATATATAAACTGTCATTTCCGGTATTTTAAGCTGGAAATCGCCTACTAGTGCTTTGGAACAAGGTTAAACTTCCGTTTTCCAACGCCATGTTGAATTCTTCTAGAATACACGAGGCGTAACACCTATTAAATCCACGCTGATTTTTTTTTCGCGATATTTTATAAACAAAAATGGCCGCATCAATATCCAACATAGCCTTTATTCAGGAGTTTTCCTTTGTTTAAGACTCGGATGATGATTTTGAAGGCTTTTTTCAAATGGATATTAACGGAGAAGTGGTCGAAGATGATAACCACGCTAGTAACGTGGAGGAAGGCGAAGATGACCACTAGCGTTTACTATCATCCATTTTATGGAAGCTACTGGCAACCATCGATATACCTGATACAAAAAATAATTCACCTTCAGAAAGGTGATTTATAAACGATGAAATAATTTTATTTGTCAACGAAAACATAGACAAATAAATAGGAGTCAAGTGAAAGAAAGAGCAAACAAATGCTAGTGTCTCGTGTGTAAACAGGCGGAAGCACGGCACTTTGACGAAATGAAAGCCTTAGCGATTTGTTTTTTGTTGCACCCCCAGAACTCCACAAGGTGTAATAAAAGTTAAAGTTGAATTATTTATGAATTTTTAATGTATGTTTTTTATTTTTTTATTTCGCGTTTCATTTTTTGTTTTCAACATCAAAACATGCATGCAATACGTAATGCATTACATCAAAATATTACTCATTCATTTTTATTAATGTACAAAAATTATAATCTATACGCACAATACTTAGAAAGTTATAACAATTTTAATAAGATAGGTGTTCATGTTTTTGCAACCTCGAAAATAAATAAATAAATAAATACAGTGCCAGGAGGAAGAATTCTCTAAAGAAATTAGCGTGGTAAGACTATCGCGGAAAACACATCAGTTGAAGCGCAGTTTTTCGCAAAATGAAAGAATTGCTTTCTTTATGCAGAAGAAACGTTTCCTAACTGATTTCTACAACGTTATCGCGATCTATAAAATAAAATAAAACGAAATAAAATAATCATATTGCTGTATTTTTTCGTGATTTATCTTGAAAGGCGTACAGCACGAAAAAAATGGCGACAAAAAGAAACTTGTTTCACGACGTCATCAATTGAGAGACACAAAAGCTACTTCAGTTTAAATTGGGACAAATTGCGTCTAGAGTGTGAATAGCTTAAAAATATTTTTAGTAAATAAATATCCTATCCACAAGCAGTGTTCAAGTCACAAGAAATTATGAGATTACCCCACTTGTCAGCAAAAGAACTGCTGCTAAAGACAGCAAGATGGCGTTAGCAGAAGTAGTAGATAAGAAAGGGGGGCGAAAACTAATCTTTTTGCTTTCTTTCTTTGACATATAGGAGGTTTCGCGCTCAACCTTTAAGAGATCCTTTTTAGTCCCCAGCAAACCGCATTGAACACACTAATATACAGTATACAATGAACTACACGAAGTCCTCTCTACATACAGATCTTCCTTCCATTTAGTTTGCTAAGGCAATAAAACGTTTTCTATGTGTAAGATATGATGGATTGATTTGCTTTATACGCCTTAACCATTTTCAGATTAGTTAAAGCCAGAATACACTTTTTGATTGTAAGAATTATTTAGAGATAATATTTTGCTGGTAAAAGTCCTACTAATTAACCCATAGCATTGTGGATTTATACCTCCCCCAATGGTATTTGCGCGTAAGTGAACATAACTAATTTGAACTCGGCTCTCAAGTTTCCAATTCAGGGCCGTTATCATTACACCAACTGCACATCCAAGCTTACATCATCTAATATTCTCAAGTTACCCAATAACTTGAGTCGACGTTGCAACTTCAGTGATCGTACAAGAACCGGTGTTTCAACGTGATATGGCCGTAAAATGATTCTTGTAGATTATGGGAATATGTAGGATAGATAACGGCTATTAAGATTGTAGCAGTATCGAAGGAACAAAAACTAGGTGGGGAAAAGAAAGAGGTTTATTACTCATACATAAACCGGAAAAACTTGAGTAAATCAACTCCTCCTCAAATCCTACTCTAATGTGGCTACTTACCATATATATAAATAGGAGCAGTCCATTATCGAAATAGTAGGGAAGAGCAGGAAGTACGCCAAGTCCTACTCTACAATAATATTTTCACTTTTTCAAATATAGGTATCAGATAGTAATTATGTGAAAGCAGAATTTTGGCAGATTAGTATTATTGAACAATGTGCTAACACACATATATATATATATATATATATATATATATATATATATATCATCCACAGATAAGTGTTTTGCTTTATCACAGCACATCAGTGTGGCTAGACATCCGATTGCCTCAATCCAGGATCGAAAACAGACTGATTTGGCATCAGTCGGAGATTTTTTTCTCCCTAAGCTATCAGCTTCCGGCAGAGAGGAAGGTGAATTTTTACGCATTTATTTTGGAATAAACACTGGAATCAAATACATGATATTTGAATAATAGCAAATATTCCTGCCTGCTGGAAGTCATCATCTGTTTCAGTTTTTAAGAACTCTAGTGAGTCGTCCGGCCTATTCGAAACTATTATTATATAAACACAGCCCATATTAAATAAAATATTCACCAGAGGAAACGGTATTTTGAAGTGCATATTTCTGCATATATTAGTATAAAAAAAATACAATAAAATAAATAGCATTCTTTTTGTCCGGCCGAGTTTTCAATGGCTGTTACACATGTTAAATTTGCAACTCCTCGAAGAATACTAAGGAGATAAAAAATTCTAACTACCTTACGGATACCACTTGATAATGGCTGCGACAATCGAAATTGTCTGAACAAAAAATATGCACTTCGGACAGTTTATCCAAAACTTCATGCACAATAATCAACACCATATTCGAAAAACGGAAAAGTACAATAAAAAAAATTAAAATCAGACAGATCTTGTTTGGCGCTATATATATATATATATATATATATATATATATATATATATATATGTGTGTGTGTGTAAAATCGGAATTAAGATACCATTATGTAAATGATCATTTTCACCTTGTAAAATTAACTTTACAGAGTTTTTTTTCAAACAGTCAAGGGATGATAAATTAAAAAAAAAAATTAACATCCACTGTTTGAAAAATTCTGTAAATTTAATTTTACAAGATGAGAATTATTTACATAATGGTATCTTAATTCCAACTGTAGGAAATATATTGCTCTGTTTATTATAAAAATTCTATGTGTGAATAAGTTTTAATATGTTACATTGTGTTATTAGCATTCACTTGGATTATATACCAACGGATTACTATATATATATATGTCTTGACGTGGCTAAATCAAATAACTACTTATTAGCAAATGGTATATATGTGCGTTAGCGTGCATACGCAGGTAAGCGAATAAATATTTACTCAATTTAATTTAAGCGGTAAAGAAAGCAATGCTCAATGTGATTAGTCAGAGCTAATATATATATATATATATATATATATTACACACACACACCCTCATAAAATATCAGCCAATTATTCATCTGTCATATTACAGAAAATGAAATGAGTTCTTTAAATGACGAAATATTGATTTACGCTGACTAGTCATAATCTTGATTGTGGGACTCACGTTTCGGTCGTTGTAAACTCACCTTATTCAGCTATTTGTTGTGCTTTAATATTCTAAGTATTTTGAACCAAACTTTTTATCCAATCCATGGCCGTAGATTTCTCTCATTCTATTGAGTGTGTGTGTGTGTGTGTGTGTGTGTGTGTGTGTGTGTGTGTGTGTGTGTGTGTGTGTGAGTGAGATACCATTTAATTCGTCCTTAAGATTACAAAGAAACTGGTATTTGGGACGAATCATGAAGAAAGAAAGCTTCAGATATTTTACACTAAAGCCTAAAGGGGCAAACGTATTTTATAAAGTAAATTATAAGGACATTTTATAGAGCCTATGACTACCCAGATCTGTGTCACATTTTCCGTCATGTGTTATAGGTTTCCTAGATATTTACATTTCTGGGCTTGTTCGATTTGGCGTCCCCAATTTTAAGCTCACATTTTGGATTGCCCCTTTAGCCTCCAGATACCACTTTTTTTTTTTTATCAATCTCATTTTTTGTGCAAATCTGTGCAAATAGCGGATCACAGAACTTATTCAGCTTCATACATATTATGATAAAACCTCAACTTCTGATTGGTCACTTAATATTTAAATCATGTTCTCAACTACGTCCGAATAACATCGACCTAGTTCTTGACCTGACAAAAAATAATTCCGCTCAAAATCTGTCAATGCCAGTCGAGTGTCACGTGATTAAGTTGATTATAAATACCAGACACGTTCGTTCTCTGATTTCTCTCGCTACAAAAATGTAGTTGCAAAAGTACATTGCGTTTCGAACCTTTCCTGGCGGACGCTATGAAAACATTCACAATTACCATACATTGTTTACTTACAATAATAGTCTTTTTTTTTTCTCTTTCTTTTACTTGCCATTTTCTTTCTCTGTCGACCATTGCACATAATGTTGTCAATAGCTGTAATGCCAACGAGATAAAATTGCAAAATTGAATATTCCTTCTAACACACACAAGTAGATTTTAAGCATGGGGGAAAAATTACCAGAAAATATTTTAATAATAACTTATTTACATCCAGATGAATATCCTCAACTTGTTCTGTGGATGTGCGAGTGGTGTAATAGATCGGAATTTTTAATCGAAGAGCAGAGTTCAAATTCCAGTTGGTGGAAACAGTACTACTCAGTTATTGCTCTCACCTCCGCCTCATAATATATATCGAGATAACTAACCATCGGCAGTGGATAGAGAACAAGATCCCTGTAGATGGATTAAAGTTTTGGTCCAGAATTCTCTAAAGATTACTAGATTCGAGCGACGCTTGAAAAGACCGGAAAACAAAATGGCGGACACATTGGTCCGAATATAGATAATGTAATTAATGCCGATTCCTCATCCCTCTAATTCAGACAATCATTACAGCATACGTATATACTTAAATCAGGAGGTCATTTTAGTCATGAGAGCATACATATGTACCTAGTTTAACAGCAAACATGGCAAAATCGTGTAACAGTATAATTGTCAGTCCCACAGAATGTTTAATATCTAAAAATTCACTAAACTAATTAAGTTTTGCCAGGTTTTCAGTTAAGACGTTTAGCCAGCTTGACACCATTTGTCGTAAGAATCACTGGAAAACGCTTTGAGTTATTCAGTTAGAAAGAGAACAGGTTAAAATCGTTTTGTGTCAGCACCACTGTCTTCTCAACTGAGTGACGATAAGAGGAAAATGTCATTCAAGCCCCCAGTAATGATACCAACATTCATACTCCGGCTTTCGTCTTCAAATTCCATTGAAGAACCATCAAGAGAATGGTGAATAAGTTTTAAAAGGCGGGAACAGTAGAGAGGAAAACTGGATCAGGAGGTCACAACAGCAAGAGGGATCATCATTTCAACTTAGAGCTAAAGAGATCAATTAGAAAAGATCCAACTCAATCCATAAGAAGTTTGGCACGTGAGAGGAGGTCAGCTAAGACAGTCCAAAGTGCAGTGAAAATCGTACGTGAAACCTGTGAGGCAACTTGTTACTGCAGGACAGAAAGTTAGAGGGGGCGAAGATCATCTTTGAATAAGTTGGAAAATGATCCATATATATATATATATATATATATATATATAAGCTTTATTTCAATCCTTCATGAGCTTCCAACCCATAGCTATGTTTAATCAATGATGAACATGTCATTTTCGTTTATGATCGATTTAATCACGATTCTTCTGTTTAGCTTGGAGAGTGATTAAAATAAAAATAAAATAATAAAGAGGCCATTAGTTTGGTTTGTTTTACAGTACATCAACCTCAATGGGTTATTTAATGCCGACAATATTTTTTATTGCTGGTAAGTTTTATTTTATTCAAAAATGTATTGCTGGTAATAATTTTTTCTCAAAAAAATTGCTGGTATTAAAACCTATATCTACGCCTTTATAGTGATTTGTCCCCAGTTTGGGGGGGCCAACTATTTGTCCATAGTTGGGACCCTAACAGGTGAAACCACCCCGAGTCAGGGTTGGAGTCCAGTAGTGTTATAAAAACCTCGGAGATTTCCAATAAGATATCTTTAATCATTTCTAAGATTAAACGGTTCAAACCTTAATCTAACAATTGCATAATTTTGCTGTTACACCCGGTATATTCTTTAAAATCAAAATATTTTGTTGAACTTTTGATCACCACAAGCTAACAGATGTTTTTGAATTCCCTCTTGTTAAAAAAAAAAAATAGCTTCGATTTGGCGAAGTTTTGGACAACGAAGACATCTTTAAATTTTTGGCCAGATAAGGTATACAGCATAGATCGAAACAAGAGATAAACAAATGGCGCCATGTCTGGTAAAGATGCGGCAAATAGTATTTCTTGTCTAAACAACATTATTTTTTTGGCAACCAAAAAAACTTGTAGGACGTGTGTTTACAACTTACCGTCTTTATGGAGAAAGAGTAATCGAGCATTTTAGACAAAGTACGGTGAATGGCAGTTTCACGCATCAAGCGACAATCAAACCATACAGTGTTAATTTCTATGTCCACTCTTTATCTCCACAACAATTACTAATATAAATATATATATATATATATATATATATATATATATATATATATAATTATCGAACTATTTTTCATGTAATTGTTTACCCAATACAATGCCCCCAGAGCCACTCAAGGCAGAGGGTTATTGGATGTTGCATGGACGTAAAATAAAGTAAAAGTAGCTTCTGAGAATATGTAGGATAGATAACGGCTGACCCTGGTGTGTGTGTGTCCACTTGAAAATAGGTGCTATAGGCTTGGATCTACGTCGGGTGCAATGCATAACGGGTCGGATTCTTTATATTCATTTACGCATAAATACCTCTAGGAAAGGTATGAATTCACCACCTCTTCCCCCAACTATGGGTTAATTAGTAGGACGTGTATCAGTAAATAATTATTTCCGAAAAATAATTACAATCTAAAAAATGTTTTTTGGTTTTAACTAACCTGCAAGAGGTTGATAAGCCGTAAAACACAAATCAATGAAATCAATCTTAGATTTGAAGAGGTTAAGATTGTAGGGATCGGAAAGCATCTTCTTGGATTTGTTGACTCAAATGAAATTCACTTTTTTCCTGAACTTAAGCCATCCACATATTGCTTCTAATCGAAACTTCTCCATAGGCTTCAATCAATCATTTTCGCTTCTGCTGCTGTTCTGCTCAACTTGAAAACTGACATCATTGAGTGTCAAACTTGTACAAGCCACGCAGATATTTCTGCCTATCAACACAGGTAAATTAAGAACGATAACAAAAACTACTTAAAAAAGAAAGAAAAGATATTTACTCTAAAGTTCAAAGCCAAGTGTGATTCAAGGTAGGAAACACAGTATCTCAAGGTTAGTCATTAAGTGCTGTAAGCTTATAGAAACTATAGAATTGGTTCAAATTGCAAGACAGAGACACAGAGCAGACACCATTTTCCTTTACTGGTGTTTGCCTTATTAAAAGATTAGCTACAAAAATACTTAAGCCGAAATAGTTAATCTATTCGTTTTAATTTATGCGATAACCACCTGAGTCACCATTTTTTTTTAAAAAGCAAGAGTGTAGACATATTTAATAGTATAAATTATAGATATTTACGACTAGATTTAAAAATAGCAAAACCCCTTTGGACCCAAAAGATAATCCATTTAAGAATATTGTCTAAAAATCGGTGTAAACATTCGATACGGTTCCATTAAAAAAATGTTTGCCCAAATTATTTGGATAAGATGCAAAACAGAAGATCAGATTAAGACGAAAAAAAAAAAAAAAATGGCAGTTCCTAGTCGCCAGAGAAAAACAATTGCCACAACGTAGATTTTATATATGGGGGAGGAGGAGGAGGAGGGAGAGAGAAAAGAGGAGAAAAGACCGTTGAAGAAACTCCAACAACTTCAGCGCTGTTCCTTCGATTCTGACATTTACGCTGATATTTGATCGGCGAATGCCACAATCAATAAAGACACGTATGAAAGGATTTGGTAAATAAGGAGATGTCAATGATCTTTTGTCTTCGAAATCCAAGATGGTCGCGATGGAATAAAACCAACAAATGCAATTGAAATCAGGAGGGTGACTTATGGGCGAAAATTTTTCAACTTCAAACAAAAATCACGGACATAGCCCAAACCTTTACGAAACAAAAAAAAAAAAAAAAAAAAAAAAAAAAAAGAAGCCTTCCAGCCCCCACCCCTAAAAGAAATCAAATTATGGATTTGATCAAACGGGAAGTGTGCTTTTCACTATTGAAGGAACAAGTACAGATTTTGATAGGGACCCTCGCCGTAAATGGCTGACGAGAGGAAGGAACTGTGTCGTGCCATATTTTTTTCTGGTCAGAATCCATCTGGCACATTTATAAAACTACCATTCGCCCCAGCATTGAATATTGCCGCCATATCTGGTCTGGTGCTTCTACTGTATATTTCGAGATTCTTGACAAAATTCAAAGAAAGGTCTGCAATGTTATTGATCATGACCTGGCATCTTGACTTCAGTCACTGTCTTTTCTACAAATATTTTCATGCTAATTGTTCTACACGAAGTTAATCGTGCTACAAGATTGGCAACTAGGTTTCGGCGTTTTAGTATTGAACAAACTAGAAGTAATCGCTACTTCTATTTTAATAATTGCTTTTATCACTCGTGGAACTTTTCCGATTTCTTTCTTCCCTGCCACCTACAATCTCCAAAAATTTTAAAAAATGGGTTTCTCGTTACCTTCACTATGGTTTTGAATAAGCCTTCTCTTTGAATAGCTGCCCCACTCAAGGCAAGTGAGCCTAGTCTACCCTGCCATTTAATCTACATTTGAGGAGAGAAATGGATTAACGACTTTTCCAGAGGTATTAGTATGAAAGTGAGCGTAACTATGAGAAACTTAAATCGGCTCGCAGATTCCTCTTCCGGTGCCGATAGCAGGAACACTACCCACCCCCACTCACTCACAGAGAAAACAAAAACAAGAATCGGATGATTAGGCTTAACTTAACACTGGTCAACAATTTTTTTTTTTGAAATGGTGTCAAGACACCAAACATCTTTTTTGGCTAATTGAGGGCGCTCAATCTGAAAATTACTTTTTCTTGGTTAGCTACCGTTTTTTTTTGCTGTGCAGAATTGCCTCATTTTTGAAGAAAAGAAAAAAAAAAAAGAAAAAAAAAAAGCATTTTTTTCCAATTTGTTTTCTGTATATACGATATTGACCGATGGCGATATTTCCCATAATAAAATCGTTCAATTCTCTCAATTAGTATTTAAACCGACAAATATTGGTCTGCTTATTGAGAAATATTTTTGCAATAACAATCAGACTAAGTTTTTTAAAATAATCTGGCTGAATATACCAAGAGCAATAAGTATTTTCATCAAATCATTTGATAAACAGAAATAAAACCTTTGTGAACATAAGAACTATGGTAAATATTTTCTCTTTCTTGATTGTCATGTTCAATGTTATTTAAGTCCCTTTTGATACTTCAGCAGTATTATGTACAATGGAATAGGTGCAATTCAATTGGGACGTCTTTAGTTGAAGTTTCTTTCCAAATGCGGAAACAAAATGCTCTCAATGTGCTTAGTTTCCTTCCGTAGAGATGCGATAAATTTATGAATATCAAAAAGAGTTTATGGTTTTATTTTTTAAAATTTTATTTTTTTGATGTTACTTTAATTATCAGGTTTACTAAAGTGTAATACCGATAAAGTTTATCTGTTAATTTGAATTTTAGCGATAAATTTTAAAAAATCGGTACTTCTATTTTAAAATCTTTGACTCAAAAACACTTTTCATATAAAAGCAGTTTATTTAAGTTTACTGACATAAATTGCTCGGCCGACCTGGAAATTGATGAGTTTCTACGACCTTTATTAACTAAATTTTGCAACCAGCCAAGATCGTCAATTGATCTTTCTTTCCAAAAATGAGCAATTTCAGTAAAGCAAAAATGGTAGCTAACCATGAAAAACTAAGGTCATTTTCGGAATCAGTACCATCAAATTAGCTAAAAAACGCGTTTTGTTTCTTGGCACCAAAAATCGTCTTGACCAGTGTTAATCAGCGTTTTAACAGTTTTAGCTGGGTTCGAACACAGAATTCTATCCCCGAGGAGGAGAATACCCAACTCAGACACCGAGTAGACCCAAGAGTATCAATGTTAACTTAACGATCATCTATTATGGTGCTTTCATGTCTTTTTCGATTGCCGTTTCTTTTCTGCCGGGAGACTGGTTGTCAACCAAACTTATAAGACCCGTTCTGTCCCGCTATTCAACCCATAGCTGAGAGTAAGAACTTATGGAGTCATCTTTTCCCAAGAGTATTTGCGCGTAAGTGAATATAATGAAACTGACTAGAATTCAAAATTCGGTCCCTCTATTATAGTACAACGTCAAAACCGGAAAGAAACAAAATTCTTATTTATATCTGGGCGCTGGTTAGATATATGCAACTCTCTCAGCCACGAGTCAAATGGTTTATTATTTGCGTGAATTAAACGGTAAAGTCTTAACCAAGGAAAAGCTCAATCTTTATATATCTTCCTTATCCTCAATCTTCTTTTCTTACCTCCCCTTATAGTCATATCACGCACCTTGTCTCGTATTTACATTTTGACAGTAATCCTATATCTTGAGTGGCTCTCGAGCATTGCTTTGGCTGAATTTTACTATAATAATTATATATATATATATATATATGTGTGTGTGTGTGATTTTTCACGCCGTCACATGATAAAAATCTTCGCCATGCACGTGATAACATCATCGCGTCTTTTGAAATTAAAAGGATTTTAACGTTTATTTAGTTTGTAAAAATGTAGCAACATGATTACGCTACAAGACAATTGGCAAATGTGAAGATGAACAATGATGTTCGAAAGTACTAAGTTATCGTACGGACAATATTTATTTCGATATCATTTTCAAATAAAAAGTCTCATTAGAAAATTCAAAAGAAAATATGCAGGACGATGTTGTCTTTAACATTCAACACATGTTTAATATATATATATATATATATATATATATATATATATATATATAGAGAGAGAGAGAGAGAGATATAGATATCTGATGTGTATGCAGCATACACCCTCAGGTGCTACTTATTTCATTTAAATTTATATACAGATTGTACATAAAGTTAATCATTGTCTATCT
Organism: Acanthosepion esculentum; assembly: GCA_964036315.1. Taxonomy (NCBI): domain Eukaryota; kingdom Metazoa; phylum Mollusca; class Cephalopoda; order Sepiida; family Sepiidae; genus Acanthosepion; species Acanthosepion esculentum. The sequence goes on from OZ038510.1 coordinate 385,765, forward strand.
TTAACGTCACTTCCTATCACACAACTCATTCAGTAACCCACTATTTTGAGTGGCCCTTGATCTGGTGAACAAGATTAATTATATAAAATATGATACCAATTGTCTTGTGTAGAAAGATGCGAAACAGTTTCAGATTTGCGCAGTGTTTAGCCTTCAAGCGATAGTAGAAGCTAGTGTAAATTTGGGACTTGGATATATTTGGTAACTGAAAACTAATGATTAAGGCTTCAGACTCAAAAAGACGGGGGGGGTCGAAATTATTTCGTTGATATAAATAGCATTGGTAAATACTGGCGCTTAACAGTCATCCTTCTCCCTACCAGCGCAATTTATCAGTTTTATTCCTGAATATCTTTATATATGCCTGACGAATGCGTGTAGCATGAAACAGCCTGTCGCCTCTGAGTGTTGACTTCAATGTTCACTTTTATATTTACACACGCTCTATCGCTGATATTGAGCACTTTATCCCATAAATCTAGCACACCTTAGAACTATATATTAGTTAAATTCCCAGATCACTTCTGTGGACAAGACAGATTGGTATAAAATGACAATTGGAAAAATCTTAGATTTTGCCGACGCGTTTCGTCTTCAGACTTTTTCAAGGTAAAAATGAAATCGAAATATCTGTTATAGTTACATTAAAAAAAAATCAAAAATTTAAAAAGAGACGCTTTTGTCCAAGCCTTTTTTCTGGTTAATGTAAATTACCTTTATAGTAAGAGATTTTTTTTCCATGTCGACAATTTCCCAGATCAATTCTGTGGACAAGGAAAAGTCGGAAATCGAAACGCGTCGGCAAAATCTAAGATTTTTCCCAATTGTCATCATTACATATATATATATATATATATATATATATATATATATATATATATATATATCTCAATCAGTGTGTGTTTAATTAAAGACGACAGACAAGATGAACTGCGATTAAGCTGTTTTAATTTTTTTTTTGTGTTCGAACAAGTGTTTTCTTTTCTGAACACAGTGTGTAGAAACTGTCCAAATGTTCTGGAATTCCGAGCGCTTTCGGCTATAGTTTTAGACATTATCAAAGATGTTTTTGATTTTTAATTGGGTGTATGGGTTCTGTGTATGTTTCTACTGCATGCCTATCCAGACTCCTTAAGTTACACTTATCCAACCACAGCTCTATCAGAACCCATTTAAACACCAAACTTACCAGACTCCATCCGAAACAGAAAATACAAGTATAATAACCTCATCCACATGTAAGAAATGATTAAGAATGATGGCAGCCTTAATAAAGATAAAGCCAATACTTAATAATATTAACTAACAACACGGCCATAATGTGCTTTATTTGGAAAATAAAACATCCCTATAACAGTAGAAACACACACACAGTTAAAAAGTAATAATAAAATCATCCTTGATAATGGCTAAAAGTATCGCCGAAAGCGCTCGGAATTTCTGAACATTTGGTCAGTTTCTACACATTGAGTCAAAAAAAAAAAAAAAAACAACCCCCCAAAAAATCACTTGTTCGAAGACAAGAAAAATTAAATAAAAAACCTTAATCGTAGAACCTTGTCTGTCGTTTTTAATGGACGATGTATAAATGAGGGATTGCTGCCTAAATACACACACACATATATGTGTGTGTGTGTGTGTGTGTGTGTGTGTGTATATATATATATATATATATATATATATATATATATATATATATAAAATACATGGTCGCGTATTTTAATTGACCTGATTTTTAAACATATATATTTTAATATACAATAACATCCTAAATCACCTCATATGGGGAATAAGCTTATTTCGACCGACGAAAAAAAAAAAATTCATCAGTTTTATTCAACCCCGGTAAAGATGGAATTCGTATATATGATGTGATTTTGGATTTTAATGTGTATTAATTTTTTCTGTGATTTTAAATACATAGAGTTCTTTTTGTGGATCAATTTTAATATTTTATATTACGAGGATCCACTTGGATTATATAGAAACGGATTTGTTAGCTTTACTATATATCTCAATATGACAACCCCCCCCCCCCAAAAAAAAACAATTTCAGAAATATATATTTAATTAAATATTACAAAAGTGAAGATTTGACGCATTAGGTTCCACTTTAATGTTTCGTTTTCGCCGGGATTAATTTAAATAAAAAGTTATCGCGTTGAATTAGAAATTGGTTCTTCCCCAATGAATGCAGTAGTTGTTGTTGCGTCCTCAAAAACGAACAAAAGCGGACACAAATTTAAAACGTTTGATAGATTCAGAAATACTCCTTCGACGTTTATTGTAAAAGAATAAAAGCAACAACACGGAGAGGAGCATTAAATATTAATTTATTTCTAAGATGTAATTATATCAAATAAATGGAGAAAACACGAACTGTGATGGAGTGGGGGAAATTACCAAGTGTAAAATAGACTAGAGTCTTAGTAGTTGCTGCAACAGGAGGTGGGGTGAAGACTAGCATCATAATTCGTTTCAATCTTTATCAATGAATAAATAAAGAATTGTCTGCGAGTGATTTTAAGAAAGGAAACAGTAGCGAGGCAAGAAACCGATCAAGGCAGAGAGGAATAAAACAGAGAAAATTACATTAAAACTTAATTCAAACGGTTTTATTCGCTCATTGCGAAACCGAAACTCACATAATGAATTCCTCCTCCACTCACGCAAGGCGCGTAACATTACAGAATATACAACAGCGGAAAATCCCGAAACGATATCACTTCAGTGCTCGAAGTAATTCAATAAAATGTGATTTTTTTTTTTTTTTTTTTTTTTTTAACTGTGCGTCATACTGCAAATATTATTTTAAAACAAAATTTGACGTCAGTCTTTGAGGTTGTTATAACCTAAAACAGATAAAAAAACATTACTTTTTACTATTGTAATACAAGGCCCAAGAGCCACTCAAGGTAAAAGGTGACTGAATGAAGTTATTGGATGGACGATAGGAGACCGAGAAATGTAGAAAATAAACCGAACGTCTGTCTATATCTCTGAGATGAGGTATTATGATAACTTGTGTTATTTACATTATTTGGACTGTTACCCTCATCTTCATTGCCATATTCACGTTTCGGCCTCTATTTCGCCCACCGGGGTATATTGTTCTAGTTCCACGTGACATGCCTCTTCCGGATCTGTTATTTTTCCCTCTTTAACTCAACTCTCCAAATTTTGGGTTCACCACTGCTGTGTCCTGGTATTGAACTCACAACTGTGTCTAGTCAATGGATCTGACCTACGTCTTTAGCCACTGGGCCATGTGTCCTTGAGGATGAAATAAAGGGTTTGGTTCAAAATTCCAATTACCTGAAAAAGTCCGGATCGTACAACGGTCGAAACGTTGTGAATTTGCATCATTTGTCTACATTTCCGAGATTAAGTATTGTAACTGTTCGGACCGTTAGCTTTATTGTCATATACACGACGTTTCGGTCGTTGTACACCCCGGCCTTCTTCAGGTGATATTTTTTTGGAATTTCGAACCAAACTGTTTAGTCCACGGTGGTAGAGTGTTCTAATTCCACGAATATTCGCCTTGATAACTCTCCAAGTTTTTTTCCCCTCTCCGCTGAGGGATTGAACTAGCAACTACTTGGGTCAAGCCACTTTTAGAATCAATCAAAGCTTTTTTTTCTTTTTTTTTTTTTAACACCCGTGAACTAAATAAAGGGTTCGGTTCGAAATTTCAACAAATACCACATGAAGGCCGGAGCGTATGACGGCCGAAAGGTCGTGAATGCGACAAAGATGGTAAGAAAAGTTTTAAAATTGTATATAAACATTGGTGAATTTTTTTTAAATGCTGAAGTAATAAAAAAAATTGTTAGAAATAAAGAAATAGTACTAAACTGTTAGGTGACACCCGTCTTCCTATATTACAGTGAGTGCTGGACAATCAAAGATGAAGAGACTTAACAAATGTGGTTTTACAGAAAGATGCTGAGGATACCATGAACTGAACATGTGAACAACGACGAGATTTTAGAAAAAAAAAAAAAAAAAAAAAAAAAAAAAAAAAATGGAAAGAAACAGGAAACTCATACCCATCAGGAAAATGCATTTGAAATTCGAGGTACGTTATGAGGAAGATGGGCTTGGAAAATCTGATACTCACAGGACAGATCTTGCGAAAGAGAGACAGAGGAAAGTAGCGCGTAACATACTTGATGTGTTTGAGTAAATGGATGATAGAACAGGGTTTAGGAGAAATAAAGACAAACATATTGAGAGCTACAAGGGACAGGAAGATGTGGTGGGCCATGATCGACTACGTCAGAAGGGAAACGGAACATAGAAAAAAAATAAGGGTACTGACACCCATTGAATGAACACGGCATGACAGAGTAGGCCAATATCTGCAGTGGAGAATCAGCAACTTCTAAAGAAAGGAAACTGAAAGAAATTGATATAAACACCACCCAGACCCGGTTATGGAGATAGGACCTGTAACAATCCTCCCAGGCATTGTTATTAGAGACCGCATACAAAAAAGTGCCTCCTTACTGATATGGCAGTCCCAGCAGACTGTAAGGTATCTTTGAAGATCTTCAAAAAATTAAAATACAATGACCTTGAAATCGAAATTAAAAAAATGTGGTACATGAGAACATCAGACTCTGTTGTAGTTGGATTGATTGGAAAAAATCCCAGTAGACTCATTGGAAGGATTCCTGGAAACCCATGCCTTAAATACAAAAAAAAAAAAAAAAAAAAAAAAAAAAAAAGAAAAGAATTTGTTCTCACGAGTACTGCCCACACCTCACGAAGAGCTGTATCTATGTAAAAAGTGTGTGTGCGTGTGTTTTTTTTAATTGTTCAGTGGAAAATCTCATGATGCCATTTCCAACCTTAGGTCTCTGGACCCAGAAAGAAATAAGTACACACCAGAAATCAAAGGAAATAAAATTATGATAGTAATCCAAATCCCCACTGGTGGGGGGGGGGTTTTCTGCATCTAATTTGATATAATTACATGTTAGGAAAATGTATGACAAAGTGGAAAATATTCCGTCGGAAGAGTTTCGTTTTCTAAGACTTCATCGGACTAAGAGTAAATATATTTTTGCGCTGATAACGACACAGAGTGTCTGAAAAAGATTTACACACTTTGAAGCTTCCAAGAAATAATTCACGTAAGAAGAACCAACTGTTTAATTTCAATAATGTCGATGAACTCATTTATTATAAATACATGCTCTTAAGCATGTCATTTTTTCCCACGTGTATTGAGCAATTTAATACTACTGTTTCCTGGTCAAATTCAACCCTGACCATTAAACTTTTATGTATTACATTTATTTATTTTAAATATAGCGTTCATAAATGAAAAATGAAGCGTTAGGAAATCAATTGGCCTAAATCACCTGAAGATAACGTAAGGTGTAAACCAAGGTAGTGGAATCAGCTGAGCTAGTGTGTGTGCATATATATATATATATATATATATATATATCTCGGACACTATTCGTAACATACTTGTCGACAACACTAATATAATAGCATCATCTACATGCAAAAAAAAAGCTAAAAATAATGGAAGCCTTATAAATAAAAACAAAAAAACACTTAATATTAAGTGTGAACATGAACACAAAATCTTGACAGGGTTTTGAAAAATGGAAACATTTTATAAAACATACAAACTATTTATTTAAAGTTAAAATATCTAATCCTTGAAAATGGCTAAATGTATAGCCGAAAGCGCTCGGATAAAAAGAACATTCGGCCAGTTTTTATATAATTTATCATCCGAAAAAGAAAAAAAAAATTATTAGATCGCATGAGAAATTGTATAAAAATGCTAAATAAAAGCACCTTGTCTGTCGTTTTCAAATGAAATGTGCATGAAAGAAGGATTGCTGCCTAAATATATATATATATATATATATATATGATAAATTCTAGTTTTAAGGTATGTTATATTTATAGGTTAAAGTGCTCAATATCAGGGATAGAGTATGTAAATATAAATGTGGACATTTAAGTGGACTCAGTCTCTTTCATGTAAAACGGAATCGTCGGGTCACACACACACGTGTGTGTGTGTGTGTGTGTGTGTGTGTGTGTGTGTTATATATATATATATATATATATATATATATATATATATATATATATCGAAGTTTTCTCAAGAAATAATTCAACTAAGAACCAACTCTAATTTCAATAATGCCGATGAAGACATTTCTTGATGCATGCTCTGAAGGTTTTGTCATCGCATGTTTTTAAAAGTGATATCCGTTATGATCCGGGCATTGATGACAACGTGACGCAATGGAACCACTTAGCAGTAATCAATATTTCGATAGGTTTCTTGGATTCATGTGAAAACTTTCCATCATCCCTTTCTTACTTCACAGGGTGTGGGTGAAATCCGTGGTCTTCCGAAACGATTCTTGTGCACACCGTGTACTGTACCATCAGTTTGAAACTGATCTTAAATTCGGGAGATTGTAACACGTGTACAACAGTGTACAGAGGCGGGCAGTGGGTGCGGCGGCCCCGGGCATCCATATTGGAGGGCGTCCAATCAAAGAGCGAAATAAAAATTTAGTTTATATTTAATTTGAATGAAGCGTTTATTTCATGCTACATTTGTTTTGAAAAGATCTTCCTTTCTCACATTTCTCAGTCCTAGGCCTCCTCCCTACTCGAGACTTAGAGACATACAATCAAGGAGTTGGACCTGGGCAGTAGAGGTGTGTGTAATAATTAGCCGCTTGGAACGCTAAATCGGCGAGCCGGGTTCGAGTTCTGAAAGAGTGCGTTACATTCATTTTCGCAGCGATTGTCAGGCTCGTGGGGGGGGGGAACTCGTGATGGATTAAATATCAGGCTCTCTCTATATTTCTGAGATGAGGTATTATGTACACTATTTACATTATTCGGACTGTTGTCCTCATCTTTGTCACCTCAAGGACACATGGCTCAGTGGATAAAAGCTTTGGTTAGATCCAGTGACAGGATCCAAAGAGTTCAATACAGCAGTGGAGAACTTGGAGAGGGGGGATTGACAGGAGATAACCGATATCCATTAAACATGGCACGTGGAACTAGAACAGTCTATTCCAGTGAGTAGAAATAAAGGGTTCAGTTCGACATTCCAACCACCTGAAGAAGGGCGGAGCGTACAACGGCCGAAACGTTGTAATAAATATGGCGACAAAGATGAGGACAATAGTCCGAATAATGTAAATAGTAGGCCTCTAGTTAATCGGTGGGCAATCAATCTACAGGTTGGTCCGAAAGTCTTGTCACCCTATATAATATAATTCTCTATTTCAGATGGCTGACAGTTTCTCGATGTGTGATAGCGTCAATGAAAGTGAATAAACTGAACCCAGTACCTTTGTAGGATTGTATACTTTGTAGTTCTATTGTTCTCATTACTTTTGGTATGGGGGGTGACGAGATTTTCGGACCACACTAGAGCTTGACATTCGAATTCAGAACCTGATGCGCGTACTCAAAAACTGGCGAAGTTTACGCTGTGCAGCCTTCGAAGAAAGAAAAAAAAGAAAAAAAAGAAAAGAAAAAAAAGAAAAGAAAAAAAAGAAAAGAAAAAAAAAAGAAAAAGAAGTGTTCAGTGTCCATGATCTCGAAGTATATGTACGACACGACTCGGAAATCACATTATCGCAATCCAGCGAGCAGAAATCAGCAAAAATATCACGCCACCTATTTTTCTTTTCCGGGGATTACAGAGATTTAAAAGGGGATTCAGAATAAATGAAAAACGACAGGCGGAGACATTTTGAAAGCATCGCCATGACGACAATGAAGAGTCAGTGACATCGAGGTTCGTTTTGGCGGTTGACAGATAAGAGAACACACAAATTCGACTACTGTCAAAATGTCTACAAATCAAGGTGACAATTGAGAGTTATAGCCTTCCTGATTAAAAAAAAAAAACAAATTATTTCCTCGCAATGCATTAACTTGCATTTTTTTCCTTTTAGAAAAAAAAAAAGTTTCTCCCTTAACAGGTACATTCAAAAAATAAGATTTACTTACAAGGCAGTGAGTTTCATTCGTCTCGCAAGCCTTTGAACGCAAACCTAATTTAAGGTCCCGTTCTTGATTATTTTCCAACAATTCGCTACATTCATTTATAAAGTGTACCAAACACAATCAGCAGAAATATTTAACAACCACACGAAGTAAATTTTCATGATAAAAAAATAAAATCTATGTGCCGTAGTCCTCAGGACGAAAGAGATCATGGCTCTCCGCAACTTCCTATAATTTGTAACTTTATAAAAGTTGGTATTTTCACTATCCCTCCACTCTTGTCATCCATTTACGTATACTAGTTAGGTAGGTCATCGCCGTGTTCCTCTGTCCTTCAATATGCCCTATGAGTACCAAGTTTTCCAAGCCCTCTTTCCTCATTATGTGGCCTAGAAATTTCAACTGTCTCTGATTCTATGTATAAGCATCATCAGCATCTTTTTGATGAACCACATCTATTGACAAAAGCCAAAAGTATTAGAGTTTGCAGTAGTCATTGCAATGTAGGATTAATATTACGCAAGAGTTACCAATTCTAAATCTTAAAAATAAATAAATAAATAAAGATAAAAAACTGTGTGGCCTCTATAGCGGTCAGTCTACAGGGTGGTCGGAAAGTCTTGTCACCCCCTACATAATATAATTTTCTATTTCCGATGGTTGACACGAGCTCCTACATTTTGGAAGAGAGGCTGCTTGCAAGTGTATGAAATGAAGGATACCAAAATACCCATCAACTGAAGGACGCCGTCCGGAGATCCTTTACAACAAAGCACAGCTTCAGTCTATATTTCTGACACGAGGTATTATGTACACTATTTACATTATTCGGACTACCGTCCTCATCTTTATTGCCATATTTATCACAACGTTTCGGTTTGTCCACTCTGGCATTCTTCAGGTAGTTGGAATGTCGAACTGAACTCTTTATTTCGCTCGCTGGGGTAGACTGTTCTAGTTCCACGTGCCATGTCTAATGGATGTCAGTTATCAGTTATCTCCTGTTAATTCCCCTCTCCAAGTTATCCACCGCCATAACCACGTACTGTCACCGGATCTAACTAACGCCTTTATAGATGCTGATATGCCGCTAGACAAAATCAACCAACCAACAATACATATTTATAGTACAATGACCAACAATACATTTTATCTGTGGTTGAAGGCATACAATTGCATTCAAAATATATTTAGTTGAAGTCATAAAATTATGTCCAATATATTTAGATTTCGGCATTAAATAACCCATAGAGGTGTTGATACGCCGCTAAATAAAATTAACCAAATCATTCTGCCGGTGTGAATCAAAAAAGAGCAACAAAAGATAGGAATTTGACTATATTTCTGAGATGGGCTATTATGACCACTATTTACATTATTCGGTCTATTGTTCTCATCTTTGTCGCCATATTTATTACAACGTTTCGGCCCTTGTACGCTCCGGCCTTCTTCAGGTGGGTGGAAAAATCAGGCGTGGCTGACCACATATGGAGAGGGGAGGGAGATCACCGCCCTCTGTGGGATCAGGTTGAGATCATAGACAAAGAACACCATTGGAAAATTCGTAAGCTTAAGGAATCAGCACATATGCTAGGCCACAAAAATCTCCTGAGCCAACGAAGCATAGAAATGAATACAATATGGGAACCAGTAATAAGAAGTGCCAGAGAAAAGCGATAATAACAAAAGCTGCAATATGAGCTCTAGTAAAAACATAATGATAACAGCAAAAATTGCAATACAAGTACCGGTAAAAAAATCGTTGCTGAAGACATTAGGTTTATAATACCCAGAAATTCATACACGGGTGTCCTCAAGGACACAGTGGATAAAGGTGTTAGTTAGATCCAGTGACAGGACCCAAAGAGTGTGAGTTCAATACCCAGTTAAGGCAGTGGAGAACTTGGAGAGGAGAATTAACAGGAGATAACTGATAACTGACATCCATTAGACATGGCACGTGGAACTAGAACAGTCTACCCCAGTAAGCGAAATAACGGGTCCAGTTCGACATTCCAACCACCTGAAGGCCGAAACTCTGTAATAAATATGGCGACAAAGATGAGGACCAATGAAAGTGATTAAACTGAATCGGTCTCATTACTATTTGGTAGGAGGTGACAAGACTTTCAAGCCACCCTACAGAATTCTTCAGATCAAAAACTCTGAAAAATCACCATGCACATATGCCGAGTGGATAGAGGATTGACCAGAATTGATCAATAAGTTCGTAACTTTTGAGCCGAAAATTTCACTGTATAATACTAAATTTTTGTGACTAATAGGAAAAAACCTTGAATTAAGTGCATTGACAAGAAAGGGTTATGTTGAATAAAAAGAAAAAAAAACGAGTAGAGAGAACAGTTTCTTAATTTCATAGATGCAAAAATAAAACAGATATAAAAAAGAAAAAGCCACCAATAAAAGTATATCCCTTTTGCGCACAAGAGACAAATATTAGTTGCTAAAAATCCCTCGAATTATAAATAAATTAAAAAAATATTTACTTCCATAAGTCGGTAGACTAAGGATAAAAAACGCATTTAAAATGATTTGTCATTCTTTTTTGTTTTTAGTAAAAATTCAGTTCTATTTAAAAGACAAAAGCTAATCTATGAAAAAAAACAAACAAACAAAAAACGAATAAGATTAAGATATTTTTAAGTGTTCTTACAAATTTATCAACGAACCGCCATTTTAATTGGAAAATAATTTAAAAGTGTCTTAAAAATCAAATATGTATATTAAATATTAGTTTCCTTAGAAAATTGGTAAAATTAAAGATAAATTAACATTTTCGAAAAATATTACTGTACGCTTAAACTAGAGAAATAAACACTTTTGAACAGAGCAATTTTCGATAAGTTCAGAAAGTTATGTCTCAACGCCCAATTTAATAAAAGCATGAATTTAAATACGAAGGTCAAAAACTGCCAAAATACACAAAATGGTTCCGTTTAAACAATTTTAAAAAAAACTTTCTATAACCTATAAGGTAGCAATATATTTTTGTTCTATAAATAATATTTTATTATGAAACCGATTTATTTTAGGAATATGAAAATAAAAAAGTAATATTTTTTATTCATTGCATTTTTTTTTTAACTATTTGGTACTCTGTATTTTTTTCCTAATGTTCACCCAATATAAGGCCCAAAAGCCACTCAAGGTACAGAGTTACTGTGTAGAATTGTATTAGCGCAAGGAAGGACAGGATAACAGAAAAGATAGACAGCTAGACTTGAAGAAGTCAAGATTTAATTAGCGAATAAAATTTCAGAGCAAGAGGAGATGTTAGAAATATAGAGCTGGAGTAGACTTCAGAAGAAATCTGAAAACCCACTCCTAAACAGAAAACAAGGGATGAACCACTACTCCTGTGCAAACGACCGGAGAGGCGTTTGAGTCGGACGATAGGCAAACCTATCTACTTATTAGCTATTTGATGCTTTGAAATAGTTAACGGCATCAAATCATTGCTGCTATTTAAAAAAAAGAGGAAAATTGACAAAGACTTATTCATTATTGTTTATTGATTGCGGTCTTCCAGCTACAAATGCCATAAAATATTCTAGACATATCCAGAGAATTATTTTAAGTTTATATAACCAATAGGAAGGTAATTCTGATTTGTTGAATTATTTGATATTCTTTACAAAAAAACAAAACAAAAACAAAACAAAAAACAAAAAACTAACAGTCGTGAAAAAAAAACAACATTCTTTTAAAACTATTTGATGCGAATGTGGCATTAGACCACCTATTTTTCGATATTTCAAAAATTTATTTAATAAAAAAAATCTCACCAGCAATCGTAAGTATATCAAAATCTCATTAAAAATTAGAAATAAGTTTGTCAAATATAGTCACTGTAGATTTCCCCTTGTCTAATCGGAAAGAAAATGAGTTTTAAATTTTGCAAGCAACAACAGCTCAACAAAAACTGGGTTTTATTGAATTATTTTTGTAAAGGTTTCAGGACAGATTATCCCTATTTTTTGGATTTCATATTCCTGAAATAATCAAGTATTTTTGCCATCACCCCAAAATGTAGAAGTATTAACGATGCATTGAAATAGTAGCTAACTGATCCCCCACCAAATATTTGTATTAAGATTTCTAATAAAAGAACAGACTACAATTCATTCATTAACAAGTTGTGAAAATGCCAAAGAATTGGATAATTCCCTAATTTTTGGTAAATTATTATTAAACCCTTTGAGCCCTACTTTCCTGAACAATTTTAAACCTTCTGTCTGGGCTGAGTCAAAAAGTTCGCAAATAATTGGTATGTAATGCTTTACGGTATGCATAAAAGCAGTTACAAGTGTTTACCCACTGTTCCACCGGTGGCTGGGCGTTACGCCATTTTTTTTCTACCACCTGTAAAGTTGTAGTCAGGGTTCAAAGGGTTAGACAGTGGGCAGTGCTTTTAGGTTTTCATTTCGAAAACGACGCATCCATTTTGTCGATACTTCGAGTGAAAATTTCAGATCAATATTAAGCTAATAAATGTCAAAGCTACAGTATTATTGACCAACCTTTGTTTATGAACTTTAACAGCGGTTTATACTGGACAGTGTATATGTTGACCTGTCAGTGGGAAGCTAAGATACAATGACCAGTCCTCTCCACGAAGCGGTTCTCCGGCAGAGCCCGTCCATCTAGAGTTCAAACCACAGTCTATTTCCAACTTGAAGGCTCAGCTTCATGTATGCGGCCGTTGATTCCATCGGGGTAAACTCTCCGCATTGGCCGTTGATTTCCGTCTAGGAAAACCTCTGATGCAAGGTCATCCCCGCACTGGCTGCATACCGAGTCCAGTCTGTTCCATTGAGCTAGATAGCTGTTAACCCCTTACAAAAAGGAATCATCCACCTCTTTGACAGTTTTATTATTATTATTATTATGATATTGCAGCAGCAGTTTTCCCGTGGATGACCCGAATATGCAGCTGATAGTACTGGCTTATATGTCACCAGTAGCATTCGTAGAGTGAGCTGAAATAAATGGGTAAGACTTCGCACCAAAAGGGATTACATTTTGCGTAAATGCTTGCAGACACGTGCATAAACTGTACCCATTGTTATTTATAAGAAATACCATATATATATATATATATATATATGTTTGATTTGAAACAAAACAAAATTATGCCATTAAATATTTATTCAAGTAAATATGAACCATTTTGTGGCACAACTTTTTTCATTTTTCTCAGAATTTCGACGGTTTCTCGGCCTTATTCATTAAGGTGATTTTTTTTATGTCATCCGAAGAATTAAAATTTTTACCATTGAGATTATTTTGCAAGGACCTGAATAAATGAAAATCCAAAAGGAGCAATGCCTGGTGAATATGGCGGCTGGGGTAACACAACCCAGCCGAGCTACTACAATTTTTGCCAGGTCGCCAAAAAAAAAAAAAAAAAAAAAAAAAACCCAAAAAAAACCAACAAAAACAAAAAACAAAAAATGTGTGGTCTGGTTCTATCCAACACCTTTCCTGTTCGCCGGTTCTGGACGTTTTTCTTAAATTGCTGCTTTTAATTCGTCCAGTTGAGAGCAGTACTTTTCAGAATCATTTGATAGGTTACTTGGCAGAAGATCATATTACAAGATTCCCTTCCAATCCCACCAGATGCACAGCATGACTTTTTTAGGACGAAAGCCTGTTTTGAGGTGGCTATAGTTGGTTCATGTCACTTACCCTAGGATTTTTTTTCGCTAAACAATGTTGTAAACGATCCATTTCTCATCATCACCTGTTATAATTTGCATTTTCATTGTGTTTATGCAGCAAATCACAGATGGAATGCGATCTAAAACATTCTTTTCACTCAGATCCTGTGGTACCCAAACATCGTAGCGACTTGAGTATTCAAGATCCCCTAAGTGCTCATGGACAGTGGATTTTGATAAACTTGACGCGCAGGAAATCTATGGGCTAATTAGTTGGACTTGTATCAAACTTATTATCTAATAATAATAATTTAAGATAATAAAATTGCGTCAGAAATATTTAGATTTCGACATGAAATAACTCAAAGAGGATGATATGACGTAACCCCCACCTTTTTCGCTCCCTGTAACCCCCCTGCCTCCTAGTAGTATTATCGCCTAACTTGGGGTGAAAAGCTATAATTTGGAAAGTTATGAATGCACCTATTCACGGCTAGCTATGAGTTAATTAGTAAAATTTGTATCACTAAATCATTATTATCGAAAAAAAAAAAAAAAAAAAAAAAAAAAAAAATAAAATAAAATAAAATAAAATAAAAATAAATTAAAAAAATAAACAAAAAACTAAAAACAAACTAAATAAAATTGATTCTTATAATCTAAAATTATTTTCTGGCTTTAAAAGCAATTTAAAAATTTTAGGCGGGAAAGTCGCACAGATTCAGGAGACTTTTTTTTTTACATGTAGAATATTCAATTGAACATACTTGCCTAAAAGTACGGAATAACTTATGTCTGTAACTTTATTAAAAATGCCTTTAATGTCGTTTTAGCATTGACGAGGGTAATACTGACGGTATGGCAATAAACATTGAATTTTCTTTTCAATAACCCTCTGTCATTATATATATATATATATATATATATATATATATATATATATATAGCAATCATTCGTTTATGCATGTTTCATTAAAAACGACAAACAAGGTACTACGGTTAAGCTTTTTATTTAATTTTCTTGTGTTCGAACAAGAACTTTCTTTTCTGGACAAAATAAAAATAAAAACTCCAGATGTTTTATAGTTCCGAGCGCTTTCGGCTATACCTTTAGCCGTTATCAAGGATGATTCGATTTTTCAGCTTAATTGAGTGTGTGCGTTATGTGTATGTCAGTGTGTTGTAGGGATGTTTTTAATTTCCGAATACGGTTAGCACATTGTGGCTTTGTTCGTAGTTAATATTGTTAAGAGTTGCCTTTTTCTTTTTTATTATGAAAGTTGCCATTATTTTTAATCTTTTTTTACAAATGGATGAAGTTATTATATTTGTGTTTTCTAATGGAGTCTGGTAAGTTTGTGTGTGTGTTTAAATGGGTTCTAATGGAGCTATGATCAGATAGGTGTAAGGTAAGGCGTCTGGATAAGCATGTAGTTGCGTAACCGATGTCATTTATGAGGCCGGTTTTTGCACACCTTTTGTCTAGAAAAGAATTGCTCTTGTTCGAACAGAAGAAAAATTAAATAAAAAGCTTAACCGTAGTACCTTGTCTGTCGTTTTTAATGAAACCTGCATATATATATATATATATATATATATAATATATATATATATATATATTATATATATATAATCGAATTCGACGTATGAAGGTCAAGCAGATCAGTTCCTAGAAACTGAGAGCCCGACACCGACACATGAGATTTGATTATAGTGGTGAAGGCTTTGTGCAGGGCCATCCACACTTTTTGGCGGGACATATACAGGGACCTGGTGCAGCGAATGCCACAAGGTCCCCAAAACGACCCGCCGCAGGTTTTGAATTCAGAGTTGTCCTTCTCCTAGACCAGTTGCCATCCAAGGCTATAGAACCCAGTCTGTCCTGCTATTTACCCATTGCTGGGGGGAGAAGAGGAGGATTCATACCTTTCCCAAGGGTATTAGCACGTAAGTGAATGTAATGGATTCGAACTCAGATCACCGATTCCTCAATCCAAGCCGTTATCCATTACTCCACCGTGCCGTGTATATATATATATACCTTGCTGCAGATCGGCAAAATGTCACCTGACATGCAAGGTGCGGTATTGCACTTATCGACATTCATTAAATGCTCGATGAACTTTAATGGCGACCAAACAAATGTAAGCGCAGTGAAATAGAGAAAGTGACAAACGCAGGGAGCAACGAGTCAAATAGTTGGTGTTTAAACAGTTTTTATAACTAGTTGATTCTGTTTCAACACGTATGTCGCAGGTCGGAATGCTTTTTAAACTAAAAATTGTCGAGAGAGTATTCAATGAAGTATGAGAAACTAAAACAGACTGAAATATGAGAAATATAGTTCGCTTAAAAATAAATTGACCTTCCCAAGTAATCAAACAGGATTTTTGGAGCTTCTTTTTGAACTAAACACCCCCTCACACTTCGTAATATTATCAAATATCTCACGAAATAATAAAAATCGGTTCAGTTAGGATTTCATGTCTGAAGCACTATTCGCAAGAGCTTCGATACTCTTTGCAATCAGTAAATATTAAATAATCTACGGGGCATAATTTATATAAGTTGAATGAGAGTTGTTGAAGAAACCATACGCATGCGCAGACCGGACAGATTCCAAACCAAATGATTATGTATCTTTAACGATGAAGTAGAACCTCTTGACTTTGAGAGAGCAGCTTTGTTTAGATCAGTGCCTGGTTAAACAAACTATTGATAGAGTTGTTAACCAGGAAGCTTGTATTCGTCAGAAACAAATAATTTTCTCATTTCACGCACAAATATATGACCAGAGGTAAAGTGAATAAATCATTAAATAAAAAAAATGGAATGAAACGTTTAACTAAGAAAATCTGGTGTATATATAAAAAAAAAAAAAAAATATCGAAACCAGTTCATTGAAAAGGGCGTAAATTTTGACTAATAGTAATTATGATGAGTGATGAAAACAGCAAAATTTTGTAGCATTTACGTCATACAAGTTTTTCTACATTCATTTCAATTACGAATAAGTTTTACAAACTTATTTTTTCCATGGCCACGTTCAGTTCTAAGGAATTAATATTCGATATTTCTTACCCCTGTAAACGTTTATTTCGTGGATACTGCTCCCCCCGGCCGTTAAATAACGTTGGACATTTTTGTAGGCAATACTTTAGAGAGAGAGAGAGAGAGAGAGAAAAAAAGTCCGAATCCAGTTTTAGGTGTTTTGGGTTTTATTTCAATTCTAAAAATTGCTTTTTAAACTAAAAATTGTCGAGAGAGTATTTAGTAGTTAGGGAATGTTCGTTTCTTGACTAGTCTTATATATGACTTTCGCCCTGAGTAAAGCAGAGTCAAGTACACTTAAGTGATCATGAAAAAGGTGATATGGAGCTCACGTCTAAATTCCCACCCACTCCTTTTGCACTAAGCGTGATGATCTAACACCAATCGTATAGTATCAATGGCGAGAAAAGAACGAAAAATACCTTCGAACTTTGCAAGCAAAAATAATTGAAAATGGTGTACTGAAAAATAAGACTTACAAAAAAAAATGCTTCAGAGAATAATGACTGCGCGTGAACCAGAGACAGATCTACGATTTAGAAAGCATTCATTTATTATTGCAGAAATAAATACAGCGTTGACAAAAACTCTCGCAAATCCAGTCTGTTGATCTATTTTAAGTGAAAAGATGAAAATGGCCGATTTTCTGTCATCGACAAGGCATTTATAAACAGTTCTTTCGTTTTCTTTGTTTTTTTTTTTATTGTTTTGATCATCGATTTTTTTTCAGCTAGAAAAAAAAAGTTGTCAGCATCGAAACTGACTTCGACTTTATAGTAATTCTAGTTTTCCAAAAATAAAACAACGCTGGGAACATTTGCCCAAACACAAGTGATATTTGTTTTGATGCAATCAACAAGTATTCTTCGAATGAAAACTAAAAACAAGTGAAGTGGTCGCAGATAGAATGGTAAATTTGGCAAAATGGTTGTTCGGAAAACGGAAAACTGTTGACCGTTTAACAAGTAGCCAGCCAGAAATTAAAAGAAAATTCCAGGCACTTGCGCAATGTACCGGGACACTTCACTGTAGAGTAATGGTTAAGGAGCTAGTTTAGTCGTTATTTTTGTGCCAAGTTTAACACTTAAAAGAACCCAGATTGCGATCATTGGTCAAGAATATATATTTCTAAAGAATTAATTGAGTTTTGATCAAAAATGTTTATTCTTCACTTGTTATTTTTAGTGGAAACCAGTAAAAGACAAAAAAAAACAAAAAAAACAAGCAAAAACACACACACACACAAAAACACAAGAAAGGAGACAAGAAACAAAGAAAAACAAACGGGGCGTGGGTTCTACTCAAATACGGGTATCCACTAAAAAGAAAAAACCTTTGAAATAATATTTGCTTAATGCAAATATTAAATTTGTCACTTAGCTGATTAAAGTTATATTCAGCAGCTCGACTCTAGAGTTTCCTAGACGAACATTTATTGTAGTCGTTCGGCCCGCTCAAGAGGCATCAGCAATATACGACGGAAACACACAAACACGCTCACCAAAATATATCAACGGACTTATAAATCAACACTGCATGGTGAATGACAATTTCATGCCTTAAGCGATCATCATGATCATTATTAAACACTTCTCCCTATAGATAATTTTAAAAAAAAATATATACATTTTTAAATAAGCAATTCATTTTAAAATTTTACTGTCTTAAACAACCCCAATGATGACGTCAATATCGTAAATAAGTAAAAACAGATAAAAAAATAAAACAAAGTGTTACTAAATACATTAATTTTTAGAGTGTATTCTGGAATTCTACTAGTTTTTAGAATCTTCGAAATGCCTTTATTTGTTAGACCCCCCCCCCAAGCAACCATTTAAGAAATACGCGTTCTAATTGTTGCGTGAAAGATAAGTAACCAGATTTCTGGTCGAAATAATAATTAAAAACATTATATATTTACGACCTATTTCTTACCATATATAAAGAAGAGTGCACAATTTTTCAAAGTGTGAAAAAAAAAAGACAAAAAAGAAAAACAACAAAACTACTTATATCTCGATGGCTGCTTTATTACTAACACCTAACCACCCAACGTTTGACATTGCTCCCGACCCGACTAATGATCCCAGAAGGAAATACATTTGAGTAAATAATCAATTTATGATTTCCAATCACGTCAGCTGAATAATTTATCGAATAATTCTTGCTAAATTCGGTGTGAATTATAGGAAGGGGAAATACGGTACAGATGTATACAAGACTAACGTAATGCCACTTATTTATAGAAAATGCGTGTATCATTAAATTAAACATAACCATAATTACGCACGTACGAACATTACAGATTTTATTCCAGTTGCTTACGAACGCCTACTTATGCAAGAGACTGCATATTTGAATCTGAAAATTAACATCACTACAACAAGAGTGGTTTAGCAATCCTAACTCTTAGTAAATACGATCGGCTGCCTTGTTGAAGTAGAACATCTTATAGAATAAAGAAGATCGGATAGCAGGCCATTACTATTAGGTACAGAGTTCGATCACACTTGTAACTGTCAGTATACAAGTATATATGTACACTTCGAACACAATAGGAATAAATAACACGCCCCCACACAAACCTTTAAAACTACGTCGAAGTAGGAGCATGCTTCTATTACTGACGCAGGATTGAATATTTTTTTTTTAAATTTTAAATCGCCATTGTCACCAATTGAGGTTGGCATTCGACAAATGAAAAGAATTACAAAATATTTACAAGTGTGAGGGGGGATGAAGAAAGAAAGCTTCTATTCATTTTATGTTAAATATGACATTTCTTTTTTAAGATCAATAACCAACGGAAAAATAAGCGGACGCTATAAACGCATCCTCGATACAAAGGGTTCAGCCGCCTCACTTTTTCTAGAACTGGGAAATAAACAGGACTAAATTTTTACCTCCTTGGCCTCAGTCTATGACAACGCTGAAGAATTTATCTAAAAAAAAAAAAAAAAAAAAAATCATCACTACCATTAAATTTCTAAATCAGAAAACTATTTTACACTCCTTTTCCCCCGGAAGTATTAGCTTCTAAAAATTTTTATATAAATCCTATATGCAGAAAAGGATGTAGGCTTCATTGTTGTTTTTTTTCTTATAATCGTTTTACCCCAAGCAAGGTGAAAAAGTCACTAAGACGCAAGAGGTTATTGGAGGGGGTGGGGTGAAAGAAAAGACTAAGAGAAAAAAAACCGTAAACCTAATCCTAAACAGGAAACAAAGAATAAATCTCTAATCCTGTTAAACCAACAACAAAAAACAAACAAAACAACAAAAAACCCGAAAAGGACTGAACATGTCTACTATCTAGAAAATAGAGAAAGTTTATTTGAAATCAAAAACAATATTTACAGTAGTAATATAGAATTATAAATAAAATATAAGCTAAAAATAATATATAAATTAAAATAAAAAAAATAATATATAAATATAGAACTATTAAAAAAAAATGTATAATGTTCATAAAAGGATTAGATCGAAAGTATAGAATCACACCCCGCGCAACATCGGTTCTCCTGTATGACAGTGAATGCTGGACAATCACTTTATAGACGAAAAAGAGACTTGAGGCAACCGAGAGATGACCCTAGAGGAGGATACCGAGAGATGACTGAACACGTGAGAAGGAAGTTTCTGGGGGAAATGGAAACAAAAAGGACACATGGAATCAGAGAGTTTAAATTTCTAGGGCACATGACGAGGAAAAACGGCTTGGCGAATTTTACACTCACGGGGTATATTGAAGGCAAGAAGGACTGGGGAAAGCAGCGAATAACTTACCCAACGAGTTGTGTAAGAGGTTGGCAGAAAAAAAGATTAGGATAGACAGTAAAAAAGCCATAAGATTTACTAACCATTGCAAAAGACAGGAAGTTGTGGAGTGCCATAACCGTCCACGTCGTGAAAGAACACGGCACACATAGAAAATCCCAAACCCCCAGCAACATTCGAGATTTTAGCCTACTGTTCTCACCTTAAGCAGTATCTGAATTTTTTTTTAACGTACCGTTCCCACTCCGAAGCAATATCGGAATTTTTTTAGCCTACCGTCACCAACTTTATTTTGTGTCACCCTGCCTATATTGGGGTCAGACTTATGAAAAGGAAAGCGGAAAAATTATAAAGGAAACTGATAAAAGTAAGAAACTAATCTCTTCGTAGACGGATAAAAAAATAAATTATAATCACGTAGCCATACAGTATATTACGCACTAGTTTACAGCAACCAGCAAGCTAACTTATCGAAACAAAAAAGCCTTATCTTAAGCGCTGCTTACAGGTCTTACAAGTACCCCATCGATAAAGATATTTACTTAAACTAGCTTAGTTTGAGACAAGGGAGAAAACAAAAGGATATTGCGCAAGTCCCTAAATTTCGGGAAGGTTAGCCTGCTTAGAAAATAATCCCTCCAGTAATGATGTCATTTACCTAAAAATTAGTAGTATTCATTATAACATCGTTTTCTGTTTTTTCAGTTTACATTTTCTGATTAATAATTCAGAAAGTTAACGACTGAATAAGCTCGCAGCGAGTTCTACTACTAGAGACCCATAGAAATTCCCCTATAGCATCGTTAAATATTTGAGCTTAAACTTTAACCAAATTAGTAATAAGGTACAAATGATTTAAAATTGACAAGTTGTCCATTTCACTGAAGCAAATATTAAACATGTGACACTATCACTTTCATCTTCATTTTTTTCTCTCACTGAAACCAAACAGCGTCTCGGTTATGTATTTTCTGTCTTTCTTCGATAATACGAAATCATCCATTTTTTAATTATTATTACGTATTGGCTGAGTGCAACGTACTTGCCAAGGAACAAGTCAAATTATAATATGGCTAAGATTACGTCATTTCCACGCCTCAAACCCGAACAGGTATTTAAAAAATTTTTTTTTTAAATAGTTTTACTTTTCTTAGCTAATACAGTTTTTTTTTTTTATTATGTAACACTTATGAAGCATCACACGGAAA
>OZ038510.1:412500-422500 GCA_964036315.1 Acanthosepion esculentum
TTCCCAATCTCTTTCACTCTCAGTAATGCCTTGCATCTTAGTGGCATTATCGCCTTACTTGGGGGTGAAAAAATTTAAAAAAAAAAAAAAAAAAAAAGCTTCTGGGTGAAATCCCAACCAACTTAAACAATTATTGCTTTTGACTTTGAAATTGGGCACTGGCTTTGGCGTGACGGAAATGTGATAATACTTCTGGGTATTACGATAAACTACATCCGGCAGCTAGGTATCTGATCGGGAGGTTTTGAGGAGCGTGGAACCACCCCTTAATTGCCGTTTCCAAGTCCACCCTGAATCGGGATAGTAGCACCTGTTAGGGTCCCAGTTATGTGCAAATACTAAACCCCCAAAACAAAAATACTACGAAAGTACAGAAAGAATACAATTTTATATAAAAAAGCAACAACAAAAAAAACAACGGGGAAATTATCAAGAATTAATTTTTGTCAGAGTTTTTATCAAATGTTGAGAATGGCTTTGTAAATTCTCAAGACACTTGTCAACCATAAAATGTTGGAATGGGTTTTGTTGGATAATTGAAAAAGATTTGGATGATTTAAAATATTTCTCTTAATTCACGTCTGGATAATCGAATTCCGGAAAACTGACGTACAGATAATCGTGGAAGTACTTTATTATTCTTATTCGAAGTTAAAAGTCCGAACATTTGTCTTTTTACTGGCGTTACCTGGACATGATATACCGCACATCAGCTCGATCAGACAACCGACGTCTTCAGGGGTCACCGTTTTAGGTTGGGAGCTCTAGCGATATAGTCACGGATGTTCGTCTGGCGTCTGATGAGCTGAATTTGCCGTATACCAAGGGGTGATAATTCAATTCTATGCTGTGTGTGTGAAAACACAGAAGAAATTAACAATTTTTACCAGCGTTTTTATCAAACGTTTTCTAAATTCTCAAAATGCTTGTCCGAGAGGAAATATTAGAATGGACATAGTTCAGATAATTAAAAAAAAAAAAAAATGGTCACATGATTTCAATATTTTCTCTTCATTTCACGTCCGGATAATTGAGGAGAAAACCGTGTTCTACTATGGATCATTTGGCATCCGTTTTTATGCACACAGTAATGTTGCATTTTTATCGCTTTGTTTTAGCAAAATGAGAAGACGCCTTATTATTCCTTATTCTTATTCCTCTTATTATTATTATTATTATTATTATTCTTATTATTATTATTATTATTCTTATCATTATTATCATTATTATCATTATTATTCATGACGTATAGGGGTGTTGAAATTCAAGCCTAGCCCTACATTCACACTAATGCCTATGGAAAAAAAGGATGGATTGTTTTTTTTTTGCCTCCTTCAGTTATGGGTTAAATAAAAGAATAGACTGCACTCTCTAGCTTTGAGTAGTAGTCAACAAGAAGGACTCCTTGGAGTTCAAAACAGTGGAGAATGCATCAGGAACCACTATTTCCTCCAAGGGTGATGGCAAGTCAAGACATTTTGTGGCGAGCTATGAACTACGTTCAGAAGGAACATTGAGGGAAAACAGTATTAGAATCCCAGACCTCACGCCGCAGTCTTTAGAGAAACCAAAAGCGTTTCAGAGTTCTGGCGGGTGACGAATTATTCTCCACCCTTCAACCCCTCTCTCACACGAGGGATGTGGCAAGCCTCTCGCTGCTCTAACGCTACTTCAACGGAAAGTGCTCGGACGAACTACATTCCCTGGTCCCGCCGAGACAAACCTTCACGGCAAGATACGCCATGCCACTTCCGTAATAGCAAACCACTGACATTCACTCCATATTCCATCGGTGAGAATTTCCCCTCGAGCAGCTTCTTTCGCAGTCCACTTCACTGTGGAACCGACTCAACGATCAGTATAATGTTAAGGCCAGGGCTGAGCGTTTATCTTTCACTCCTATACACACAAATGGTCTCCTAACGTAACTCGCGCCTTATAAAAAGTGAATCTTACTATAAAAAAAAATCTAACAAACGAAAAGATAAAAAAAATCTCGGGGAAACGTTTGTAGGAATCAGCACACGTATTTTATGAGCTGATCAGTTCTCACGTGTATGACTGCTGTATCCCGCCAGGGCATTAGTTATCATTGCTCTCCATCATTTCCTCATTTGCAGCTCCTAGTAAATTTGTCTTTTTGTTAGCTCCCCTAGACCCTGTTCTGCCATCCGTTTACTCAAGGTTGCTAGGCAGGGGTTATGCGTTGTTTTCATCCGTCCTCCTTTCCTGTAATTCCGACAAGCTCGTCGAGTAGCATATATCCTACGTTCCTCTGCCCCGTGAGTGTCAAATTTTCTAAGCCCACTTTTTTCATTATGTGCGCACAGAGATTTCAATGGTCTCTTACCGATGTCATGTATAAGCTTCCTTTTTTGATACAATTTTCTCTAAAGATTTGTCGTTGCTCACAAGTCCGATCCATGGTATTCTCAGCATTCTTCTGTAGAACCACATTTCTGATGCTTGATGCCTCTTCATCTCAGGAGAATGTCCAGGCTTCACTGCCATATAGATGGGCTGATATTATGTAACTGTTCAGTACACTGTTTTTGTTTCTAACAAAATTTTCCAGTTAATACCTTGCTTAGCTTTTGGAAGGTATCTTTCGCTCTCCCAATGTACCTTAGTATATCAGTGACACTTTCCGTCTTTTGTTAAAATATTATCGAGATATTTGAATTGTTCTACTTGTTTGATTTTACTATCTCCAATTTGTAATTTGCATGTTGGGCTGTTCTTTTTGCCGAGATCCATGCACTCCGTCTTCTTTCAATTGATGTTCAGTCCTTTCTTCTTGCTTTCCTTTCTGTGTCTACTATCAACACTGTGTCATTTGCATGTTTGTTAAAAAGCTAAACAAATTAAGAACCATAAGTATGGGGTCTGCATCCACACTCAACAATTAGTAATTTGCATGTTCTGTTCCCTTTGCTGAGAACCATGCATTCTGTCTTTTTGCAATTGATATTTAGTGAAATAAAATTAGTTTCACTAATATTAAACCTATATCAGATCATTGCCCGATTTTCATTGTTAATATAAAATGACCGCAACCTGACACTAGCGTTCGTTCTGGTGCCGATTTCTGGCCTCTTCTAGGTTGAAAACCTTTCATTAGAGAGTCAGCCATTGTTTAATGTTGACGTTCTATCTAGAAACAAAGATGGAGGGTGCAAAGTTGCACTTTCGCCATATTATGCTCCATGAATTTCGGAATCGAGTAAGTGTCAGAATTGCAACAAAAGCACCCAGAAGATTTATTTGGATCGTGTTCCAGCTCTCCAGACTGTCAAAAAGTAGTTTGGCAGATTTTGTCACGGTGATTTTAACCTGAAAGATCAACCACGCCCTAGGCAACCTTTTAATGCCGATGATAGAGAGTAAAGTGAAGATTTTGATGGAAGAGATTGCTAAGAGTTTGAAAATCGTTGGATTCGAGAAAAACAGCAGATTTTGGCAAATCGAAATTTTCCACCACGACAACTCATGACCGCATGTTGCAAAACAGATCTTAGAGAAGCTTAAAAAGGTGGAATTGTCAGGTTGCGGTCATTTTATAGTAATAATAAAAATCAGAATGATCTGATATAGGTTTAATATTAGTGAATATTCTGTGTATTTGGTACAAAAGCAAATAGGAATAGATCTTTCGTCTTAAGTTTACATTAACAAAACAAACCAATTTGTTCAATGTTTATTAAACTTGTATAACAACATTTACACTGTTTACATGCGGACGATTGTCCTCATCTTTGTTGTTATTATCACAACGTTTCGACCGTTGTGCACTCCGCTTTTCATCAGGTGTATATCGATCCGGGTAACCGACAGAAAATTAACCTAGTGGGTTAAAGCGTTGGTGTGTGAATTTAGTAACATACTCGTTGTGAGACGGGCAGTGTATAATTGAATTCAGGGCGTGCAATAACTGAGCAGTACTAAAAATAAGAACAAGACTAGATATCACGAGACATGAGAAGTAGAACGAGAATAGTATACTACCATTTACACTATCCGAGCCGTTTTCCTCATCTTTGTTGTCTTCACGACGTTTCGATCGTTGTACGCTCCGACCTTCGGACGATATACTTTGGAATTTCGAATCGAACCCTTTTAATCCACTCGGATAGATTGTTCTCCTTCCACGTACTAGGCCTCCTTTTTTTTAATATCTCAGTTTCAGTTATTTCCGTTTCGTAACTCAACTCTCCAAGTTTTTTGTTCCATCTGCTGTGGCCATAAGTCATAATTGGATTACTTCAAGCAACGTTTTTATCCACTGGACCATGTATCCTTGGGAAAATATACAAGGTGTCCCAGAGGTCGCACACCAGCCTCGTCGCAGTGGAAGAGTAAATAAAGGTGTGAAGATTCTCCGTTATCGAGAGATGTGTAATGATTTATAAAAATAACATAAAAATTGTTTTATTTAGTATTATGATTATAATCTATAAAGGTGTTTTTTTTTTGTTTTGTTTTTTACGCGTTTTAAAAAAAAATGAAAACCAGGATGTTGCGCGACATCTGGGACACCCTATAGACAGATGTAGTTTAATACCATAGATTAAGCAAAGGGTCCTGTTCAATCCTAGTGCAGGGCAGTGTGTATTTGAACTCCGTGGAAACAGGGGCTAGGAATAACTGGACAGAACAATAATAACTAGACAAGGTATCTCTAAACATGGCCTGTGGAACGAGATCAGTCTACACACGTAGATTAAATAAAGGGTTCAGGTCGGAATCCCTGGGCAGGGCAGTGTGTATTTGGACAGAGTGGAAACAGGGACGAGCAATAACTGAGCAGTACTAAAAATAAGAACTCGATGAGATATCCCTAGACATAAACAGTGGAATGAGAACAGTCTAGTTCCATAGATTAAATAAAGGGTTCAATTAAGAATCTCTGGACCGAGCAGTGTGTACTTGGACTCAGTAGAAACACGGCGAGCAATAACTGAGCAATACTAAATGTACCAACTAGACGAAGGTAGGAGGGTACAACAACGGCTAAAAACGTGATAACAAAGATGACGTTAATAGTCCGCCTGTCAATGGTGTAAATAATGAAAAGTCTTCATACCAGAAATTCCGACAGAAATAATACAACAATCCTCGCCGGAAAGTTTATTTAAACCGGCACACTTGTTTTAGAAGTTGAAAAATTCCCACCGACGTGTTTATTCCAAACGGCAAAAAGAATATCTAGTATCGAGCCGTATGTAAATAATGTAGTTATTTTTTCAGGGGATTCTGTGCTAGTCTAAATATAAAACTACTCCTCCATTAGATATAGGGTGGGCTTGTACAGCAGGCACTGCGACCAGAATTTTATTTTCTTATTACTACAGATCAAGCATTCTAGACAGTGACGTGTAGTGACTACGTTTCTAAAACTCAAGTGTCGGGGTGGTGCTAAATGGCCTGGTACTGAGAAATGTGAGAAAGGAAGACATTTAAAAAAAAAAAAAAAATCCCAAAACTTTTCATTCAAATTAAACTAAATTTTTTGATTCCACTCTTTGATTGGATGCCTTTCTGATATAGATTCACAGGACCGTGGCACCCTCTGTACCGCTTCTGCACGCTACCGACTCCAGATCAGGAAGATCTAGCTCTCATGTATACTTCAAAAGTTAAACCAGTCAATTATGAAACCATGGTAAGGTAATTGGCTGGTCTAATTCTTCAAATTTAAACGATCTGCACGTTAATTTTTAAAAAGTTCTTTGTATGGGTATTGATCACTTTTTAATACAACTGTTTCCTGGTCTAATTTAACTCTGGCCAATAATGGTTTTATGTATATGTATATGTATATGATACATATTTTTTTAAGCTTTTCACCCCAAGCAAGGCTGGAAGCCACTAGCACGCAAGGGGTTACAGAAGATTTGGAGCGAGAACAGATAGGAGTGTTAGAGGAAAGGATGTAGAGAAGGATAGTGGATAGATCAAGGCAACTGGAGATGTCGATTGACGTTACATTTGAATAGTTGGAGATTATAGTTGTCAGGGAAACAGGAATAAGGAAGGGAGTTCCACAGACGAGAGGTGCGAGATATGAAGCTATTGGAGCAGAAGAGACGTCAACATTTAACAGTTTCAACAGTGAAAGGGTGGGAGCGGGATGCCCGCCTCGTAGAACGCTTGAATTCATGAAACCTGGGAACCAGCGAAAGCAGCTCATCGGAGCAATTACCGTGAAAGTACTTGTAAAAAAGACAGAGCTAGGCGACGGCGCGTCTGTGAGAGAGCGACTGCAGACGAGATGACAGGTCAGGGCCAATTATGTTGCATACCCGTTTCTGGATCTTATCAAGAACCCCGAGGCAAACAGTAGGAGCTCCGGACCATATATGACAGCAATACTCCATGCAAGGGCGAATGGTTGATTTGTATATTTGAAGGATCGATTCCGGGGAGAAAAATTTCCTGGCCCGGCAGAGGGAGCCAACTTTCCTTGCGGTGGATGAAGCAATTGACTCAATGTATTTGTTCCATCTCAGGTCAGCAGACAGCGTGAGACCGAGCAGCCGCAGAGAGGAGCACTCGAGAAGTTGGGCTTCAGACATTCTAATGGGAAGCAGGGAAGGATCCCTGTGGTGATTAATAGAGAGCAGGTTTGTTTTAGAGGCGTTAAAGTTAACCAACCAATTCCTGCCCCAGTTCACAACCGATTGGTGGTCCTTTACGAGACGAACTGCCAGACTAAATTTGTCAGCGACACTAGATTTGTTTTTGAGGCAGGAGTAAATTGTGGTGTCATCCGCGTAGATGCCAACTTGGGAATCTATGGCGTCAGGAAGATCGTTTATGTATATAAGGAACAGAGTAGGGCCTAGGATGGAGCCTTGGGGATAGGAGCTGGAGGAGAATCCGTTGAGAACGACCTTCAATTCACGGTTTGATAGGAATGATTGTATTAAGTCAAACAATCGACCTGTAATACCATAACCCTGAAGCTTGCGAAGAAGGCCGGCATGCCAAACCCTATCAAACGCTTTGGAGATGTCTAGGGCCACGGCACGAGATTCGCCGTTATTATGAAGAGCTTGGTAGACAAATTCAGTGATGGCCGTAAGCACATCAGCTGTAGATCGGGCAAAGCGGAAACCATATTGCTTGTCTGAGAGCAGATTATGGGATGTAAGGTGATTAACCACTTCGGTGTTGATAAGGGCTTCGAAGACTTTGCCTAAGAGGGGTAGGAGACTGATAGGACGGTAATTAGAAGGGTCGGAGGGGTCGCCAGAGTTCTTAAAGACAGGAACAATTGATGAGGACTTCCAGCAGTCAGGAAAACAAGACTCCTTGAGGCAGTAGTTGTATAATTTAGAGAGGGCGGGAGCGAATTCAGGCGCGCATTTCTTCAGGACAATGGCGGGTATCCCATCTCTACCACTAGCATTGTGGGGGGGGGGTCTAAATTAGAGATAATACCCAATAGCCGCTCAAAAGGGCCTCAGTTCTGAGAGGGAAATTGGGTATGGGTACACCGGAAGAGTCAAGCGTTGAATTGGAGGAAAATTTCCGAGCAAAGCATTCAGCCTTGTCGGCAGAGATGGTCAGGATCTCAAACTGGTTGAACAGTGTGGGGGGGGGTATAGAGGGTTTGCTATTGTTCAGAGCACTCGTGCAAAGACGCCAATAATCCTTGGAGCCGAATTTGCGAGATGCAATACGTTCCTTCATCCGAGCAGCAAATAGTGACTTAGCTTCGTTGTGGACACGCTTACACTCGTTACGGGCGGAGGCACAGAGGCGTCTATTGCAGTCGGACATATCACTACGAAATAGGTGGAAGAAGTGGTTCCTATGGGCAATGGCGGCTGAGCAAGTAGCGGAGAACCAGGGGGAGGAGCGGGGTTTGATCATAAATTTCCGTGAGGGGATGAAAGCGTCAATTCCAGCTTTAACCCAGGATGAGACCTCTGAAGCACATTCTTGAACGGGGAGATTAAATACAGCATCCCAGGGGACATCGCGGAGGAAATCACGGAACCAGTCCCAGTCAGCTCGTTGATAGCAGAACGAGGTTCTGGTGGTAGGAGGCTCTTTTCAGGGAGTGGGGTTGAAGGAGATGCTAACAGACACTACAGCATGATCGGAGCTACCAAGAGGGCAGAGCTGTGTGGCACTACAAGACTCGAGGATGGAGGTAAAAAACAGGTCGAGAAGAGAGGCCTTACCGTCTCGGTAGTAAGCATAGTGCGTGGGGAAATCAACTATCTGCGTGAGGGATTGAGAAACTGAAAAGTCAAGAGTATGGCATAATATAATAATATATAATATATATAATATATATATATATATATATATATATATACACACACACCAGCTGTAACAGCAAAATTATCCAAATTGTGTTAACAGCGTAATTGTACATCCCATAAAATGTTTAATATCCTTTTAAAAAACGAAAAAACAAACAAAAAATAAAAACAAAGCACTATTTTGAGCTTCTTTTTTTCCAGGTTTTAAGACGTTTAGCCATCTTGACACCATTTGTCGTAAAAATCACGGAAAATCCTTTGAGCTATTCAGCTAGAAAGAGAGGACAAAATCATTTGGTGTCAGCTACACTGTTTTCCCAACTGAGCAATGATGAGAAGAAAAATGATCATTCAGGGCTTCAGTCATGGAACCAACATTCATACTCCGGCTTCCATTTTCCAAAACCATTCAAGGACCATCAAGAGAATGGTGAATAAGTTAAAAAAAAAGAAGTGGGGACAGTAGAGAGGAAAACTGATCAGGAGGTCACAACAGGAAGAGGGATAATCATTTCAACTTAGAGTTAAAGAGATCAATTAGAAAAGATCCAACTCAATCTATAAGACGGTTGGTACGTGAGAGAGAAGTTTCACCGATGACAGTTCAAAGAGCAGTGAAAAAAGAATGAAATCGTACGTGAAACCTGTGAGGCAGCTTGTTACTCCAGAACAGAAAATTAGGTTAGAGAGAGCGTAGATCATGTTGAACGAGTTGGAAAATGAGCCTGGATTATATATAATTTTTTTCATATATCAAGAACAGTATTTTTGGGGAAAATGTATGGCGAGTTTCGTTCTTTAGTGTTTATGTTACAAGAACTGTTGGGAAATTTTTAATTATTTTTTTGGTATATAATCTAGCCAATTTTATATATATTCTTTGTTTCCATTCCTTTCCTTATTAGATATCCCACACTGAATAAATCTAAAGAGATTATATGAACACAAAAGGACATTTTACAAAACAATACATTAAATGCATTAATTGCTCAACGTAACAAGACGGATTACAAATTTTGACATTTAAAATGCTACTCTGATCAAAGGAGGAAATTCATTAAGACGAAAATGAGAATCCCTTGATCGCACTATCATCCTCTGTAAATTTGCGCCCTGGCTCTTACATCTCACCATTCCTGGCAGATATATTTTCACACAAAGAAATGAAATCTAAATGAAATCGGCTAGATTATATACAAATATTTAAATTTAAAATCCCACCATCTCTCGTTCGTGCGCTTGTGTAGTTACACCAACATAATTTAGTCTGATAAAGCCCTAAAGAACGAAACTCGTCACACGAAAACCTTTGTCATATATATTAAAAATAATTCATACAAAGAATTAAATAGCAATTTTAATGTGATTAAATGGCGAAATCACTTCGCTAACAGGAATTAATGAGACATTAACTTACTCATCGTACGCCCCCAATACATATATTCAACTGTCAATATATAGCATAATTTAAGGAAACATTTTGGTCTACACATATTTCGTCTTAGTGGAGATGACAATTTGAATTTGTTGAAAGTACATGGCATGAGTCTTCCGTCTGATAACTCGAATATAAGGATTTGATTCAAGGAATTGATAGTAAGTTAATGTCTCATTAAGTACTGTTAGCGAAGTGATTTCGCCATTAATTACATTAACATCGATATATAATTCTTTGTATAAATTATTTCTTTATGATATAAAATATAAGGTGCATATATATATAT
>OZ038510.1:425000-494262 GCA_964036315.1 Acanthosepion esculentum
ATTTTAAACTAATCAATGTCGTTCCGTTCATCTGTAAAGTTTCTTTTAGAGAGAGATATCTTATATTTGGGATTCATTTACACTATAAACAGAATTAAAAAACGAACGACAATTTATGAATAAAGTTACCGTCACAAGGAACTAACAAAGTGATTGAGGAGGAAGTAAAGAGTTGGACTGAAAAGAAAAAAAAGATGAAACCCAATAAATAAAAAGACAAACTATTACACATCTGTTTGCGGTGTCCGTCTCTTGGCTTTGGTACTGGAATGTAACATACATTTTGTAATATTATTTTAATATTGAGGAAAAGGACTCAAAATGGAAATTAAAAGAAAAGATAAGTTACTCAGTTATATTTGTATATTCGTTTTAAGTCCTTGACAATTTTCTAAAAACAAAAAACAAACAAAAAACAAAAAACAAACAAAAAACAAAAAAACAAAAAACAAAAAAACAAACAAAACAAAAAACAAACAAAACAAAAAACAAACAAAACAAAAAACAAACAAAACAAAAAACAAACAAAACAAAAAACAAACAAAACAAAAAACAAACAAAACAAAAAACAAACAAAACAAAAAACAAACAAAACAAAAAACAAACAAAACAAAAAACAAAAAACAAACAAAACAAAAAACAAAAAACAAACAAAACAACAAAACAAAAAACAAATTTTCCAGAAAAGGAGAAAAAAAAAAATCAGTTTTAAAAGAAACTTAATTCAAAATAACAAATACGACTTTAAAAGTGGGTATTTATCCGCGTACACGCGCCGAGAAAGGATAGTGATTTTCCAAGTGGAGCTTAGGTGTGGCACAAGGCCGAAAGCATTGGGCACTCAGTGAGGATCGAACTCGCTATTCAGTCGTAATTGATCTAGGGAGATGAGCTTTCTAACCATTAAACCACGTTTAAGTGAATGATTTTCTAAGCGTAGCTCAGATGTGACACAAGGCCGAAAGCATGGGGCACCCAGTGAGGATGGAACTCACTAATCAGTCATCATTGTTCTAGCGAAACAAGCATGATAACCATTAGACCGCGTCGAGGCGGCCAATGATTTTGTAAGCGTAGCTTAGATGTGGCATAAGGCCAACATGTATCGAGAAAGGATATGACACGGCAAATGGCAATATTAGCCGTTTCCCTATAAGGAAATATTTGGCATTCATCCACCGAGTAGCAAGTACTGTTTTCAGTTGAAATTTATAAAGTCTTCGTCTTAAAGTATTTTTTTTATTTTTAAATAGGATAACAGCTTTCTCAAGTCCAGTAGCTGTTATTGCTCTTTCCAATACTGATGGGGGGGGGTCCTCCCGAATCTCCTACTTGATGTGGAGCAGAATGTTAACTGATTATGCCATTTTCTCAGAGTTACACGTGCTATCCATTTTACTTTTTGCCGCTCTTGGTAGTCATAGAGTGATGTTTCTGTTATTTGGTACAATTCTTTCTTTGTGATTCTGTAGCGCCAGTCCACAATGAGGGTTGGTGTTTTACGGGAGATTTCGGAAAAGCCATACAGAAGTTACTCAAGCACCCTCAGGCGCCGGGTAATGACCTCAGCCCGCCCTCGAAGGAGAGATACTGCCTAGAGAGGATGACTCCCCAGAGCTTGACCTGATATTATTTTCAACTTCCTCATCATAAGCGTTACTGAGCATGCATAATAATTACGTAAATATGTTGGGGTCAAATAAACGTACCCCCACCCATATGTTTGTTAATCTTTAGATTTTTGTCCATATACTCGTCTCCGCTCTTATTAATTTTTGGCATTTTATTCACCTACCCTATAGATAGACTGTTGGTAAATTTTGTATTTGAAATGTACTGTGTTTATTCAGCAAACTCTTAACGAAATATATTCGAGACATTAAATTAATCTGAGGTATATCACTAGTTTCCAGTGAATATGAGCGAACGAAAATTTGTAACTAAATTTATCGTCACAAGATTCGAGGAAGCGATTGAGGAGGGAGACGAGCACGAAACAAGACGGGGGGGGGAATTAATATTATGGAAAGATTTTGATTTCTTTAAAGCCCATTTTGAGATGTTTTTGATACATTAACTGGCCATACATTCATGCAGACACACAATATATATGGTATAGGTACAGCCAAAGATACGCTAAAAAATGAGTATATACGATGGAAAAAAAATACCCTAAACTTAATAAAAATAAAATTTTATCATCAAAGTCTTTGTTATTATTTCAAAGAAAGTCAAAGAATTTGTTGATTATTAAATTATGTTATTTAATTCTTTTCAGAAACTTCAAAATTTTGGTTAATTTTTTCTTTCTTGCGTCAGCGGCTGAACATAAATTAGGATGGAAAATTTTATTTTTAGCAGCGGAAAACACGGATTTAGAAATTCTTGCAAACATCAGATAATTTTCTGATTTTAAAGAAAGTTTCCGGATTTATTTACAAATGAATAAAAGTTATTTTACAAACGTTTCTTTTTTAAGGAGATCTTATAAAATTATTTTTTGTAGGGTTTTTATTTATATATATATATATATATATATATATATATATATATATATATATATACACACGGTGTCCATAAAGTTCGTGTGCACTTTAAAAAATGTGTAACTTTATTTGTATTTGTGATAGAAATAATTTGTAAAAAATGTTATAAAGTTTAATATACCTAGTTTTAAGTATAGCTAAAATAACTAATGTGATTTCAGGCATTACTGTAAATCAGTTGGTAAATGTTTTCCGTGAACTGCAAAATCGTATTACCCTTTGTATTGCTAATGATGGAGGACATGTGGAAACTTAAATAAAATTTCAATAAAACCTTAAAAAAATATAGATTTACTTCTTTCTAATCCTTTTTACAAATTATTTCTATCGCAACTAGAAGTTATAAATTTTTTGAAGTGCACACGAACTTTATGGACACCCTGTACCCAACACCAATATCAAGATACACCCACCTCGCCTCACCTCTGATAGCCATAACAATCTACTATTTATTCTACACAATATGTCCCAATAGTGGATATATTGGTGAATCTGGAAATAATTTTAGATTTCGCTTCAACAATCATAAACTAACCATACGTCAAAACAATCCTTATTCCCCCATAGCTGAACATTTTAATCAACAAGGACACTCATTAGAAAACTGTAAATGTGTATTGATAGATTCTGATTTCAGTTCCACAGACACGCAGAAAAGAAAAATACTGGATTTTAAAATTATATATATATATATATATATATATATATATAAAATGTATAAAATCGATTTTAGTAGAAGTATTTGAGAAATTCATCTTTGTAGGGCTTAGTATTTGTACTAGTTATAAGCACAAGTCCTGGGAGAAATATGTATATAATCGATTTTAGTCGAAGTATTTTACGTAAAGACATTGATAAGCATTTATTTTTAGTTATATTTCTTTAATATTATAGTCTGAAAAACTTCCAGAATTATTTTCCAACCACCTCAATTATTCGAACCGTCACCGTTTATTAGGTACCGTTATTTTATTCATCTTCAATCTATTAAGCTTCCAGCGTTTTTTTTTTATTATTATTTATTTGGCACTCGGGTGTATTCAGGCAGCAGCAGCAAATGCAGTAAGGAGTTTGTACCTTTACAACTGTCACGTTTGACCGTGGTTAATAAGAACATCCTTCCGGGTACACACACACGAGATTCCTCAATACTTTCATGATCTACTTGTTGGCTAACAGCCACAAGCACCGGCGATTGGGGTTCAGTTGAAAGTAGATGTCTAACGCTGATTTTCAAAGTGAAAAAGCTTAAGACGAAATACTGGGAATCACAACCCCCCACCTTTTTGTTTTTTGTTTGGCTTTGTCAAATTATGATAAATGCTCGCATTATGCAAGTCGCCACTGAGTGTTGCAGAGAATAAGAAAGTCAAGACGCTCACCTCACACATGAACAAATTCTCACAGCACAGAAAATGAGTCAATGTAAATCGCAGGGATTTTTAGACGCACATACAAAAATTTCAAAGCTATTTTTTAAAAAGAACGAAAAATAATCATTCTTAATCATTTGCCAGTAAAAAAAAATAAAAATAAAAAAAAAATACATTGGTTAGCTAGTTAAAAACAACAGATTTTACAGAACGCAGATAAGCATTTAATATATTCAAAGAATGAAGTAATGTATTATAGAAAACCCACACGTAAAAATTATTTAAGAATTTTTTTTTTTTACTACTTTTACACTAACCTTGAAATACGCGCTTATACGGTTAGCGAGCGAATACAACAGCGAAATTCGATGAACTCACAAGTGACATAAGAAAGATTAAGAATTTACATTTTTTACACTCTTGACATGTAATAATGGAAATATTTGTGTGTATGCATAGTTACAAAAATGTTAAAAGAAGAAGATATCTATCCAATATGCATATCCACGGCGCGATAGGAAGAGGGTTTTTTCCACTCATCTCAGTTTTTGCTGGAAATTAAGACAAAATTTGTTTACTTGGTCTCAATCTATGACAACGATACGAAGTCATTATCATTATTAAAGCAAAAGTCAGAAAACTTTTTTTTTTTGTTTTTTTTTTTTTTTTTTTACTCCAAAGTCTTATGCAAGAAAGAAAAAAAAAAAAAAAAAAAAAAAAAACAACAACATCTATTAGGTCCTATTCCAGAAATTAAGTACAGGTGGAAAAATTTCTAAAAATAAAAACAAAAATATTTACAGTAAGATATTTTTATAGGAACATCAAGCAAGATACAGAAAGATTATTTAAAACAATCTCTGATTTAGCTGCCTAAAGGCGTCGTACCTGGTGTATATTATAAGGTACTCTAAACTAAACACTGACTGCGTCGTAAAGATGGCCAGTTGGAACCCCCCCCCCCAAAAAAAAAACTTGGTTTTAAAAATAAAAGCAGTAATCCCAAAAGTTTCGAACATTTCCATTCTTTCTTCAAAAGGTAATTTCATTTATTTTGTTTTAATGGTGTTCACCCTGTAAAAGGCCCGAAAGCCACTCAAGGTAGTGTCATAGGCACAGCTTATGGGGATATGTGGGGAAAGATAACGGTTAACAGAGAATGCTTCCCCGATTATTCAAATCTTAAGTTGTTAGATTTTATTTTAGTGATCGGAGAAGCATCCTCTCGGGAGTCGGTTCCACAAAGCAGCGATTCTTCTATCTCTAAGATCCAGCATTTTTCAAGAATTGCGCATGGTGGAAAAAAAAACAAAAAAAAACAAACAAAAACAAACACCAGTCTGATTCATTGAATGACTAGCACAATAAAAAAAAAGAATATTTTAGATTTACGCAATATGAAAACAGTTTGCGATATATACTTTTCATTCGGAACCATATTTCGACGGCAGAAACAAATGTCTCATCCTAATGAATATATATACATATATTATATATATATATATATATATATATAATCTGGGAATGTACACACAATGTGTACCCACACCCACGCGATTGTGAATTTGAAGATGAAGCGATGTTTTGTTTGTTATGTGACTGTCTTATTTCTAGTTTTATTTCTTCACGTCAGATTCTGCAACCCTCAATTTTTGATTTGGAATAATCGGGCCTAATTAAGGGAGACTCCATTATTTACTCGTAACCAAACCTATCCATCCTTTGTTTTGTTTCAATTTTTGACAGAACCGAGTCTTCGCAGGAGGAGGAGGAGGCCGAAGAAAGTGCCAATCTACACTTTCGTGTTTACACATATGTAAAACTCATACGTATCCTATCCACACATTCATGCGTGCTGTTAGTTATAGCAGCAAATACACCCGTAAGTCGCTATCTAAGCAAATAGTTTCAATTTGCGTACAGACATCCAGATATATTTTATGCAGATACAAGCAATACCAGTGTTTGCACACATACATGTAGATAGAGAAAAATGCACACTTGTTTGCCTGCACAGGTGCGGGTGTAACCAACCATAAAACAATAAAAAAAAAGTCATAAAATATAGACATTATTTTAGCATATAGGAGCATCCGTACAACTTAAAGACAAACCGTAATTTAAAACCCTTTTGTTTGTAAGTACCATAATGGCATAATGCAGTTATAATTAGTAAGCGTTACTAGTAAGTTATAATGTGGTAGTTTCAACAATGTTTTTTCATTAAGCATTTAGTAACTGTGCTATTGAAGGATTCATTTTTATATATTTGAGGAGATCATCGAATTATAGCAGTCATTCACTAAATTTTAAATGAATAGAGAATTTTCTTAACCTACACATGAAACCGTAGCTAGAAGCCATGGTTAATATAGAAGTAATATTAAATTAATCATAGAAGAGAAGTGAATAAAATATTGAAAGAAGTTATCGAGAGTCGAGTTGTTGCTTCTTGACATTGAAATGAAAGAAGTCACAATGCTGTAGTAGTAGCTATAGTAGTCGATTTTATTCTAAGAATTCAGTTTCATTAAAAAAAAAATTAAAAAAAATAATATTAATAATTAAAATAAGAGAAACTAATTGTTAGAATATGCAGATATTTATAAACAAATTGAATACATTTTTTTCCACAAGTGAAGAGATTTAATTTTAAACAGAACCAGTTTTATTAAAGGATTGTCGACGAATAGGCGCGAGCCTAAAAGAAAGAAAAAAAAAAGAAAAAACTTTTACCCTTTGTTATTATTAACCGATTCTGCAGTTTATTTTAGTGTTGAGGAAATATACGCCTACTTTTGAGAACATTTAGACACACATTATATATATATATAATCACACACAAAAATAAAAAAACTGAAACCGTTAGTGAATTATACAAGCTAGCTAGGATTTAAGAGTAAAAATACAAGAATTTAGGAAGGGAAAATTTACAGATTTTCAAATCCTTGATTGTGTTTTTTTTAACCATATATATGTGGATTCACGATATAAATTATTTAAGTTATATATGTGAGCAAAGTTATGTTTTCAGATATTTAGACGCGATGACAAATGTTCCCTCAACAAAAAAACAAACAAAAAAAAAAATTAGGGACAGAGTAAAACAGAAGTCTTAGATTTAATGGGAGAAAGATTGAGAGGATTTTCTTTGTGCATGATGAAGGAACAAGACAGTTTTTTTTAAAGTATGATTTTAAAGTTTTTTTGTTTGTTTATAAATGTAAAGAATATTTTATTAAGAAATTATTAATGAAAAGTAAAACAATATGAAAACATTGACATTTCAAAAGAAATAAATGATTTTTTGAACGACATATAAATTAAAACTAATTTTTTTGTATGAATCAATTCAGAAGTGACAAACCCCCAAATAAAAAAGAAAAAACACGTTTGGATTATTTTTTAAAATTTGAACTAAAAGGCCATTTACAATCTGCAAGTTATGGATATGCCGATCAATTCATAAACAGAATTTTATATTTAATTTTACTATTATTTTTTCATTTATCGTTTTTAATTTTAAAAAATTAGGTACCCGTCACAACAATTATTCATAGCATAACTTTCGCATCGGTTTAAGTGAAATATTTAAATTTATTTAAACAAAGATTTTCAAGGAAAGTACGTGATCATAAAATCGTGCTAAGACTTAAAAATAAATAAATAATGTTGATAAACAAAACAAGTTCCCGATTTTGCAACCAATACACTAACGCGAGTCTGGACAATTAGTGATTATTACTCTGGGAAACATGGAAGAAGGGAAAAAAAGTTATTTCCGAAAAGAAAACGGATAATTCACAATATACAGCTTTTAATTAAATTGAAATCAGTTTGCTTTTGGAGTCATAAAACGAGGCAAGATGAACTAAAAAAAAAAAAAAAAAAAAAAAAAAAAACTGACTGGACAAAAACTTACCAGAAAGGGAGAGTTAGAAGAAAAGAAAAAGGGAAGAAAAAAGAAAAAGTTATTTCCCATGGAAAACAAACAGGTTAAAAAAAAAAAAATTATAGAGCTATAAAAAACAAAGAAAAAAAAGGAAAAAATGTTATTTAGGTTCGATAATTGGTCTTTATTTCATAAAGAGTTTTTTTTTTCTATAATTCATAGTGAAAGTAACAATTAAAGATTAAGAAAGTGATCGGTAAAACAGCTTTTCTTTTAGCAGCTAAAGAAAATAACGAACATTCATTTGCTTTGACAGCTACGTCGCACATGAATTTAAAAAAAAAAAATTAAAAAAAAATACCGCTAAGTGTAGAGATAAAAATATCATTTAAATAAAGCTGCCATTGCATTTTTTTTTTTAATTTTTCAGTAAACCCTCAGGAGTTGTGATGCTTTTATGCCAACAATAATATATGATTCTATTTTACGTATTGTAAGATAGTGCATTGAAAAAAAAAAAACAAAAGACAAAAAAAAAAAAAAAACAAGATCTCGACGCACTACTATATCAATATATTCTAATGCCGGTTAAGAAACCAATCCTTTATTACGCATCTATACACAAGAGATTTCAATCGATAATCTTGTAAATGATATCGGTAAAGTATGTATAAACAATATACGTACATAGGTTAAAGAAATAAGATTTTTTTGGTAAATAAATAAGTTTACGTATTGAAACGACTAAGACACTATCAATGAAATCTTACGACTTTTTTTTTTTTTTTTAGTACAATATTATTAAAGGAAAAAGAAAAAATTCAGGCGTAACAGTTATGAAGAAGGAATTTGCCCTGAAAATTTTCTAAGATGCCCTGAAAAAAAAAAAAAAAAAAAAAAAAAATTTATCTTGTTGGAAGGAAAGTTCACGCGATCTGTAGAATATAAAATTTATTTACGAACCGCGAGAAGTTGCATTTCAACCAGATACATTTGCCCTATGGTGGTGGGGAGCTGACATACCCCGTCACCCAGCCTCATACGTGTATACTAGCCCAGACCCTCACAAAAGCTAATAAAACAAAATCCCAGAGTTTATTGAAATTAAAGAAGTACCTGTCATCACATGATTACAGTGTGTAAAAACAGTATTGGACAAAAAGAGTCAATTCAGTGAATGGTTTTTCAGAGACTTATTTCTGCTGTCTTTCAATAAACGACAACGAAGCAAAGATTTTTGTATTAGAATTATTAAAAATGCTGAAGACTTTTTTTTTTTTTTTTAATTACATTTTTTTTAACTTACCGTATTTGGCAGCCTTTCCGTTGTTATCATCTATAATACGTATTGTTGGTATTTCTCCCGCTGGAGACGTGGGTGAGGAAGGTAGAGATCCGTAATCCTTGGCAGGCTGGGCTGCACCACCCCCTTCTTCCCCAGTTTCACCGATGCTTTTGGTCGGACTCGAACTACTGCCCCCTTCGGCCGCAAGTGGCACTTCTTCTTCGTTGGCTTGTACCACGGTAAATCTCTGAGGAGGCGAAGACATGTTTTGGGGGGATGTAAAATGAAATTTTTAAAAAATGGCTCAAGTTTTGAAATTTAAACGTCTATATTTATAAATATAATAGATAGATCTGTAGGTATCCTTGCCGTTGTTCCTTGTTTGTATACATTTAGGATTTACATATATAATAATAGAAAGCTTGGAGCCGGAGATTCGTACCTCTCCTTCCGCGTGCTAAAATTTCAGTGTGTGCTTTGTACGACTGCTACTGGAAAAGGCTGTAGTCGTAACAGCTATGGTCAGAGCTGTAGTATTAGTAATACTACGTAAGACAGACTGACGTAGAACGAGATGCTAGGAAAGGAAGAAACATATAGACAGGGAAGAAAAATTTACATAGAGCATGATTGAGGGGGAGGAAGAAATTTACTTTTGAGAGAGGGTAAATCTGATATAGAGAGAAGGGATCGACAAAGGGATTGCAAAAAGAAAGAATGGAGAGCAAGTAAAGATTGTGAATGTGTCGGTGAAAATGTGAACAAATAAAAATAAAATGTACAGAAAGAAAAAAAAGTTTTAGTAATATGGAAAGAAAGGAAAATAATGATTTTTTTTTATTATTATTCTTGAGCACTATTTAAATTTACAGGGCCGCTCGTAAAAAAAAAAAATTCGCGGGAATACCTTTTTTTTTCTCCCCTGTGTGGATTACTATCTTTGACATTTATCAGAACTGAAAAAATTGCTTATTTTTCTCAGTTTAAAAAAAATGGGAACCTGTTTATATTATAAATACAGCCTTAAATCGACTGACTTTTGAAAAGGTTATTTTTCTAATTGGTTTTTATTTATAAGCGTTAAGTTTGAAACTCTGCTTACGTCATTGATACAAGCGTACGGCTGATGTAATTTTTAAAAAATTAAGTAAAAATTTTTAGATTGTTTTTTATTTTTATTTTGGGAAGGTTCTTTTGTTTCTGAAACACCTGCAGAAACATAACGGATACTCTAATTATATAGCATACACAAAGAAAAAACGGATTTAAATATATTTAAATTTGAAAATATCACATGATATCCAAATGTACCTTCTCGAACTGTTAGTCCTGGGTTAAACAATATAACTACATCTGGCAGCAAGGCCTCTGATCGGAAGATTGGAGGTTTTGAGGTTTGTGAAGCTACCTCTTAATTGCTGTTGTTTCCAGGTCCATCCTGAATTGGAGTGTTAGGGTCCTATGGGCAAATAGTAAACTTCCAAACAAAAACAATATACTATGAAAGTATAAAAATACATTTTTATAGTAAAAATTTGTTAGAAAAGTGGCCAGCAATACATTTTATCTATAGTTGAAGTCATAAAATTGCGTTTAAAATATTTACATTTTGGCATTAAATAACCCATAGAGGTGTTGATATGCCGCTAAACAAATTCAACCAACCAGTTCTCAAGCTCTAGCAGAGAGATGACGAGCGAAGCGTGTAGATGGAGATTTGACATTTGTAAATAAAAAACTAACTACAGTTAACCCTTTAAAGCCAGGAATAGAATAGACACTGAATTTTATTTTGTAATCATTTAATCCAAAGCAAGGCGACAATGCCACTAAGACGTAAGTGATTACTGGAAATGAAAGAGAATGAGAAAACTCTATGAGGAACCGGAAACTCAATTCTAAGCAAGAAATGAGAGATAAATCTTCCAGCTTCACACTCTTCCCCAGTTTTTTGAACAGGAGTAGAGGTTTATCCCATATTTCTTGTTTAGGATTGGGTTTCCGTTTCTTTCTAAAGTCTACTTCAGCTCTATACTAACGTCTCTGCCTAAAACTCTGAACTTTTATTTACTCTTTATTTACATTTTTCCCTCGATAGGACTAGATAGGTTCTGCCATCGCCCGGTTTATACTCCTCCCCAGACATTTGAACAGGAGTACAGGTTTATGCCTTGTTTAGAACTGGGTTTTCATTCCATTCTCTTTCACT
The DNA here is from genome assembly GCA_964036315.1 of Acanthosepion esculentum. Taxonomy (NCBI): domain Eukaryota; kingdom Metazoa; phylum Mollusca; class Cephalopoda; order Sepiida; family Sepiidae; genus Acanthosepion; species Acanthosepion esculentum. The sequence goes on from OZ038510.1 coordinate 436,306, forward strand.
CCCAGTAGCCCCTTGCGCCTTAGTGGCATTAGTACCTTGCACAGGGTGAATTGATTAAACATATAAAAAAACAATCTCCTGTCGAGTAGACGGGGAAGAAGTGTGAACCGGGCGATAGGCGAACATATTTACTCTTAGATTTATATTATGAACAGGTCCCTATTTCTAAATTTAAAAACAAATTAATATTTTTCGCTTCTGAGAAATGTCGTGGTTTGAGGAAAGTCCAATGAATGTTAATCCCCCCCCAACAGTTATCCCTGTTTTTTTTTGTCGAGCCGACCAGTCAATGTAATGTCTCTTCTTTATTAGCAACAACATATACAATTGAATATGCACACAGCACATACAACTGAATAAGTGGGTCCACATATATCAAAACAGCAATTGTGTCTCGTGTTATTCATACTGATGATGACGATACGAGATGCCGTAGTTGCTGTAGTAAATATTAGTAGTACAAATAGTACTAAATTAGTAGTACAACTAGTAAACATTAGTAGTACAAATACTGTCCGGTGTTGTTGTTTTCCCTAGCAGCAGTAGATTTAATAGTTATTTTCTCAGATTAGCGTATCCTGGTACAAGGCGAAAGGTATCGAGTCTTTTATTTTTGCTGCAAGTATGAAACAATCAACAAGACAATGCTGAGAATACCACAGATGGAACATGTGATCAATGAGGAAGTTTAAAGGAAAATTGAAACAAAAAGCAAACATACCTAGAATCAGAAAGAGACAGTTGAAATCTCTAGGACACATAATGAGGAAAATAGGCTTGGAGAATTTGACACACACAGGACAAGAGTGACAAGGAGAAACAACGAAAAACGTACCTAAGGAGCTTGTGTAAATGGATGACAGAAAAGTATTGGTAAGTATAGTAAAAAGACAAAGAAGAGGTATAAAGTACAGCGGTGTTTGGAGAGCCACGATCGCCCATGTCCTGAAGGGGCGCGGCACATAAAAGATGTCAAAAATTAAAATTGAACGACGGTAGACTGTTCCCGTTCCTCTCAGTTCGAAATTTCCCGAAGCTTACAAGGATTAACAGACAACTGAAGAAAGCCGGAGAGCACCAGAGCCGAAACGCTGTGATAATAAAAACAAAGATGAGGACACTAGTCAGAATCTAAGTCATGTAAATAAAAAGGAAACTTGAATTTAGAACCAGAAAGAGACTTGAAATTGCCAGGAGATGCAATGAAGAAAGAGTGCTTGGAGAATTTGACACTCATAGGAAATATTGAAGCCAGAAGGAGAGAAACAGCGTGTAATCTACCTAATGAGCTTGTGTAAATACTGCTAAGAGACATGAGGTTGTGGAGAGCCATGATCGCCCACATCCTAAGCGTTCAGTGAAGATCTGACTCACTGGTAATAAACTGCAAGATGAGCTCATTAACTACAACATCATGAGAGGCGGGGTCCATATAATTTATTTTTTATTGTAAAAAAATTAAAAAAATATTATAATGAAAAATATGGCACAAGGCTGAAAATTGGGGGTACCTTCACACCCTCCACATTCTTTTTCTCAATATCTGCTGTTTTGTGGAATATACTCCCGTGGGGTTGTTTACTCGAACGTAGCATTCGAGAAAGCAAACCCACGGGAGTCTTCAAGTAAATAATCAGTTATTACGTAACCATTTCACCATTGATCCTCACTTCCTACTTCCAACTCTTACATTCACATCACACATCTTATTCAGTAATGGTCTACCTTGAGTGGCTCTTGCATTTTTTATCGGATGAACATGAGTAAAAAACTAATATCTAGTCACATTCACCAGCCCAACCATACTTTATTTTTCCTTTCACCATAACATCGCATTTATTCTGAATTTTTTTATGCTTCTTCTTTTATGTGCCGTATCTCTTGAACAACCATGACTCTCCACAACTTCCTATTCTTTATAGCTCTTAGCAATGTTAGTCTTTTCTTTACTCCCCCCTACTCCCTTTCTTTGTTTAATCTACGGTGACCATGTCTAAGGATCTCTCGCTCCCCCTGTTTCCACTAGGCCCAAGTACACACTGCCCGTCCACAATTAATGTCACCAATTTCACGAACCAGCGTTTTAATCCACTTGGTTATTGTTTCACAGTAATTGTTAGTTGGATGATTAAAAAAATAGCTGCCGAAACGTTATGATAATAACAACAAAGATGAGGATAATAGTCTGCCTGTACATAATGATAACTCCTCTTCCCAGAAAATCAGACAGAAATTGATCGGGTGATAATAACAACAAAGATGAGGATAATAGTCAGCATGTAAATAATGGTAACTCCTCTTCCCAGGAATTCTGGTAGAAATTCATTTCCAGTGTAAGTAACGAGTTACTATTGACGTGAAAATTCATTAAATAATAATAATAATAATAATAATAATAATAATAATAATAATAATAATAATAATAATAAATCTCATTAGATATCTGAAAACAATTATAGAACCTGAAAGCAACAGTTGTCTCAGTCGTTTTTTGGAGGACAATGAATAATTCTGAAAAATCTTACAAAAAAGGTGGAGAAACGGTAAATCGGAGAAAGGATGGTACCTATTCGAAAGAAAATACCAATGCTGAGATAAACCGTTTCTATTGTGGAAACATTCGACATCCATTGACCAAAAAGTTAGCTTCACTTTTGGTTGAAATTTATAAAACCACTCTTATAAACAGTTTTTCAGGAACATCCACTGTTATTGCCCTTTCTAGTATTGACAGGGTTTTCCTTTCTAACCTCTTGTTTAAGGCAGTGTGGAATGTCAGCATATTCATTATGTCATTATTATCTCTTTGAATTACATGTGCCATCCATTTTAGTTGTTGTTGCTGCTGGAATTCTTCAAGTAATGTGGTTTCTGTTATTTAGCAAAGTTCTTTGTGGTTCTGCAGTGCCAGTCTTCGAGATCCGATGAAGAACAGACTTCTTCAAGACGGGCAGGGTTCATTCTCTTGTATCTTGTTTAAAAGCCTTGTTTTTGTCATATAGGAAAATCCAACATGGCGCGTAAATGAAATATTCAGCGAAAAATCTCATTCGTCAGTAACATTTTTAACACCTTATAGAATGTAAAGTTCTTAAAGCAAACCTATGCCAAAAAGAAAAAAATGGTTAATTTCCCATTAATGGGGAAAATTTTTGTTTAGAACTAGAAAAAATGCAAAATTTTCACTATTTTTTCACAATTTTACCACCTAAAAAAAAAATTAAGTCATTTACACCAGCCAATTTTACTTTTAAATGAAAGAATATATCCTTTGCTTTCAGAAAATAACTAATTTCATGGGGTTAAGATCAAAAGTTTCCTTGATATTTGTTTAGATGATGATAAAACAGTCATTTTTCAATATTTTACCTCTATAAAAGTATGAAAATCCATCTTTTGAGAGAAAATAAGCTGTGACAAAATGAAATTTGCCATTTTTGTGACGATTTTTACTTGGGATAGAAAATGTTTACCATAGCAAACCTGAATTGACTTTATTTAAGTTCAGTAGGGCCATAGGAAACCTCAAACAGCTGTGAGCCATCTTTAAATCCATGTTATGAATTTGAATCTGTAGTGTCCATGAGGAAAATTTTTAAAAAAATGTAAAATAAACAATTTAGAAGGATTCAAATACCGAACTCTTTAGTAGACATTCTAATAATTAATCAGTTTCAGGCAATGTGAAAATCTCTTTTTATAGAAAATTCTTAATACAGCATTCCTCCTAAGTGGATACCAACTTAAAATTTAATTAACTTATAATTCACAGCGAAAATAAAACAAATATACCCCGCATTTAAAATACAGCATTCCTCCTAAGTGGATACCAACTTAAAATTTAATTAACTTATAATTCACAGCGAAAATAAAACAAATATACCCCGCATTTAAAACACAGAAAAGCCTTAAAATTTTAAATTCTATGGCCCTCATCTTTGTCCAAATATGGCGACAAATATGGCGACAAAGATGAGGACAGTAGTCCGAATAATGTAAATAGTGTACATAATACCTCATCTCAGAAATATAGACAGATATTGAAAGGCCGAAATGTTGTGATAAATATGGCGACAAAGATGAGGACAATAGTCCTAATAATGAAAATAGTGTACATAATACCTCATCTCAGAAATATAGACAGATACTGAAAGGCCGAAATGTGATAAATATGGCGACAAAGATGAGGACAATAGTAAATAAAGACGATGGCGTTTGTCCACACGTAAATAATGTAAACACAAAAAACATAGGATCTGTTTCTTATGAACAAGGAAAATTGTTTTAGTATTTTTCATTTCAATAATAACCAATTGTTTTTCACCTTTTGTGTTACTTGCCTATTTTCTTCCGCTGGACTCAAGCCTGTGACATTTCGACCAGATCTAGAGATTGAACTCAGAACCGGCACAGAACGAGGTATGTTTTCACCAACGTACTAACCCACTAGGCCAGGGCTCTCAAAATTCATGCAATATTTAGGGGATAGTGGAAAACGAAATAATAACAATCTACTATGAAAATTCAATGAGTGTAGACTACTACTAACAAAGAATACTCAGTAAGATATTGGAGTATTGAGTAGACAGTAGCACCAATCGTTGTGGGAGGACAAGGAATTATCTTGAAAAGCATTCTGAAAGAGACAGAGGAAGAATGGAGACAATCCAGACAAATGTACAAATGGATAAGATGAAAATACTGAAGAAGGCGCTGGAGTAGAGAGTAGACCTGCTGTTAATCAATAGAACCAATCTGTCGGTGAGTAAGTAATAATAATAATAATAATAATAATAATAATAATGGCTTCATTAGAGATGTCAAAAAATTATAGAAAATAAAAACTAACAGTAGTGGCAATCGTTGTGGGAAGACTAGAAATGATTCCAAAAAGCCCTTGAAAAGAGATGAAGGAACTGGAAACATGAGGAAGAACGGAGACTAAAATGCCCAATTGGAAAAGATTGCAATACTGAGGAGGGTGCTGGGTTACTGAGTAAACTTACTGTCAATTAATCAATTGTGTTAAACTATCATTGAGTAAATAATAACAACAACAACAACAACAACAACAACAATAATAATAATAATAATAATAATAATAATAATAATAATAATAATGACGACGGTTTCTCAAGAGATATAAAAAATAATAGAAGAAATAATTGACAGTAGTGCCAGTCGTTGTGGAAGGACTTGGAATAGTCCTGAAATGTCTTTTGAAAGAGATGGACAGATTGGAAATCTGAGGAAGAATGAGAACTATCTAGACGAAGTCAAAACTGGAAAAGACAAAAAAAAAAAATAGAAAAAAATAATAATACTGAGGAGGGTGCTGGATAATTGAAGAAACATTCTGTCGTTTTTTTTTATCCACTAATGTATGAAAATCCAGTGAACAAATAATAAGGCAACAGACGTTGTAAATTCTGCAAACGATGAGGATTCAAGCAAGCAGAGATAAATGGTATATAAACAGAGATCAGAGTCTGTCCTCGGAATATAAAAAAGAAGATAAAAGAGAACGTAAAATACGCGAGACTTTGAGATGCAGACAAGCCAGGAAGACCGGATGTGTTTGTTATAAACAAGGAAAAAACATTCTATCAGATCGGTGACGTGGTTATTCCGGTACACTACTAAGTAAAGATCAAGACAACAGACACTCTGAAAAACAAACGAAAAAAAAAGCTGTAAATCGTAGAATGAGGGTCTTACCTAGATTAAAAACTGGAATCAATCGCGGACTGAGTCTAAAAATATTGGTTGCCAGGAGACAAAGTGAGTCCACCCACAACTATAATGCTTTTATTCAATTTTCATAACAAATAAAAAAAAGATACATATGGAAAAACTAAAATCGTACAATACTTTTTTTTGTGGAAAAAATGTGTATTTCTTAGAAATTACAATGTAAATGTACTGTAACTATAACTAGCAGTAGGTACCAAATGCAAATACAGAACGTTGCAATTTAATATTTTTAAAAATTTTAAGTAATTGGTTGATATTTTAAAATAGTTTACTGCACAATTTCCACATGAACAGAAAGTTCAAAAGCACAACAGAGCATAGCATGCAGTGCACTATATTAAGTGCAATCTGCAAATAATTGCCCCTGCATCCAATTCATCTCACAATTCCTTTTCAATGGATAGCAACATGTATGATTCCAAAATTCTTCTTAGATGGCGAATCTCTTAACCTTGTCTTTATGATCTTCCACTTCGAAAATGGCCTCCAAAATTGGAATTAAGAGTAACTGATTGTATGCAGATGACTTTATAAAGTTCTTATTCCTTTTAATTACTAAAACAGTTGTCTTTGTTTCTTTATTGAACTTTTATTTGATATACGCATGGCTGGATTTAGAACTTAAAATGTTTTAAAAAGTGATGAATAGAATTTTTATGAAACCCAAACATATGAAAGTGGATTTCTACATTTTTTTTAAATCATTTCACTACAAACAAGGTATTAAAGCCCCTAAGAGTGAGTTCAAAAGCCTACGAAAGCATTGCATGCAGTCCACTATATTAAGAGCAATCGTTTCTGTTCACAAGATTATTGTTTGAATCTGGCAATAATTGCTTCTGCATCCAATTCATCTCACAATTCCTTTTCAATGGATAGCAACATGTATGATTCCAAAGTTCTTCTTAGATGGCGAATCTCTTAACCTTGTCTTTATGATATTTAGCTTCGACAATGGCCTCTCACATTGGACTTATGAGTAACTGATTGTGTGCAGAGGACTTCAACTACAGATAAAATGTATTGTTTGTCATTTTACTATAAATATGTATTGTTGGTTGGTTGATTTTGTTTAGCGGCATATCAACACCTCTATGGGTTATTTAATACCGAAATCTAAATATTTTGAACACAATTTTATGTCTTCAACTAAATATATTTTGAACGCAATTGTATGCCTTCAACTACAGATAAAATGTATTGTTGGTCATTTTACTATAAATATGTATTGTTGGTTGGTTGATTTTGTTTAGCGGCATATCAACAACTCTATGGGTTATTTAATACCGAAATCTAAATATTTTGAACACAATTTTATGGTTTCAATGAAATATATTAAACTATAGATAAAATATATTGTTCGTAATTCGGATATAAATATGTATTGTTGGCAATTTTTTTATATAATAAAATATTGCTGGTATTTTTACGATAAAAATATATTTTTATGCTTTCATAGTGTTTTTTTTGTGGGGGGCTTTACTATTCGTCCATAGCTGGGACCCTAACAGGTGCTACCACCCCGTGTCAGGTGGACCTGGCAGCAACAGAAATTAAGACGTGGTTCCACGCTCCTCAAAACCTTCCAAATCAGAGGCCTTGCTACTGGATGGACTTGAGTATATGATTGTGTGAAGATGACTTTATAAAGTTCTTATTCCTTTTTATCACTAAAACAATTGCCTGTGTTTGATTTTTTTATTGCATTTTTATTTGCGTCATATAGGAAGAAAATGTGTAACTACCGACACCGAGGTTCGAGCGTGACACTCTTGATTTATGAATATATGTTTTCCACCAGGTATATAAATAGCGATGTCAGGCTACTGACTGGAGTGATTAATGAGTGGCTATTGAAGGGAACTATCCAGTTGAATTAGTGTGAAATAATTGTGCGTCGATGATTTGGGCTTTGATTTAGGGTTTACCGGACGTTAAACCGAGTCGCGCTACTAACAAGGTATTCACTGAAATGGTTAATTATCTTTGGTTGACTTTTACTTCTTTGTTCTTGTTAAGTATTTATTCGCAGTTATAATTAAATACTGTTTTATTTTAACATTGAAGTCTTGAGTTATACTTAATTATTAACAGCCACAGTACGTTACAAAAATTTGATATAGGGGTGGGCACTTCATCAAGGGCCCACTTGCCATCGGGCAAGCTGATATTCTGGCCCGTACCCAGTGACTAGAATAGTATTTGGATAGAACATGGAACTTGCCTTAACTTAGGTCTCGTGTAATGACCCGGTAAGGAATTGTACCAAACAGAAAGTAAAAGTAAATAATAATAATAATAATAATAATAATAATAATAATAATAATAATAATAAATAATATATTTAAATAATAATAATAATAATAAAGAATATATTTAAATAATAATAATAATAATAATAATAATTATAATAATAAAGGATATATTTAAATAAAAATAATAATAATAATAATAAAGAATATATTTAAATAATAATAATAATAATAATAATAATAATAAAGAATATATTTAAATAAAAATAATAATAATAATAAAGAATATATTTAAATAATAATAATAATAAAGAATATATTTAAATAATAATAATAATAATAATAAAGAATATATTTAAATAACAATAATAATAATAATAATAATAATAATAATAATAATAATAATAAAGGATATATTTAAATAATAATAATAATTATAATAATAAAGAAGATATTTAAATAATAATAATAATAATAATAATAATAATAATAATAATAATAATAATAATAATAAATCAGCGGTTCAGGATACAAAGCACAAAAATACAAATGTCAATGCTTGCCAACAAAATCTCTTACCGTATCTGTTGTCACCAGGGTAAACAAGGACCGCATCCCTCAGAGAGAAACCAGTCTGGGGTAAAAAATCTGCCATTTGAACAAACTGTTCTACCAACAATGAGACACTTTGTCTCTAGAATCGGATGAACACCAACATTGGACATGGGGACTTAATGCCAAACCAATTAATAAAAAGAAAGCGAACGAAATGAAATCGTGAAGAGTATAAACATGACATGGCAACGTTCCTTACTAAATTCGAAAAACCACAAAACAACATCATGGATCAGACATATCAAATATGGAGAGATATGGTAGGAACTAAAATAAGACCATATGTCGACCCAAATATGCTTGCCAATATCCGCAGGAACATCATCTAAAATAAAATACTCTCAAATACAGAAAAAGGTAAGACAAAACTAAATGTAAGACAAAGTACAATCAGACATAACCCAAACAAAAATGGGGTAAGATTAGAATTAGATAATATGGCAGAGGATAGGATATAAACTGTTGTAGCATAAATACGGACGATAATGGGTATGTCCTCATTCACATATATACAGTAGTAAATACTGTATGTTGCTTTGCAATTGGAGATTCATTGTGGAATTCACTTGACTCACTTTTTGCTGTGAACTACTTTTTCTACGCGCTGCGGGCGAATCTTTTATGCGTTGTTCTTGTTTTAAGTATTATCGTTCATTAACAACCTTCATTTGAATATTCTATTCAGTAAACTTCCCTAGGTTACAACACAAACTAAAATAAATGAGATACAAAATAATGATCTATCAGGGAAGAAAACAGAAAAATTTAGCTGCGACATAAACAATTGAACTGATTCGGACTCTGTCATTGATGAAGATGAATCAAACGACATTAGAGCAGAATTTTTTCGAAAACAACAAAGGTGAAATCACTGAAGCGAAAAACCACATCTTTCAAATAATCAACAAAGTATCTTGGACATAAATGTCGGAAAGAGACAAGCTTCCAAAAATTCATATGACAAAGTCCAATAAACATACTGTTCAAACATATAACGCTGCATTGCAAACACTGTTAACGGATAGACCATTGGAAAACATCCCAGTAGAAAGTGTTATGTATGCAACAGCTTTGGCAGCTATTGAAGAACTTAATATCAAGACAATAAAATATTAAACAACAGAGAAAAAGAGACCAGTTGAAAGGCAAAATTTTAGTGAAAAATTGAGGAAATCAAATGTGAATTATCGATATTAGATGAAATGTCAAAAAATTCAAATGTTTCAACACGGAAAAGCAAGAAGATCAAGCAGAAATATAAAATTAAAGCAGTAAATGAAATTCCACCAATCAAGGAAATAAACAGAAACTGCAATTAAAGGCACAGATAAAAAGACGACATGAAGAGCGTTTGAGGTTCTATTGACAAGATATTCCAAACAGACCTCAAAATGTTTTACAGGGAATTTGGAAAATCAGTTATAGAAATCAAAAGGTCACCATTTATTGAAAAAGTGAAAACATTTGGAGAGAATATTTAGAGCCACCAAAAGGAATATAATTCCAATGCAGAATGAATCAAACGAGAACAAGAAAGAATGAAGAATAAAACCTATGCAAGACTGAAAAAATATGGTAGGCAAACTCTAACAAAATCCCCACAATGGAAATCGCTATATTGGCTCTATCATCTGTCAATCCATAAACATCTTGCACAAACTTTATCAATGTTAATTCATAACCATTAATTCCAGAATGAATCATTGAAAGTATTACATATCCCCTACCAAAAACGGGTGAAACAGATGATAAAAAAAATTATAGTCCAATAACTTGTCTGCTCAACACATATAAATTGAACATGTCTATCCTGACAAAATGCAGTTACTCTTTCCCCGATGAAAACAATATTTTCCCCAGGAACAGAAAAGCTGTCGAAAGGGGTTCATATGGTTTCAAAAATCAACTACTAATAAATAAATCGACCCTGGAAATTTGCAGGAAAAAGGAAGAAATAGTTTGGATAGATTACCGTAAAGCTTTTGATGATGTAGAATAGGTGATTAAAAACTTTCTTTTTTTGTACTTTGTAACTTTTCATGTGAAAGTGGGAGTAAGGACAGACAGAACAGAAGAGATGACAGGGAGTCTCCTTGGAAGATTCATCGTCGGATATTCAAAAACTTGGAAGCGTCACTACCTTTGGTGTGATTTATGTATAATGTGGCAGTCCACAATTCAATGCTATATTTAAGGAAATTTACTATCACCGAGAAAACTTTGTACATTTTAAAAGCCTTAAGGATCCTTAAGATTTTCACATGAACTAAACAGTGATAATTATGGATGCAAAGTAAAAAAGAAAGTTTTTAATCACCTATTCTATATGGATGATTTCAAACTCTTTGCCAAAGACGGCGATAAGTTGAATGGTATCCTCAGTATTGTAAAATGTTTCAGTGATGATATCAGTATGGAATTCAGATTAGATAAATATGCAAGAGTAACATTCAAGAAAGAGAGAATTACATAAACACAGTCAATAGATCTAGATTTTGTCAAAAAAGATGCGGGAACTGGAACAAGAAGCCTGTAAATACTTGGGAGTCAGCGAAGGAGATACAACGAAACCCAAATGAAGGCGAAAGCAAGAAAATACTACAGGCATGTGCGTCTGGTGTTAAATACCGAGTTGAATTCACAAAACAGAATATCGGCCATAAACACTTTGGCTGTCCCTGTGGTGCAATACATCCTTAAATAATAATAATAATAACAATAATAATAATAATAATAATTATTATTATTTATACGATCGGAATTGCAACTAGTTAAAAAAAAATATGCACATAAAAAATCTAGTGGAAAATGTTTCCTATCAAGGTCTTGAGATTCACTTAAACAATTCCAGTGTTCGAAAACCTCACCATTTCCGGTCTTTGAAAGCCTCACCAGGTAAATGTCAATAATAATAATAATAATAATAATAATAAGTGGGAAATGTCATCGAGCCATTTCATAAGAATTCATAAGACATATGTGTACTTGAAAATATGCAAGAAGCACAAAATCGAAACGACTGAGAGATGGTATGAGCATCAACAAAACACAGTTAAACTAAATAACGATGTAAATATCCTCTGGTACATGCCAATTCAAACTGACAGCAAAATAAAAGCCAACAGACCTGATATTATCATAAAAGACAAGAAATTCAGGAAATGCATTCTTATTGACATAACAGTAGCATCTAAGAGAAACACATTCCATGAAAATTATTGAGAAATTGTCCAAATACAAGGACCTGGGGATCGAGATTAACAGGATGTGTAGAATGAAGACTGAGACTGTACCAATAGTAATCGGAGCTCTGGGCTCCCTGAGAAAAGGATTGAATAGTTTTACTAACAGTATCCCAGGTAACATATGTTGCCCAGAAGATCGCCTTATGAGGAACATTCCATATGCTAAGAAAAGTGCTATCAATTCAATGACAATTCTCCTATAGGGGCTAAGGATCCGGCTCTACAGGAAACAAAGTAGGAAACATGACATACACAAATAATAATAATAATAATGATAAAAATAATAATAACACCAACAACAACAACAACAATAACAATAATAATAATAAATAAGCAAACTATTATATGCGTGCGAGAAAAGCGTATCCAACTTCTGTAAGTTTTTGAAATGAAACGCCACGATTTATTTAGTCATCTGTAATAGTGTGTTGCATATAGAATTTAAATGTCGCGGGTTTGGTGTCTTCTAGATGGGCACGAGTTCATGTGAAAACAGTTAAGAAGGAGTATACAAAATCTTGGTTTTCTACCAAGGACCGTTTATTCTTTTTTAATATATAAACTGTAGAGAAACAAAGGCTCTTGGGTATATCCGTTTTCTTTTTCTGGTCCAGTTGGATTTAGTAAGCATAATAATAATTATACAGATCGAGCTCACGTACGTCAGCTTTGCGCTGAGATGGAACGATCAAATTACTTACTTAATCGGTGGAGGTTTTCGAAGACACGTGCGAACGCCACGCATTGAAACGTGAAAAGAGAATTCAGTCGTCAGCGGACCGGGGAAACGAGACGTTCCCAGCGGAACGTAATTACTACGTAGTAATACATCTTAGAGTAAGGCGGAGACAAAGAGTGAGGAAGGAAAACGTTTGTCTTTTTATAGAATTAAACAACGCCGCCTAATGTGCGTTTGACGAAGCCAAGTGGGTTAATCAAATTTCCGAATTCTTTGCTGCTAGAATCATGGAAAATGTATTGGTTTTTCTTTTTTTATTATTCATTATTTTTATTATTCATTATTATTATTAATATTTTATTTTGTTGGTTTTATTTCGTTTTCCCACACATACGAGTAATTATTGTATCTCCCCTCTCTTCACACAGTTTGAGGTGTTATCATCTGGTCCTGATAAAGCAGAATGTTTTGCTCGTAAATTCTCTTCCATTTCTATTCTTGGTTTAACTGAAATGTCTGTGCTTCACTTTCCGTTTATAACTGAATCTCTATTGTGGGCTATGCATATAAATCTGCTGATGGTTTCTGCTATCATTCTCCAAACTGCATCTACACAAGTCCAAAGTAATGTGATCTTAAAGTGGCTCCTGTTCTTTATAAACTCTACTGTAAATGCCTTGCTTCTTTTTCTTTTCCTTGTTGGAAATCATCTTCTGTAGTTCCAGTCTTTACGGACTTCGGAGAACCATCTGATCCTTCTAATTACCGGCCATTTAGCTTTCTGCTTCTTTCTTGGTAAAATACAACGGAACCTCGGTTCACGAATTTAATTCGTTCCTGAAGGTCGTTCGTAAACCGAAATGTTCGTAAACCAAAACTATTTTACCAACTGGAATCAATGTAGAGAGAAAAAAAAGTCATAGTACAATAATATTGAAAAAAAAAAAGCACAACCTAACATACGAATTTATATAATACGGCGGTCGATTCAAAAATTATTCCGTTCGGGTTAACTCGGCTCGGCTCGGCTCGGCTCGGCTCGGCTCGGCTCGGCTCGGCTCGGCTCGGATCGGCAATGTTGTTCGAGAACCGAAATTTTGTTCGATAGCCGAGGCATTTTGATCTCGAATTTTCTGTTCAAAAACCAATTTGTTCGACATGTGAGACGTTCGAGAACCGAGGTTGCACTGTACTCTTATTAATTCCGAATTGGTTAAGAGTTTCACCCCGCAACGTCTTCTTTCAGACAAGCAAAATGGCTTTCACTTCTCTAGGTTAACTGCTGGTGGGTTAACGTTTATTATTGAAAGAGTCTATGAAGCTTTTGATAAGTATGATGGGCTGATGCTTACCTCCAGGAGAATGACCCACTGCTCCTTCTCGGTATAATGTTTTCTGCCGACATAAAGTGGAAAGATTGTATTGAATCATTTGTTAGGTCTGCTGTTAGGAAAGGAAAGTTGGTTTACTGTGTCGTGCTAGATAATTTTTCTCGTTAGAATCTTTTATCCATGCATGCATTGAATATTGTTGTCAGGCGGTTGGAATGTCAAACTGAACCCTTTATATCGCTCGCTGAGGTAGACTGTTCTTGTTCCACGCGCCATATCTAATGGAAGTCAGTTATCAGTTATCTCCTGTTAATTCACCTCTCCAAGTTCTCCACTGCCTTAATCAGGTATTGAACTCAAAACTCTTTGAGTCCTGTCACTGGGTCTAACCAACGCCTTTATCCACTGTGCCATGTGTCCTTAAGTAAAATAGTGTACATAATACTTCATCTCAGAAACATCGATAGATACTAAAGAAGAACCTGCAATGTTATTGAACCTAACCTGGCATTTCGGCTCCAGTCACGTTCCCTCACCGTAATGTAGCTCCCTTTGCCTTTTCTACAAATATTTCCATTATAATTGTTCTGATGAGCTTTTCTCTTGGGTACCTATACTTCACGAATGTAAGAGCAGTGCTAGATTAGAGGCTAGGTCTCATTATTTTACAGTTAAAATGGCTAACTGTAACCGTAAGTTATATGTTAACACTCGCACTTCTCGCCTGTGGAACTCTCTTCCGCCTTCTTGCTTTCCAGGCAACTTTGATCTTCAAAAATTTAAATGCAATGTCAATTTAGTAATGTTTAGATTTAGTAATATTTGGTCTTTGATTATTAAAAATTGTCGTATTTCATGAAATATAAAACACCATTTATTTAGATTAAATATTGCAGTATTTTGGAGTTAAGCTATCAGCGTCTGGGTTGTAGCAGACTGTAAACCTTTTCGCCTGACACGCATGCGTTGAAAACCCTATTAGCAGCAGCAACCTCTTTTCAGCTTTGGGACATGCGTAAAAAAAACTGTAACCTTGCGTAGCGGAATCCTAAGAAGATAACCCTCTTTCACACCTTCACGGGAGGATGCTAAAATTAGCGCCCAGGAACACACACATATGGTTTAGACAAAATACCACATTTACTCTTTAACTCACCAACAGAGTAAGTTCAACAATTTCTTTCTTCTATTTTTCTTAAATAACTAAGAACATTCCTTGAGTATCTGTCTATATTTCTGAGATGAGGTATTGTGTATACTATTTACATTATTCGGACTATTGTTCTCATCTTTGCTGTCATATTTATCACAACGTTTCGGCCGTTGTACGCCTCGGCCTTCTTCAGGTGGTTGGAATGTCGAACTGAACCCTTTATTTCGTTCGCTGGGGTAGACTGTATTAGTTCCACGTTCTCCTGTTAATTCCTCTCTCCAAGTTCTCCACTGCCTTAACCAGGTATTGAATAGTCTACCCCAGCGAGCGAAATAAAGGGTTCAGTTCGACATTTCAACCACCTGAAGAAGGCTGGAGCGTACAACGGCCGAAACGTTGTGATAGATATGGCAACATAATAGTTCGAATGATGTAAATAGTGAACATACCTTGAATTTACGCTTTCTTTCAGGAACGATACTTGAATATTCTTTACACAAAATATTCTCGATAGATTAAAAATTTCTATCTCATTTTATTTCACTCTTTTGCTTGTCGATTTTCTCAACTCATTCAGCACTTTATTTTTTTTTCGACAACAAACGTCTCAATTTCAAACGACGTCCCCCGAAACCTAACAGAACAGGGTAAACCGAAGTCTGCCATTCTAAATTTGCTTTTAAGATCCGCTAGATATTTGCAAGCGAATGTCTGAGAAAAAAAATTGGTGATTATTTACATACGGACCAATATCCTTATACTTACAGCTCATATATCAACGTTCCAACCGTTGTGGTCTCCGGCCTTATTCAAAATTTTTGAGTATAAATAGGCATAAATCGCCATTCCAGAAATTCAAACAGAAAAAAAACGATCTTAAATCTTATTAAATACGACCAATACTCCCAAAAGAATATTTACGCTTACTTTGAGTTGAATGTAAAAATGTAAAAAAATTTAGGGTTGCGTGGTTATTAGAGTCAAAATGATCACCGCTTATAACAAATGGTTGACTTCTATGAGAAACCTTCGCAGAAAGTTCAAAGCATGGGATTCAGATCGAGTTATTAAGAAATAATACTTATGAGAATTGGTCGGTTTAGTAATCTTAAAATATATGGTAATGGTAATATTAGCTGTTTCCTTCTATGGAAACATTCGGCATTCTTGGCCGAGTTCTACTTTCTATATTGAAATTTCTATAATCTTTCTGTTAAAACAGTTTTTTGGGGAAAACAGATTTCCCAAGCCGACTAAGTGCTGTTGCATTTTCTAGTATTGGCAGTGGTTTCCTTCCTAACCTTTTGTTTGAAGTCGCGTGGAATGTCGACATCTTGATTATATCGTTGTTTTCTCTTCGAGTTAAATGTGTCATCCATTTTATTTCTGTCCGTTTTTGAGTCCTCAAGTGAAGTGGTTTTCCTTATCCGGTACAGTTCCTTGTTTTTGGATTCTGTAGCGCCAGTGCACAAGGTTCAAAGAAGCAAGGTCATTGATAAAACCTACATGTTTCATTCTCTTGAAACCATTTTTAACCATTGATCTTAGAAATTGGTTGTATATAGGATTATTAAAAAAAAGAATGAACAGATTTCATTACGCAATATTTTAATAACGAAAAGCAATAGACAACTCCAGCCAAGTCACAAATAATCTACAAGTATTAGTTTATATATTTCCGAACATGTTTGGCACCTTGCATGACATCCATATGAAAGTTTAGATCAGACGAGGCTTTTTAAGAACATGACTTGATTTTTGAAGGTTAATGTTTTAGTTTTGTAGCAACTTGCGGTATTGTTCAAGACTACCCGTAACGCAGCATATTCCATTTTCAATATCCTCCCCCAGACTAAATTTGGTATAACTGGTCCATACACAGAGGTATTTATAATGTTATAAGTACAATTTAAGTTCGTTGTTCCACTATCAATCAAATCGACTCTAAGACGAAAACTAAGTTTTACTTATACTATGTTTCTGTCAGTGCGAGCTATAGACTAATGCTCATTGTCAAAGAAAATAAAATCGTCGAACCAAGTTCAAATTCCAGCCTTGTCTGTTGCGTTCACTTTGCCTTTGGGAAAGATACGAATGCACATTTTCTTTCCCCATCTCCAGCTATGGGTTATTTAAAAGAGAAATCTCTAGCCTTCGATAGAGGCCAGTCTAAGAGAAGGAAAACTCTGAATTCAAGCCCCTTTATGGAGTGACCACCATACGAGTATCAGTCTTTAGTTAGTCAAAGATATGTTTGAATCGTGAGAAGTGCCTCCGGGTCTTACCTCAAGGGCGATGGCCGGCTGTTCTTATCTAAACGTTGAACTAGCGATTGTGGTTAATGATGCAATAGCAGTTAGAATATAGACAGTATGATATAACGGTGCAGATATAAGTGGGCGATTGGTGTGGAGAAATTAACAACACTAAAGAATTCCTTTTATTATGGGACGAGAGAAAAAACATCCTTGTAAGAGTCAAGATACATGTTTCTGAGCGATAAGAGTTGAGACTCATTGGCAGCCGGGTGCATTTTGTTAAAGAGGAAGAAGAAAACGGAAGAGGAAATAAGAAAAAAAAAAGAAAAAACAAAAAAGGAAAATAAAAAGGAAGACATAAAAAGAAGAACAAGTAGAAGAATCAAGAGGAAGAAAATGAAGTAATAGGAAAAATAAAAACTTGAAGGACGAAAAGAAGAAGAAGAAGAAGAAGAAGCAGCAGAAGAAGATGATGATGATGAAGGAGCAGAAGTTAAATAAAAAGAAGAAGCAGAAGAAGAAGACGAAGAAGAAGAAAGAGAAGAAGCAGAAGAAGAAGAAGAAGATGATGATGAAGAAGAAGCAGACGCTAAATAAAAAGAAGAAGAAGAAGTGGCAGAAGAAGAAGAAGAAGAAGAAGAAGATGATGATGATGATGATGATGAAGAAGAAGCAGAAGCTAAATAAAAAGAAGAAGAAGCAGACGAAGAAGAAGAAGAAGACGATGATGATGAAGAAGAAGAAGACGATGATGATCAAGAAGCAGAAGCTAAATAAAAAGAAGAAGCAGACGAAGAAGAAGAAGCCGAAGAAGAAGAAGAAGAAGCCGAAGAAGAAGAAGAATAAGAAGCAGAAGAAGAATAAGAAGAAGAAAGAGAAGAAGAAGAAGAAGAAGAAGAAGAAGAAGAAGCAGAAGAAGAAGAAGAAGAAGAAGAAGAAGAAAGAGAAGAAGCAGAAGAAGAAGAAGAAGAAGAAGAAGAATAAGAAGGAGATGATGATGAAGACGCAGAAGCTAAATAAAAAGGAGAAGGACGTAAAGAGAATAAGAAAAAGGAAAAGAAGAAATAAATAAAAACAGGATAATAAAAAGATGGGGATGTAAAGGAAAAAGAAGAGAAAAGGGGCGAAGAAGGAGCAGTAAAATAAAAAAATGAGTTGTGATTAAGAAGAAGAAGATGAAGAAGAAGCAGAAAGGAAATAAAAAAGGGAGGAGGTAAAGAAAGTTAGTAAGAGGAGAAAAAGAAAGAAAAGGTGAAGAATGGGAGAAGGAAAAGAAAAAAATTAAAAGAAGAAACAGGAAAATAAAGATGGAGGAAGTAAAGAGGTAGTACGAGGCGGAAGAGGAGGAGGAGGGTAAAAGAGGTAGGAAAAGAGTGAAATAAGGAGGAAGATGTAGAGAAAGAGGAGGCGGAGAAGGAAAAGAAAAATGCAGAAGACAAAGTAGTAGGAGTAGGAGAATTAGAAGGTGGAGGAGGAGCTTAAGCAGAGAGAGATAACGAAAAGTTAGGAAGGTACAAAAGAAGGCGAATTATGAGTAGTAGTAGTAGTAGTAGTAGTAGTAGTAGTTGTAATCGTGGAAAAAGGAGGAGCAAAATGAGCAAGATGAAAGGCGGAGGAGGATGATAATGAGGAGGATGTGGTAGACAAGAAGAAGCATGATGTAGTAGAAGGAAGAGTAGCAAGAGGAGAAGAAAGAGGAGGTAAAGAGAAGAACAAGCAGGAGTTAAAGAAGAAGCGAGAGGAGAAAAGAAGAAGCTAGGGGAAAAAGAAGGCAAAGAAAGAGAGAATAAGAAGAGGGAGGGAGAAACGAAGAAGTAGGAAGAGGAGAAGAAGAAAGAGAGGGTGGCGGAGGAAGAAGAGAAGAAGAAGATTGCGAAGGACGAGAAGGGAGAAAGAAAAGAGGATCACAATCAGTATAAAAAGAAAAAAATGAAAAGAATATTTCTTTTTGAATACGTATGCATATCTTGTGTGCCATTAATGTCGATCGTAAAATCTATTAACTTCAGGTTTATAAACAATCTGGTACCGCGACTTACTAAGTCTAGCTAAGATGTGGCTAAGTCGTAATTGATTTAGTGAGACAAGCTTGCTAACCATTACGACACGTAGAAGTGCCCGGAGATTTTCTAAGAGTAGCTTAGATGTGGCACAAGGCCGAATGTGTTGAGCCCCCAATGAGGATCGCACTCACTATTCAGTGAGTTCGATCATCACTAGGAACATATTTAGCGAGACAAGCTAAATACACCAGTCAAAATTTCGTACAAGGCAATTATCGGAAAATAATATTAGCGAAGTGTTCAGTGATTTACGAAGCGTAGCTTAGATGTGGCACAAGGCTGAAAGTATGGGATACTCAGTGAGGATCGTAGTCACTATTCATTCGCGAGACAAGCTTGCTAACCATTACACTTCGTCGAGGTACCCATTTACTTTTGGTATATAATGAGTTATTAAGCCTAACTTAGATGTGGCACAAGGCCGAAAGTTTGGAGTATCCAATGAGGACCGAATTCACTATTAAGTCGTAACTGATCTAGCGAGACAAGTTTGCTAAATATTACATCACAATGAATCCTCATTGAGCGACCTGGCTGTCACGGTTCACTTCACTTGCGTTCTTGACCCTCTTCGGCATGTAATTTGCCTCTTACTGTTTCATTTGGTGGCCTTCCCAGTACTTTTTTCGCTTTCCCACGTACCACGCAGCAAACTGCACGGGTCTCCCTATTGTCAGTGAACTCGAATGGGATTCCAAATGAGTTGATAATTAAAGGTGAGACATCATCCAGTAGGAGGCCCAAGAGACACTCAAGGTAGAAGTTTACTGAATGAGATTGTTGCATAAATGTAAAGGGAGAAGGTAAGAAGTACAATTATAAGTATATGTAGGAAAGATAACGGTTAACCTTAAACATGATCCCTTACCCAGTGAATGTCTCTCGCGTATCCCTCGGGATTACGCGCCTGCCAGTTTGAAAAAACTTGACTTGAACAATGAAAACTACAATGAACATTGGAGGTGTGTGCTCTCCAAAAATCGATGAAGTTTTGTTAATGAAAGCTCAGGGTTGATTATGAGATTATCAGATTTCACTTACTCTTTTGTGTATGCAATTAATGGATAGTATAGAA
Organism: Acanthosepion esculentum; assembly: GCA_964036315.1. NCBI lineage: Eukaryota > Metazoa > Mollusca > Cephalopoda > Sepiida > Sepiidae > Acanthosepion > Acanthosepion esculentum. The sequence goes on from OZ038510.1 coordinate 456,731, forward strand.
GGGATAACATTCAATTAGTATTTGTTTATTTAATACATTGTAACTCATTTAATGAGATTGATGAGCCTCGCTCTTCAACAAATAAATCAATTCTGGGAACAGTTTCAGAGAGACAAACGCTAATATTATTTTCCGATAACTGTCTTGTACGAAATTTGGTTTGACTTTGCACATTGCTATAAGACAGAACGTGGATAGGAACAGTAAAAGACTTTCCATACTTTGTTCAGACAAAGGTCGATTGGATTTCGCCATGGATCACGTAAACTTTGGTAGGGATAAATCTATCTAATAGATCTTTGGTCATTGATTTATTAAAAAAATTTATTAATCCATCTTGCAAATTATCTGGAAGGGATTTGGAATTAATTCGAAAGGACTTAAAATAAAGACATAGGAAACAGCCTCCCCCACGGAAAAAGACTCGCTCGTTACTAAACATAAATAAGGGATTAAACATAAAAAGAGCAAGAGACTTGATCGTGTAAATACTGAATTTCTCCGGCGTACCCCAAGAGGTACGTGTATCCCGTATTAAGAAAACATTACCTATTTGATGGAATATTCACTATTAAATATTGATATGCACGTATCCGTCTGTTGCTTCACAACATTTCGGTCATTATACTCTTCGGCCATCTTAAGTGAATCGAACTACCTGACAACTGTGAGTTCAATCTCTGGTTTGGATAGTGTAAAAAGAATTAGTATACGCCCTGGTTCAGTCGAGGTGACAAGAGCAAGTAGATGGGAACAGAAGAAAACATTTTAGACATAGATGGGCAAGATTTCGCCATGGTACCCCTAAACTTTGGTCAAGGAGAGATTCCAAAGAAAAAGATCATTGGGTTATTAGAATATTCTACAAATCGTCTTTCAATTTCTCTCGAAAGAGTCTGGAATAAATTTGAAAGAGATTCCAACTGATTTAACCATCAAAGTAAGAACACAAGAAACAAACTGTCTCTTTCTATCGGGATGAAAGATTCGTATCATTCTAAAAGTAAACAGGAGAGAAAATCTCATAGTCCAAGAGACTTGATCACGTACGCACTGAATTTCTCTCGCGTACGCCAAAGGTATGCGTACCCCGGTTTGAAAAATCCTGGCCTAAGTGGTAAATTATTACAGCACTGGTTAAAGTAGCCTACTGTCATCATAGGAGCTGGAGGATCTACCAGTATTTCTTATCGGTAGGCACATCGTTAAAAACATAAGATACGTAGATGGCATTGTGTTGATGGCAGACACAGTAAGAAAACAATAGGACCTACTAGATTAGATAGTAAAGGAAAGCGAGAAAAATAAATTAATCACCACTTATAAGAAGATAGAATTGTTAGCAAGAGAAAAAGTTTAAGAAGCGAGCTACGGAGTAGTTTAACAGATGATTTAAAATGTGACACCGAAATCCGAGGGCGCATTGGAATAGCAAAAGATGCCTTTCAAAAGCTAAGCAAAGTATAAAGAAGAAGGAAAACTTCATTATGAACAATGAAAACAGTGCCGAACTGCTATGTAATACGGCATTGAATAACGGGCAATCTCCTTACAGATGAAGACAAGACTAAAACAACAGAGATATTGGCACTACAGAAGAATATTGAGAGTACCACGGACGGAACATGTGAGCCACGAATTTTAAGGAAATTGAAACAAGGAGGTAATTTATGCTAAGAATCAGAAAGATATACATAGTGAGGAAAGAAGGCTCGGAAAATATGACTCACAAAAGACATAATTAAGTGACAGGAAGAAACAACGACTGACCTAACTAACGAGCTTGTATAAATTGGTAACAGAATAAGGAGTGCGAGAAAACACTGCTAAAATTTATAAAAGATAGGATGTTGTAGAGAGCCATGATCGCCTGTGACCTTAATAGACACTGCACATAGAAGAAGACTGTCAAAAGAACGCTTGCTTTCAAAAATATGGGAATAGCAATAAACTAATAAAATCCATCAGTTATACTTGGTGTGACATAATAGGTTCTGGTCGACTGCTTAGTACACCTACGCAGTTAAGTATACTGCAAATTATTTTATCTGGGTCGGTACTGTTGGTAGTTTTATGACTATCAACTCCATTGCCAGTCAAGTCGAAATGTGAAAGTTTAAAAGAAATTACCCGCATTCCATAAGGAGGAAAAGTAAAACAAAATATTTGAATAAATAGGTTAAAAGTTTCGAGATCAAGTGACACTCGGTCGGAAGATAGGAAATTCCGATAATCAATTTGGATTCTAGTGAAACACGGTTAAAGTAAAAAGAGTAAGCTAGTAAAACGAAGACGAAAGGAGACAGAGTTCCCGAATTCCGAAGGGACGATCTGGTCCGTTAGTCTGTTAGTAGCAGTCAGGATGTCCCCAGTGCCACTAACCTATCTCCAAACAGAACAGAATGAAGAACCCAGTGCATCGAAAACACAATATATACTGTTTTCTAAGAGTGGTGATATGTCACATTCCGCTCCCTGGTGAACTTACACCAATACTATTCCTTTTTTTCTAATCATTTCACCTTATGCAAGGCAATAAAGCCACTAAGACGCACCGGTTACTGATTGTGAGAGAATAAAAAAAAGAAAAAAACATTTTTAAAGAGAGAGAACTATAAAAGAATAGGAATTAAGAAGACAGAAGATAACGATTGACATTGCATTTGAAGTTGACTGGGAAGCAAGAAGCAGGAAGAGTGTTCCACAAGCGAGAAGTGCGATAGAAGAAACTGTTAGCATAGAACTTACGGTTACATCTAACCATTTCAGTTGTAAGATGACGAGACCTAATCACCAACTGAATAGTAATAAGATGCAAGGGGTTACTGAGTGTGAAAGTATATCAGGAAAAGAAAACATTATTAATGAGAAAGGTTAATAAAAGAACAGGAATTTAGAAGGCAGAAGATAACGATTGACATTGCATTTAAATTTTTAAAGATCAAAATTTGTCTGGAAGGCAAAAGGCCAGACGAGAATTTCATAAGTGAGAAGTGCTTTTGAGTCGGTTCGCATGAATCGAAACTTTGTGTAGTGTGAAACTGTCTAACTGCTGAAACATCGCCCAAGGGACCTGGTCGGATGTTCAGATTGGAACAAAATCCTAAAAAATATTTGCTGTACCTAGAAATTTTGTTCGGATAATCCGGAGAATCAGTGTTCGGATAATCCGGAGAAGCAATGTTCGGAGAATCCGGAGAATCAGTGTTCGGATAATCCGGAGAACCATTGTTCGGTTAATCCGGAGAATCAATGTTCGGCTAATCCGGAGAATGTGTTCGGATAACCCGGAGAATCAATGTTCGAGTAATCCAGAAAATCAGTGTTCGGATAATCCGGAGAATCAATGTTCGGTTAATCTTGAGAATGAGTATTCGGATAATCCAAAAAACAATGTTCGGTTAATCCGGATAATCAATGTTCGAGTAATCCAGAAAAACAGTGTTCGGATAATCCGGAGAATCAATGTTCGTGTAATCCGGAGAATGAGTATTCGGATGATCCGAAGAACCTATGTTCGGTTAATCCGGGAATCAATGTTCGGGTAATCCAGAAAATCAGTGTTCGGATAACCCGGAGAATCAATGTTCGGGTAATCCAGAAAATCAGTGTTCGGATAATCCGGAGAATCAATGTTCGGATAATCCGGAGAATCAGTGTTCGGATAATCCAGAAAATCAGTGTTCGGATAATCCGGATGATTAGTGTTTGAGTAATCCGGAGAATCAATGTTCGGGTAATCCGGAGAATCAGTGTTCGGAGAATCAATGTTCGGGTAATCCGGAGATCAGTGTTTGGATAATCCGGAGAATCAATGTTCGGATAATCCGGAGAATCAGTCTTCGGATAACCGGCATTCCAATGAATACCTTTTGTTCAATTTTGTTGAGTTTTATTTAAAATAATGGGTCACAAAAAAGTTTCGTTCTCTTATTGTCACTATACGACAACAAAAGAGTTTACTTTTAACTAATTTCATTCAAAAAGATCTCCTTTTAATTGAACTGCTCTCAGGTGCTATAGCATCGTAAATTCTAAAAAAGAAAAGATTTTCTTTGGTTGAATACAACATTGAAAGTATTTAAAAAAAAAGCCAGATTATCATCATATGATTTTATTTCAAGATAACTTAAAATGCAACTGAAACACGAAAAATAAAAGTATTGTGCATTTTTCTAAGATTTAGGCTATTTAAAGTTAGTTGTACCTAAAAGTAAACCGGGTCAAAGCAATTTAGCTGTAGCAGAAAGCCTCACTGTATATAAAAAGCAAGCTGGGAGTACAGCTGAATATAAAACCAGAAATTACAATTGTGAAAATATTTTAGATGATTACAGTGATAAAACAGAACTTCGCTGGTATTTAGTTACGATAAATCCTTTTATACTACTGTCGGTACTACTATTGCAACTATTAACGCTGTTACTACTATTAGTAGTAATAATAGGAATAATAGTGCAAATAATAATAATCCTATTATAACTGTGCTTGTCTTTCCCTTTGTTAGTTAGCATGAACGTTACGTCCTGTCAATAGCTCATAAATAATGGACTATTTCGCGTTTTAATAACGTGGAAAGAGGGGAAAAGACACTACTTGGTTTCACTGAGAAAATGAAAGAAAGAAAGAAAGAAACAACAAAAAAGAAAGATAGAAGCGTTTAACGTCTCCTGCGAATCTCGCATAATTAATGGCCTATTCCGTTTTGATTAATAAAAACATATCACAGACACTACTTGGTTTCACTGATAAAAGTTGGTTGATTTTGTTTAGCGGCATATCAACACCTCTACGGGTTATTCAATGCCGAAATCTAAATATTTTAAACAATTTTATTGCTTCAACTAAATAAATTTTGAACGCAATTGTATGCCTTCAACTATAGATAAAATGTATTGTTGGTCATTTTACTATAAATATGTATTGTTGGTTGGCTGATTTTGTTTAGCGGCATATCAACACCTCTATGGGTTATTTAATGTCGAAATCTAAATATTTTGAACACAATTTTATGGCTTCAACTAAATATATTTTGAACGCAATTGTATGCCTTCAAATACAGATAAAATGGATTGTTGGTCATTTTACAATAAATATGTATTGTTGGTTGGTTGATTTTGTTTAGCGGCATATCAACACCTCTATGGGTTATTTAATGTCGAAATCTAAATATTTTGAACACAATTTTATGGCTTCAACTAAATATATTTTGAACGCAATTGTATGCCTTCAAATACAGATAAAATGGATTGTTGGTCATTTTACAATAAATATGTATTGTTGGTTGGTTGATTTTGATTAGCGGCATATCAACACCTCTATGGGTTATTTAATGTCGAAATCTAAATATTTTGAACACAATTTTATGGCTTCAACTAAATATATTTTGAACGCAATTGTATGTCTTCAAATACAGATAAAATGGATTGTTGGTCATTTTACAATAAATATGTATTGTTGGTTGGTTGATTTTGTTTAGCGGCATATCAACACCTCTATGGGTTATTTAATGCCGAAATCTAAATATTTTGAACACAATTTTATGGCTTCAACTAAATATATTTTGAACGCAATTGTATGCCTTCAACTAGAGATAAAATGTATTGTTGGTCATTTTACTATAAATATGTATTGTTGGTTGGTTGATTTTGTTTAGCGGCATATCAACACCTCTAATGCCGAAATCTAAATATTTGAACACAATTTTATGGCTTCAACTAAATATATTTTGAACGCAATTGTATGCCTTCAAATACAGATAAAATGGATTGTTGGTCATTTTACAATAAATATGTATTGTTGGTTGGTTGATTTTGTTTAGCGGCATATCAACACCTCTATGGGTTATTTAATGCCGAAATCTAAATATTTTGAACACAATTTTATGGCTTCAACTAAATATATTTTGAACACAATTTTATGCCTTCAACTACAGATAAAATGTATTGTTGGTCATTTTACTATAAATATGTATTGTTGGTTGGTTGATTTTGTTTAGCGGCATATCAACACCTCTATGGGTTATTTAATGCCGCAATCTAAATATTTTGAACACAATTTTATGGCTTCAACTAAATATATTTTGAACGCAATTGTCTGGCTTCAACTACAGATAAAATGGATTGTTGGTCATTTTACAATAAATATGTATTGTTGGTTGGTTGATTTTGTTTAGCGGCATATCAACACCTCTATGGGTTATTTAATGCCGAAATCTAAATATTTGAACACAATTTTATGGCTTCAACTAAATATATTTTGAACGCAATTGTCTGGCTTCAACTACAGATAAAATGGATTGTTGGTCATTTTACAATAAATATGTATTGTTGGTTGGTTGATTTTGTTTAGCGGCATATCAACACCTCTATGGGTTATTTAATGCCGAAATCTAAATATTTGAACACAATTTTATGGCTTCAACTAAATATATTTTGAACGCAATTGTATGCCTTCAAATACAGATAAAATGGATTGTTGGTCATTTTACAATAAATATGTATTGTTGGTTGGTTGATATGGTTTAGCGGCATATCAACACCTCTATGGGTTATTTAATGCCGAAATCTAAATATTTTGAACACAATTTTATGGCTTCAACTAAATAGATTTTGAACGCAATTGTATACCTTCAACTACAGATAAAATGTATTGTTGGTCATTTTGTTTTTATATATAAAAAATATATTGCTAGCATTTTTACTATACTTTCATGGCGTTTTGTTTGAGAGTTCACTATTTGCTGATAGCTGGGACCCTAACAAGTGCTACCACCCCGTGTCAGGGTGGACCTGGGTACAATAGCAATTAAGAGGTGGTTCATCAAAACCTCCAAATCAGCAACCTAGCTGCACGATGTAGTTTATCGTCATATCCAGGAATACAGTGAGCAAAGGAAGATAGACATTTCAGTGAAATTGAAGAAAGTTGTCAATTTCAAATCTTTTCATTTGTACCCACTTCTTAAAATAATGATCAGCATTCAGATTTATCATTGTTATTGCAATATTTTGTTAAAGTTGTCAAGCTAAAATATTTAACGACACGAAAAGAGAACTTCTACAGATATTGTCGTAGTGCTCAATCATTAAGATTCATCAGAATATTAAAATAGGAAAACCGTGAAATGTTCATGGGTTCTTCTAGTAATAATAATTGCTACTACTAATAATATTAATACTATTTAATACTAATTTAAAGTAATCTTATGCGCTGAACTTAATACCCCTAAGAGGATTATGGTTACAAATTTACTAGCAATATCAGTTACTTTTAGCTTCAAAATTATCAACTGTACTGTATCTGAAATAAAGACAATGTCTTCCAAGAAAATTAATGACTTGTCATAAAGTGCACACTCCCAAGGCGAATGTTGACCGTCTTTCACTTGCCAGAAGGAATGGTAGTAAGGGCTTAATTCAATTTGAGTTCTCCGACAAAACAAAAATAATTTGTTTAAAAACCTATTTAGAGGCCACACCTGACTGGATGCTACAACTAGAAAATTTCCACGAGAAATGTAAAAAAAAAAAAATGCACTCCATTTATAAAGAAAGCAATAAATAACGATATAGAACGAACAAAATGCAGTTAAAATACTTAAATAAACAAGCAACACATCAGTGGCTGAAGAATGGAGGGCTAAAAGCAGAAATGGAGGCATTTATAATGGCAGCACATGACCAAAGTCTATTTACGAATAATTACCAGGTAAGCATAATAAACAGTGGTACAGACCCAATATATAGTTTGTACAAACAAGATGATGAGACTATTGACCGCCTAGTGTCTGGCTGTCTAATCTTGACACTGAAGGAATGCAAATATCTACTTGAAAAAAGTGGGTATAATAGCTACTGAAAGACATCTCAGTATTACAGTGCCCCACATGCCGCAAAATCATTCTGAACCGATCATGAAGTCACTATTTTTTTTCAGCATTCAACCCCAAGCAAGGTGGGAAGCAACTAGCACGTAAGGGGTTACAGAGTTGGAGCGAGAACAAAGAGGAGTGATAGAGGAAAGGATGAAGAGAAGGTTAGCGGATAGATCAGGGCATCTGGAGACGTCGATTGACGTTACATTTGAATAGTTGGAGATTATAGCTATCAGGAAAACAAGAAAAGGGGAGGGAGTTCCACAGGCGAGAAGTGCGAGACATAAAGCTATTCGAGTAGAAGAGACGGCTACATTTAACAGTTTCGACAGTGAAAGGGTGAGAACGAGATCCCAGTCTAGTAGAACGCTTAAATTCATGAAGTCTGGGAATCAGCGAAATCATCACATCGGAGCAGTTACCATGAAAGTATTTGTAAAAAAGACAGAGGGAGGCAACGTCACGTCTGTGAGAGAGCGGCTGCAGACGAGATGCCAGATCAGGGCCAATTACATTGCATATCCGTCTTTGGATTTTATCAAGGGCCTTGAGACAATTAGAAGGGGCTTCAGACCATATATGGCAGCAATACTTCATGCAAGGGCGAATGGTTGATTTGTAGATTTGAAGGATCGACTCCGGAGAGAAAAATTTCCTGGCGCGGCACAGGGAGCCAACTTTCCTAGCGGTGAACGAAGCTATTGACTCAATGTATTCGTTCCATCTCAGGTCAGCGGACAATGTGAGACCGAGCAGTCGGAAAGAGAAATAACTCCACCACAGTTTTACACGTAGAAGAATGTAGACGTGTTATTTCGTGCCTGGGGACTTGCTCCTCGGTGGTGGTGAGATAGCAATTCCACTGGCTAGTTAGAAATGTACACGTCGACGAGTTGAATAAAAATAGTTAAGCTAAAATTCCTTTGTTGAAGTTCTCCCTTTTAATTCCGAACAAAAACAACGGCGATCAGCGGCCCGAGAAAGAAGGAGCAACATTATGATCGAATCGAGACTGTCGCCCCAAGACAATACCCAGAAGAAGGGGGGTATACATCATCACCACAGTGTTCATGTGAATCAATTTATCGAGTTTCTTCACATTGCCATCTTTCTTCAGATGGTCCGATATTCTTGAAATGCTGACATCTATCACCTGAGACACTTTTATGAAATATTGACGTGAGTTTTGTTCGACAAGGGTTTTCAAATGTTGATTGTCAATTGCAGATCGACATCCTCTACCACCTTGATCTGTAAGACTCGTATCCCCAATGAGGAACCTTAGAAACCAGCACTGTATTTCTTTGATAATAAGTGGATCCTTCACCCATATTCTGTTAATGTCGGCAGCAGATTGAAAAGCATTATTACCAAGCTTGGACACATGCAGGAAAGTAAATGCATTTCTTCTTTTTCATGTTCAAGATGATGGATATATATGCTTTAAGTTTAATACTGAAAGAGATTGTTATAAAATTAGCAAAGAAGGCACTTTAATCATTAGGAATGAGTAATGTAATTTGTGAAACATTATAATAATATATCAGAATACAATTAAAATGTTCATTCTGACATCGGACATTATTTTTAGAAAAAAACTAATAATATATAAAATGCCATCTCATAGATATGGCAGTAACCTACTTAACGAGTTTGAGTGAATGGAGAGCAGGACAAGGACAAAGAAGGAAGGTAAAGGGTCAAAAGTTACTTAGAGCAACAAGAAAGAAGGCATAGAGAATTTAACACTCACAGGACATATTGAAGGCTAGAGAAGCAGACGGAAATAGCGAGTAACCTACTTAACGAGTTTGAATTGATGGATAACAGAAGAGAAACAGGAAATTGTGGAGAGCTATGATCGCGCACATCATGAATGGAAATGTCATGTAAAATTAGAAGTCAATTACATTATTTTGAGTTCTAACTTAACATGAATTTTATTTTTTGATCAAAAATGTTTTATATTAATAAGAATAGATTATCGTCATGGAAAGGAGAACTGGCATTTAGAGTTCTAATTTGCTTTCGTCCAAATGCCCTATTGGCAACCAACATACGAGAAGGACAATTCTGAATTCAAACCCGGTTGTGAGTTGGGCGAGCAACTCAAGCCTGCAAAAAAATACTTTCTATATAATCCACAGCAATACCGTCTACAGTGTTAATATACAGAAAATATTAATTTAAAATAATCTAGGCCTTTCAAGAATAGAAATATTTATTTGTCCTCAATGATTTGTTAAACAGTTTGTAGAGTGATACAATATTTATGGGATTTAGTGTAAGAAATCTGAGATCGCAGTACATAGCCAAAGAAAATAGAATAAATTGTGTCTAATTCTAATTTTGGCCCGTTGTCAGCGAAACAGATAACGTGAAACAAGTTTTGCTTGTCCGTTTTATTTTTTCTGCAACATTTTGGCCTTAAAACAAAAACCAAAAAACCCAAAAAACCCATTAACACTGCTTAGTGCAATGTTTCAAAAGTGCATTGTTCTTAACGCCATCTTTTCTTTTCCGTCTTTATGGATGCCCTCATCGACATCGTATGAACGGAACGTATAAACAACATTTTGCTAACTCTATTCTAGTAGAATTCTAAATATTTTCCTCCCCCTTATTGCCAATACGATATACAGTCAAAACATAATATTATCCTTTATCCGAAATTCTTAGGACCGGAAGTGCTTCGGTTTTCAGATTTGTTTTGTATTTTGTAATAGAGTGTATTTAAATTATATATATATCATCTATAAAATGTGGTAACACGAAACCCAAGCATAAACACCATATCCTTTTACATTTCATAACACACATTATGCATATACCCTGAAGTAGTTTTATATAATATTGAATACATTTTGTTTCCATACAGCTACAGGTAATGACGCTACTCATGTAATACTCGCCGAGATCTTTAAGTGGTGAAATGAAGATTTCACGTAAAAATATTGTTTTGTACTTTCTATACAAAAACATGATTACTACTTACAAAAACTATATAAATGCAATACCAAACACTACTTCGACAAGTGGTTTAAGTAACTGGGAAGAGAAGGGACATTCTTGCTGGCATCACTGTGAGTGTGAGAAGGAAAATTCGGTAAGCTATCAATCTCTACCAAAGATGCGGTGTTTTGATAAAAAATTTTGCAATACATACAGGGTACAGAATCTGTATTAAACAAAAAACAAATATATTGCGAAGAACAGTGCTAAAGCCTCACTACAGGAGGTTTAGCAAGCAGGGTTTGTATTTACTAAACCCCACCCCACGAGGTTAGCTTGTGACATAAGGTCGGTTTAATGTGGGGAGCCCGAGCGCGTACACCCGGACTAGGAACAAAAGTAACTGGAAAGAGAAGGGACATTCTTGCTGGCATCACTGTGAGTGTCAGAAGGAAAATTCGGTAAGCTATCAATCTCTACCAACGATATATTGGTAAGGCTGGAAATTGATTTCCCTGATTGAAAAATGGAATGCAGGTTCGATTCCTGTCTGGGTGCATATTTAATTTAGTAAGATATCTCAATCTTTAGGCCTACAGATATTTATTTCACTGCTTAAGAAACAGAGATGTCAACTAAAACAGGTTCGCACTAAATTTAATATTTCGAGTACAGGTTGAGATTCTTTCATCAGAAATTCTTGGGACCGGAAGTGATTCGGTTTTCAGATTTTTTTTTCGGATTTGGGAATACAGGTTATTTAATTTGTATATAGCATTATAAAATGAGGCAACTTGGGAATGGGACGCAGATATAAACACGATATCCCTTTACATTTCATAACACAGCTTATGCATATACACTGAAGGTAGTTTTATATCAAATTTAATAAAATTTGTGTACATATAGATATAAGTAATGACGCTAGTGATGTAATGTTCCCAAGGATTTCAAGTAGTGAAAATAAGATTTCCTGTAAAAATGTTTTCTACTCACTATACCTGTACAAAAAACAACAACAACAACAACAACAAAACAAAAAACAAAAATTAAAAAATATACCCACAACTTACAAAAATATATATAAATACAGAACTTTGACATTTTGAATAATATCTTTACAGAGCATGAAACACCTTGTAAGTAATTCACGAATTAAGGTGCTGCTGTGCGGAACGCTAACAGAATATTGGCGGCTACGTAGCTGGGCTGGGGATCCGCAACCAGGGTAGATGAGGGTCACTTGCAAAAGCTGCACATCACCGAGAAACCTTCCCAGTGTTTTCTGAAATTTCCTATCTGTGGCATGTCATGTCTGCATCTGAAAAAATTCCGGGCTTTAGGGGTTTTCTGATTTGGGATTTTCAAATAAATCTTACTTAAACTGCATCCATTCTTTAACTGAAAACCGCTGCTATATATGGGCGGTAGCTGCCCACCCCCAGTCTTCGCTTTCCACTTTCGATAAAGTCCAAAAGAGTCTCCGCGTCCTTGTGGGCGACGAATTATTTTCCACTCTTCAATCCCTTTCTCACAGACGAGACGTTCGCAAGCCCCTCAAAGCTCTATCGCTATTTCGATGGTGAGTGTTCAGATGAACTACACTTTTTAGTTTCACCAGTCCTAACCTTCACAGCTAAGACCCGCTCTGCAACGCCCATTATAGCGAACCACCCTTATCCCCCTCTTGAGATGTAATTTCCACCCGGCGGGAAACGACTTCCGCACATATCTGCATAATTTGTATCTTTTACTCCGTAATACTCTACCTATAGTGGCTCTCGGGCCTTTTACAGGGTGAACACCACTGTAAAAAATAGATTTATGAGTAGGAGCACTCAAAGTAAACAAAAATGAACACAAATGTCTCACGATACTAAATGTTTTCTTCAACATTTTCACCTTTCTTCTTAACCATGTTACCAGTCTAAAATAAAATAAAAATAATTAAACGGGAGCTACGTCCCTTAGGGATTTCGGCATCTCCAAGATCAGAGAGTTCGTCGGGACTTCTACAAAAACATGGCGACTAGAACATAGACGAAGAATGAGATCACCAGCGATGTTGACGTAAAATATTTCCATCTGGGTTCGACATTCAAAACAACTACGACTTTTAGGAATTCATTTCTTTATTGGCCTCAATAGAGTACACAAACTACACAGAACAATGAAGCTAGAGCTAGAGGAATGTACATTAAGAAGTCAGAATAATGGTAATTAAGAAGTCAGAAGATTGGTAATTAAGTAGTCAGGGGAATTGTCCTTAAAAAGTTAGAGGTATGGTAATTAAGAAGTCAGAGCAATGGTTATTAAGAAGTCAGTGTAATGGTCATTAGGTTTTCAGGTGAATGGTAATAAAGAAATCAGAAGAATGGTTCTTAAAAAGTCAAGGAAATGTTTATTAAGTCAGAGGAATGGTCATTATGGAGTCAGAGGAATTGTCGTTATGGAGTCAGAGTAATGGTTATTAGGAAGTCAGAGGAATGACCATTAAGAAGTCAGAGGAATAGTCCTTAACATGTCAGAGGAAGGGTCAATAAAAAGTCAGGGAAATAGTAATTAAGAAGTCAAAGTAATGGTCATTAAGAAGTAAGGGGAATAGCTATTAAGATGTTTTAGTAATGGTCAATAAAAAAGTCAAACGTATAGTCATTAAAAGGTCAGAGAATGATAATTAAGAAGTCAAACGAATTAAGTCATTATGTAGTCAGGGAAATGGTCATTAATAATCAAAGGAATGGTCATTAAAAAGTCAGGGGAATGATCATTTCGAATGCAGAGGAATGTTAATTTAGTTGTCAGCGGATTGGTCATTAAGAATTCAGAGGAATGTCATTAAGATGTGAAAGGAATGATCATTAAAATTCAACGGAATGGTCATTAAGAAATCAGGGGGAGAAGGACCATTAAGAAGTCAGAAGATTGGTAATTAAGTAGTCAGCGGAATGGTCATTAAGAGGTCAGAGGAATGGTAACTAATAGTCAGAGGAATAGTCATTAAGAAGGCAGAGGAATGGTTATTATGATGTCTGGGGAATGGTCATTAAGAAATCAGAGGAATGGTAAGAAGTCTTAGGAATTGTCATTAAGAAGTCTGCGTAATGGTCATTAAATTGTCAGAGGAATAGTCCATTAAGAAGTCAAAGGAATGCTCTTTAAGTTGTCAGTTGAATGGTTATTAAGATGTCAGGGCAATGGCCAATAAGAAGTCAATGGAAATTACATCTGCAGTGTGTAACTCGCATCTTGGAATTTTTCTCTTACTGATGACCACACTTTCTGTCTTCTTGCAGTTTATGGTTAGTCCTTTTATCTCGCTTGCTTTTACTACCCTGTTTAGGAGATTGCCACAAATCGAGAGCCCATCATTACATCATAATATAACGATGACAACTAAATAAAAACAAGTATGTCAATTAATCCTTAACTCTTGTGTGAATGTTTCCCGAATATTACATTAACTTCTTCAATTCAAGGGTCAATCGCTATCTATCTTCATTATAATTAAAATCGTCACTTCTTTCTACGTACCCTTACATTCATATCTCACACCTCATTCAACAACTTTCTACCATGAATGGCTCTCGGTCCTTGTATTGTGCTAAATTTAGTATAAAAATATGATAAATATGAGAGGATACTGATCAAAGAAAAACTGATGTTATTAATAACATTATTTTCTTTATCTTGGAACCCAAGTTCTGTATTTACAATATGACAAGTAATGATTTTTCAAATTTAATTTTTAAAATATGAGCCAAAATCCCAAGAGATTTTTATTTGTGTGGAGTGAGTATAAAACCCAAAGAATCTAGATGTCCAGAAAAAAGATTACTGAAGTTACTTTCTCTTCTCCTACCCAAAATCCAACCTTCAAAATGGATGTCTCCCTGAGCATGCGTAGAACACAAACATATATCGAATTTCTCTAAACGGGAAGCAGAAAGCGCTGCAAACATCAATAGGAGGTAAGTGAATGTGTATACTGCTGATTGAGAGAAGGCTGGATGTTTGGTCAGACATCTGTTTACCCACACTGTGATCATTGATCCGAGCAGACATTAGTCCTTGTCAAATCTTCACCCACCGTGTACACGTTGCGAAAAGGCCCAGCGATTTTTTTCTACCACGTCTTCTCTGTTGTTGAGTGAAGTTGATTCAAAGTCCCCTGAATGCCATGCTTCTTTTCTTTTTTCTTTGCTTTTTAATCATTTCACTCCAAGCAATGCGATAAAGACACTAAGACAGAAAGAGCAGAACGTAGTGGCTTCCAAGAAGGAGCAGAAGGGATGTTTTTTAACAGAGGTGGAGAAACTGTGGCACCGAAATCCGAAGACTTGAAGGAATAGGAAAACAGGAAATCTTTCAAAGAAAAAGAGTGTACGAGATTGCTATGTTATATCCATGGCAGCAAATACCGGGCAATCTCCTCACGGATGACGAGCCAACAGGGATGTGGTTCTATAGAAGGATCCTGAGAATTCCATGGACGAAGCGAGTAAGCAACGAGGAAGAATCTGTCTTACATATTTACACGTCTACCATTCGTCCATGTTCTGAATATTGCTGCCACATCTGGTCTAGTACTCCTTCTATATATTTAGAAATTCTTGAGAAGAGTCTGTAATGTCGTTGCTCCTGACGTGGTATCTCGGCTTCAATCACTTTTCTACCACCGTAAATTAGCTTACTTGTGCCTTTTCTAATTTCATGATAATTATTATGATGAACTCCCCCCACTTCAACTGACAAATTGTACATATGGGAACCAGTTAGGACTTCATAGAGACCTAGATGTATTATGGTGACTGTAGTAAGAATGGTAAGTAAGAATGTTTTGTTGTTGTGGTATTTTTTTATCATTACTCGTGGCCAGCTAAGTTTAAGATTATACCAGTCTTCCACATCCCTATTTTTGACATTGTGCCACATTTTTGAAGTTTCAAAATAAATATGACTTTACTCTATATTCACTAGACATTATGATTTTAATCATAGTACTAGACTGGCGGCAAAATTTCATCATTTTGCAGTTGAAATGGCTAGATGCAACCGTAAGTTCTATGCTAAGAGTTGTTTCTCTCGCACTTTTCGCTTGTTGTTTAACCCATAGCCAGAGACGGCTTTATGCCTTTCCAAAGGGAATGATGGCGAAAGTGGACGGAGTAGACTAGGCCGGAATTTGAACATGGCTCGCCGGTTTCATTTACTGTGCTTATAACTGCCGCGCCACCCGGACACCTTTTAGTTCAATACTGAATTGTATTGTTTGTCGACTTAAAAAAATTCAGGGTTATAGTATTTGCTTGATCTGCGGTAACCGTTTGAGGTTTGTGCCTCAGATCGACACTTCCTGTGATTTTATTGATAACGCCGCACCTAACTTTTGAAATGACAATGACAAAAACAGGATTAATTTACTTTTTATCTTCCTTTTTTGCTTGGATTGCTTTCACTTCTTGAATGATTAATATTTATTTACTTATTATTTTAAACTGTTCTTAACCCTTTGAGCCCTGCTTCCTTGAACAATTTTAACCCTTCTTCTGTCTGAACTTCTGACTCAAAATTCGCAAATAATTGGTATGTAATGTTTCACGGTAGATATAAAATATTGTTTTTTTTTTTTTTACTGAAATAATACCTTCAGGTGTTTTTATCATCACCCCCCGATTTAAGAAGTATTAACAATGCATTGAAATAGGGGGTAACTGACCCCCACCGAGTATTTGTATTAAGATTTCTAAAAAAAGAACAGTCTGCAATTCATTCATTAAGGAAGAAATTCTGAAAATGTCCGAGAATAGGATAATTCTCTGATTTTTGGTAAATTATTAACCTTTTGTGCCCTGCTTTCCTGAACAATTTTAACCTTTCTGCCTGAGCTCGTGATTCAAAATTCGCAAATAATTGGTATGTAATGTTTTACGGTAGATATAAAAATAGTTACAAGTGTTTACCCACCATTCAACCGGTGGCTAGGCATTAAGTGATTTTTCTCTACCACTGTTCAAACGGTGGCTGGGCATTACGTCATTTTTCTCTACCACTGTTCAACCGGTGGCTGGGCATTACGTCATTTTTCTCTACCACTGTTCAACCGGTGGCTGGGCATTACGTCATTTTTCTCTACCACTGTTCAAACGGTGGCTGGGCATTACGTCATTTTTCTCTACCACTGTTCAAACGGAGGCTGGGCATTACGTCATTTTTCTCTACCACCGTTCAAACGGTGGCTGGGCATACGTCATTTTTCTCTACCACCGGTAAAGCGGTGGTCTGGGGTCAAAGGGTTAATTATTATCTCGCTTAGTTATCAGTTTAATGACTTCCAAATTTCTCCCTTCCACAGAATGACTACGAATCTTCAAGAATTCTTGGCGTGGTGTGTGCTTGAACGTTTCACTGTAAGGAATCCCCCCCCCGAGAGTAAAGGATTGAAATCTTTATATAGGTGTCCCACACACAGTGAGAGAACCGTAAGAAGGGAATTGAGTTTTTTTTTTATCAAACTATGAAACAGATGTTTGAAGGACTATTTTCACGAGGGTAATCGGGGTAGGTGTCAGAAGAAGCAGGTGCTTCCCTTTGAGATGTCCGCATTTATACTTGCTTTTTTGGAAATTTCTGTTCACGTAAAGACAAAAATCGATATATCATTTGCTTGTATACGTCTGCGTATCAATGATGTGGGGGCTGAAATGTCCTGGGCCAGACCCACTTCCAATAATCTGATCAGATGAGCAAACATCAGATTAAATAAAACGAAGTTGTCATTTTGTGGGTAGCGGTAAAATAGTTAAACATGCTTTTAAGCTTATTTTACCGGTCTCTATAAAATATACCCCCCACCCAGTTTATTTTGCCGGTAAACGTTTTTTTATTATTATGAAGACAGGTAATGTTAAATATACTAAGACACAGATTTAACACAGAAGAGTATTTATTTTCGCCATCAACTGTTAAGACAATTTAAAATCTTTTCCGCTATCAATTGTTAAAACACAAGTTAATATCACATTGTTTTCTTAAGAGAAATATAGAATTCTGAATATTTTAAGCACTTCAGGCATAACACTCACTGCAAATCCAAAACATTGCCCTTGGGCATGATTCTCTAGCCAATACACTTGAGGTGCACCCACTGAAGGCAACAGTCACAGACCACAGAATCCATGTTGTTCAAGTCCTGCCTACACAAACACTGCGCTAATGATCTTAAGCTCCATAAACATGATGCATGGCTATACTAAATAAATATTGTATATATATACATATATTATGGACTCTCCCGTCGATTTCGACGTATGGGGATCCGACAACGGCATTCAGTTGTTATGTTTGTGTTGTATGTAGCACTTCAGTCCCACTAATGACCTGCATACGAGTTCACATATTGTGCAACAGCGAGGATCTCGGGACGTAGCAACAGGGATAATTACTGACGCTTTTTGCCGTTGTCTTTCATCTTTTAACCATCCAATACATACTTACATACATACACACACACACACACACACATATATATATATATATATATATATATATATATATATATATATATATATATATATATATAATCATTTCCGCTATCAATTGTTAAAACACAAGTTAAAATCAAATTTAGAAGTCTGAATATTTTAAGCACTTCAGGCATAACAGTCTCTGCAAATCCAAAAAATTGCCCTTGGGCGTGGTTCTCTTGTGGATACACTTCAGGGGAACCCAGTGAAGACAACAGTCACAGACAACAGAATCCATGTTGATCAAGTCCTGCCAACAGCTCATATAACCAATCCGCTGACGATGTAAAATATAATATATTCTTAGTTCTAAAACACTATTTACATTTACCGGTAAAATAGTCTTGGTATCTATTTTACCGGTACTGGCACAATAGCCTATTCGTAAAAAATAAAAAAATGCCTGACGCATCTATCTGCCTGTTAGTAGACCATTGTCACAAAATCATTTGTAATTAGGTAAGTGACTTGAAAGTGTGTTTGACGACCATTGTCGCTGTTTTGGAGTAGGCCGACCCAGTTACACCCAGCGTTAGTTCCCACGGCTTTCTTGAGACAAATGTACCAACGTTTGATTATCCCTGCGACTTATCGAAAATCAAATTCAAGCGTCATACGAGGCTGGAATCCCGTTCCCACCCTTTCACTGTTGAAACTGTTAAGTGTAGACGTCTCTTTTACTCCAATAGCTTCATATCTCGCACCTCACACCTGTGGAACTCCCTTCCCTATTCCTGTTTCCCTGACAACTATAATCTCCAACTATTCAAATGTAACGTCAATCGACATCTCCAGTTGCATTGATCTATCTACTATCCCTCTCCACATCCTTTCCTCTATCACTCTTATCTGCTCTTGCTTCAAATCTTGTGTAACCCCTTGCGTGCTAGTGGCTTTAAGCCTTGCCTGGGGTGAAAAGCTTAACAACAAAAAAGAGAAAGTTTTTTCTCGTACTGTTAAATAGCACAACACGTACAGTCTTTATTGGTCGCTTTTATTGTCCTTCGTAAATATATTTTACCAAGTACAGATCAGTGAAAGAGAGGGAGTAATTGAGCGAGAAAGATTTACCGATTCCTATGAGTTACAGGTCTGGCCTGCATATTCGGTATGAGGCGAAAATTCTCACTGAAAGATTTTGAGGGAGAAACTTCATTGACATGTAATCCTTATCAATTCATGCTCGAATGAAAACACAATTTCGCCGCATCCTCCCTCTTCTTTTTCTTTTTATTGTGAATCAGTAATTCAATATGACAACTAGTTTCGACCGAAAGCTGACCAAATATAATTTAACTGTTTCTTTTTTTTTTATTTCCCGATGAGGATTTTCTCACGTTGGTGAATATTCTGAGCTCGAGCGTATCAGATGTTTATATATCGTATTTCAGAGAAATGAGGAGACGCCAACTAGTTAAGGGATATTACCATGATCCAGAACATTCTCCACTATTTTGACTACACAATGTTAGATCTATCTATCTATCTATCTATCTATCTATCTATCTATCTATCCCTGTCTGTACATTATCTCTTTCTCTATCTAACCCAGTATGTACATATGCTATCTATCTATCTATCTATCTATCTATCTATCTATCTATCTATCTATCTAACATTTTTCTAACATTTTTCTATCTATCTATCTATCTATCTATCTATCTATCTATCTATCTATCTATCTCAGTCTGTACATTTTCTATCTATCTATCTATCTATCTATCTATCTAACTATCTATCTATCTATCTATCTATCTATCTATCTATCTATCTATCTCAGTCTGTACATTTTCTATCTATCTATCTATCTATCTATCTATCTATCTATCTATCTATCTATCTATCTATGTGTCTGTTTCTACTTTTCTCTTTATCTAGGTTTGTTCCTATCTATCTATCTATCTATCTATCTATCTATCTATCTATCTATTATATCTACCTATCCATCTATCTCAATTTCTACATTACCTCTCTATGTATCTCAGTCTGTATAGTTATCGCGATCTATCTAACTCAATCTCTATCTATCTATCTATCTATCTATCTATCTATCTCAGTCTGTACATTTTTCTATCTATCTATCTATCTATCTATCTATCTATCTCAGTCTGTACATCTATCTATCTATCTATCTATCTATCTATCTATCTATCTATCTATCTATCTATCTATCTGTCTGTCTGTCTGTCTGTCTGTCTGTTCGTCCCTTTCTCTCTCTATCTGTTAGCCAAATATCGACATACGACGTTTTAACGGTATGATATCTAAACAAAAATGCATGTAATCTTGTATGGACAAAGCTATACCGTCACCACGAACAACTATCTATCAATAATTATATGAAGATTTATTTATAAGTCATTTTTCGTAAACAGAATCAATACTCTAAGTAGATTAATTTGTCGATAAAGAAAATTGAGATAAAAAGACAGAAACGCACAAAACCACGAAGAAATAGCTTAACAGACAGATTTATATAAGCTAATCTAGTCAAAGAGTATTTTTCAGTATCTGCAAAGTTAAGCTGTAATGGCGAGTTTAAGTTTAGACAAAGCTAATTTATGAGGTGAGAATGGCTTAACTAGTTTGAAAATTGACTTTATACATTTTCCCTGCTACCATGTGGCTAGATGCGACATTAAACTCAGATTATCGATTCAGTAAAATAAGCATTGTCAGTACGATTCGGTTTATTTAACATTTATTTTCCAGTGTGTGGAATTCTGGGTAGTGGCGCACATAGCATAGAAAATAACATGAGCATACTTTGAAATTGCCGACTGAGATTGGAGGCAGAATTCCTGTTCAATATTTTGCTGTCGAATTCAGTGACAGATCGATCAATCGATTGATCAACAGAGGTGAATAGTAACCGGCTGGGCTAGTTAGGAACAGACTGATATAAATTGTTATGATATGAACAGACTAAAATACGTTGATAGAAAACGAGGCAGATTTTGTTAATCATTTTTCTCTAAGCACGGTCATAAAGCCACTAAGATTGAAAGGGGTTACTGAGAATAAGAGAAAAACAAAGGTGTGAGAACAATAAAAAAAACAGGAATTAAGAAGATAGAAGATACGGATTAACACTGCATTTAAATTTGTGAAGTTGACTGGCAAGTAAGAAGCCAGAAGAGAATTCCAAATGTAAGAAATGCGACAGAAGAAACTATTAGCATAGAACTTACGGTTGCAGCTAGCTATTTCATCTATAAAAAGATGAAACCTTGCCGCCAATCAAGGACTACGCTTAAATTCTTAAAATCCATGTACTATAAAGGAAAGTAATATTTATTCTGAGTAAGACAAAAATGTGACACCAGGTCAAAAGGGGGGATGGGGGAAGGCTTGTCTTCGACTTTTCTTATATTAAACTATATTAGCTAGCCACGATTACAGACCCGAACATACTACAGTATTCCTTACACCAAAACAACACGTTCTTACTTAGCATTCTTACTTCAATCACCATAATACCTCTGAGTCTCTATGAACTCTTAAATCGTTCCCGTATATATAAAATTTGTCTGTTGAGACGGGGAATAAAAATAAAAAAAAACATTTAAAATGAAACCCAAATAAATATTTACAATGAATAGAATTAATATCATAGAGGAAAGCTCATCAGAACGATTACCATGAATGTATCTATAAAAAAGGCCCAAGGAAGCTACATTACTGCTAGTGGGAAAGCCACCTAAGGCAAGATGACAAGTTAGTATCAATAATATTGCATATTCTTCTTTGGATATTATCAAGAATCACTGAATATATAGCAGGAGCACCAGCCCAGATGCGGCAATAACATTCAAAGCAACGACGAATGGTAGAATTTTAAAGATGTAAGATAGATTCTGCCTAGAAAAAAAGAAGTAGAGTCCAGTAGTGTTATAAAAACCTCAAAGAATTCCAGTAAAATATCTTTAATCATTTCTAAGATACAACGGTGCAAAGATTAATCTAACAATTGAATAATTTTGCTGTTGCACGATTTGGACAATTTTGCGGTTACACCCGATATATATATATATATATATATATATATATATATATATATATATATATATATATATATATATATATATATATATATATATATATATATATATATATATATTATGAAATGGACAAAGTCCGACAATTACTTTTAAGACATTTTTATGTTTATACATTCTTTTTATAGATACAAATATTTAAGTAAATTCCCTGTTTATAATAAACAGTATTAATAACATTTACCGGCCTGAATGTCCGAGAAATCTTTATAGAAAATATTCGTTCTCCGACAGGAATCGAACCTGTATCCTATACGGAACCGTCATATAGCTAGATAGTATAGATAGATAGTATGTTTCATACTGTTTATTATAAAAATATTTGTATCTATAAAAAGAATGTATAAACATAAAAATGTCATATATATATATATATATATATATATATATATATATATATATATATATATATATATATATATATATATATATATATATATATATCTATATATATATATATATATCTATATATCTATATATATATATATATATATATATCTATATATATATATATATATATATATCTATATATATATATATATATATATATATATATATATATCTATATATATATATATCTATATATATATATATATATATATAGACTGAGCTTGCAAGTGCGCTCTATAGATATCTCTCTATGCACTCATTTTGCATGAATATCAAAATAAAAGCATATAAGCGTCGTACAATCGAACTTATAAAAGTATATAAATAAGAAAAAACTCGCAAACAGCGAAACACTTAAAAACAATAAGAAATCGGTCAGGCAGTCAGAGACATATATAAACATCTAAGAAAAGACTTATAGGCATATTTAAAATCCGTTTATCTTGAAAATGTCTGTCGGCACCCAGAGAGAAATGAAGTATTTCCTGAGTGAAGCACTTCTTATCAAATCAATATCTATTCGATAAATTATTGCACGAAATGTTGCTTAATGGCACGAAAAGTAACTTGAACAAAATGTTACGATTATTCAGAAGTCGGTGAATAAACAGGATAATCGCGTAGAGAGTCTCAATAGAATCGACTTCAGGAGCATCAGAAATGAACTTAAATTCATTTTATCAGCCATTTTTATTTTGTAGATGTTGGCGCATGCGCAATCAAATAAAATATCTGCAGTTTAGTTACTAAAGTCAGGGTTGGAGCCTAAACAATAAGCATGGTGATTTTCTAAGTGTAGCTTAGATGTGGTACATGGCCGAAAATTGAAATAAATTCGCGTCTCTATGTGAATTTGCTTTTGGACCAATAAAAACCTTGTCTCCACAGAAATTAGCCGTTGAACCAAGTAGAATAAAGAAAAGAAAGTATCAAGCATAATTCTTTTTTTTTAATATAAAATGAGGAGAAAATTAAATTAATAAGTGGAGAGTATCGCAAGTCCTGTGAGGATCGAACTCACTAATCGTTCAAGGCCGAAAATTTGAGTACCCTGTAAGGATCGAATTTACTATTCAGTCGTAATTGATCCAGCAAGACAAACTTGTTAGCCATTGCTCCACGCCGAAGTACCAAATAATTTTCAAAGCGTTGCTTAAATCTGGCACAAGGCCGTGAATTATGTGACACCCAGTGAAGATCGAACTCATTACTCCTTCGCAATTGAACTTACTACTCTATCGTCATTGTTCTAGTTTGACACGCTTGTTAACCATTACCACGTCAAAATAATCTAAATAATCTTTAATCTAGCTTAGATGCCGTACAGGGCCGTAAATTATGGGACACCCAGTGAGGATCAAACTCATTACTCGGTCGTAATTGTTCTAGTGATACTAACCATTGCACCACGCCGAAGTGCCCAATGATTTTCAAAGAATTGCTTAAGTGTGGCACAAGGCCATAAATTATGTGACGCTCAATGGGGATCGAACTTATTACTCAGTCATAATTGTTCTAGCGAAACAAGCTTGCTAACCATTACACCACGTCGAAGTGCCTTAATGAGTTTCGAAGCCTAGGTGTGACACAAGGCTGTAAAGTATGAGCACCCAGTGAAGATCGAATACAGTCGTAACTGATCTAGCGAGACTAACTTGCTAAACATTGCACCACGCCGGGGTACCTAAAAATGTTCCAAACGTAGCTTATATGTGGCACAAGGCCGTAAATTATGGGGCACCCAATGAAGATCGAATTTATAATTGAATTACTCAGTCGTAATTGATCTAGGGAGAAACCTGCTAACCATTACACCTCGAGGTACCCAAATGATCTTGCTTAGATGTGGCCGTAAAGTATAGGACACCCAGTGAGGATCGAACTCATTACCCGGTCGTAATTGTCCACGTCGAACTACCCACACACGTATGATGATTGTCTAAAGGTCGATGAGTGGAGGATGAATCTCGCTACTCAGTCGGAATTGATCTAGGGACAAACTTCCTAACCATTACACCACGTCGAGTTAACCAAATGATTTTCGAATCGTACCTTAGATGTGGCACAAGGGCGAAAGTATGGAGCTCCCAGTGGGGATCGAACTCACCACTCGGTCGCAATTGATCTAGAGAGACACGCTTGATAACCATTGCACCACGTCGAGGTACCCAAATGGCTCTGATGATGATGATTGATTTTTACGGCTTATCAATCTTTTGCATGCTATTTAAGACCAGAAAATACTTTTAGACTGTAAAAAAAATTTTGTGGATAATAATTTAGTGATACAAGGCATACTAATTAACCCATAGCTGGGGATGAAGAGGTGAATTCATATCTTTCCCAAGGGTATTTGCGCGTAAGTGAACGTAACAAACCCAACGGGCATTGGAACGTGGTTCTCTGATTAACAATTCCCAGTTGTTGTACATTACACCATCCGCATATCCAAGCTTAAAGTTCTTGGTATTCCAAAGTGGTTACGTTTAGTTAGGATAATACATTCATTTTAATTGGTTTAAAAAAAAGAAATTAATGTTGAAGATAATAATGATTTATTGAAACATTGGTACTAATTAACCTATAGCTAGAGGGAAAGGTGTTATTTGTGCGTAAATAAATAAATAATGATCCCGACTGGAATTAGAACTCGGCTCTCCGATTTCCAATTCGGAGCCTTTATCCATCACACTACTCGTACACCCAGTCTTATAACGTCTGGTATTCCCAGGCGATCACCCAACTAGGTACTGACCAAATACGAGGTTTCGATGATCGTATGAGAACTGGTATTTCAATGTGATATGGCCGTAATCATCTGGTGACGTATTCTTTAGTACGGAAAACAACTCTAAAAAGTAGAGACTGTCTGAAGTCTTTATTTTTACCTTCCATGATTCTCTGCATGGACCACACATTGTGAGTCCAATTAGGAATCTTTGAAATAAGGTCCCTGTTGCTGTCACAATATAATGTCTGGCTACACTTACGTTTCTCCAAATCTGTAGAACTGCAATTATACTGATCCGACTTTAGTCACAGTTTTTGGGAGATCCTGACAACAGTTTGAACAAGGCCAAACTCTCGGTCACGATGGCTTGTAAATTCGTGCTGGCGCAACAGCTTCTGAATAGGTGCATCTACACCATTATACTCACAAGACTTGGATCAAACAGTGGTATGTTTTTCAAGCACTTTCCAAATGTGTTGCACGCTGTGATCGCCCCACCCCAGGGCGACAATATGACAAATGAACTATGGTTGAAATTGCAGTTCGAGTATAGTAAAATGACCAATAATATATTAACAATCAAAAAACGTGTTAAAGTTATCAAAGCATATTACGAAAATGGACGTTCAAACAGAAATGAATTTCGAGCACTTTGCGATTTTTTGGGTCAACATAATCGTCCAAGCGAAAATGCAATTGGAAACATTGTTCGTAAATTCAAACAAACTGGGTCGGTGGCAGGTGTGAAAACACCACTGCGTGTTTTCACACCTGTCACTGATGTTGTTTGATCGTTAATCTTTCCACGGTTGAAATTGCCAAAGTCTGAAAGAAAAAGAAAGAAAATCATTAGACGCTTAAACTTAATTTACATTTAAAATCGGTCCAAGTTAATGAAACACCCTATAGAAAAATGACAGTCACTACATTTTATAGTGAAATGGAAGACGGCCTACATTTGCAAAAAAAATAAAAATAAAAAATAAAAAAAAATTTACAAGATATGGTTTATCTCATATCTTGTAAGGAGAAACAAGTTTTCAGTCCTCATTTGATTTTACAAGTAACGTAACTGCCGAAGACAAAGTCATTTTCAGTCTGTATGGAAAGTTAAAAAGAATTTGATTACTGATCACGTATCGTAGAACGACACAATACAACCGTTGCCGCTAGGATGCTTAGGTCATTTGAATCAACCAGAATTTGTCGAGACTTGGATCCGGTGTTTTGCAGCCCAGGCTAGGGCTAAAAAATTGAAAGAACCTGGCAAGAGGGTGAGAAAATGAAATAACTGAACCCTTTCGAGCTTCGTCACGTTGTGAAAAATTCTGTTATGATATATCCCAAACAATTGGAGAATTTGATTTTCGTCGAAATTTCAGAAATTCTAAAAAGAAGTTGACTACTGATCACTTGTCATAGAATAACATTACAAGAGAAAGATTGTTTGGTTAAAAAATTTATGTTACAAAAATGCGATTATAATCATTCTCTTGTATCATAAAGTTTGAATTTTCGTATTTAAATTTTAGCATCAAATAATCCATAGCAAATAATATCAAACCAAACCAAACCAAATCATACGAAACCAAACCAAACCAAATCATACGAAACCAAACCAAACCAAATCATACGAAACCAAACCAAATCATACGAAACCAAACCAAATCATACGAAACCAAATCATACGAAACCAAACCAAACCAAATCATACGAAACCAAACCAAACCAAATCATACGAAACCAAACCAAACCAATATTCAAAATATATAAATATATTTAATAGACAATTCTTTTGAACAGGAGTAGAGGATTATCCCTTGTTTCCTGTTTAGGATTGGGTTTCTGGTTTCTTCTAAATTTTTTCACTCCCAGTAGCTCCTTGCGTCTTAGTGGTATTATCGCCTTGTTTAGCGTGTACTGATTTAAACAAATATCAATCTAAAATGATTTTATGTCATATATTCAAAACGAATAGTTATCACTGAAATCTAAACTCTATATTTAATTACCATACTGCAACCGTAAATCGTATCTATCTTTTTACAACACACTATTCTTCTCATGACTATCCGTGTCTATCTTTAAATAAAGATCAGAAAAAAAAATGAGAAAAGGAAACTAAACTCGAAAAATAAAAACATATAACGCGTTACACTCAGACAGTTAAAAAAGAGAACAGAACATTTATTGGAGTAGGAACGACATTGTGACACCTCTGACGTCAAAACTTAAATGGCAAAGCCGAGAATATATTGGATCATTTGGTTTTCTAAATTTAATAATCATTTTTTTTCTTGTTGGAAGATATTTTGTTGATTTTTTTTCTAATACAAAAATTTGAATTTTATTTATTTATTTTTTTTACTATCGATTGATTAAAGTGGAGGCTGGGTATCATCTTTGTAGATAATCCGAGCATTTTTAGATAATAAGGATGCCGGATGAAAGCTGATCTAATTAAGGATTTTTTTCCCCCACACTATTTGCATGTGTAGAGGTCGAGGAAGTATTTACTTTTATTTTAGTGATAAGGATTTCATTGTTTATTTATTTTTTTTTTTTTGTCATTTGCTTTTCTGACCTGCAAAATAATGGATTTTTTCATTTTTATTTTATATAGACGCTTTAGGAATTGTTTTGCCCCCCTTTTTTATTGCATGGCTGTTCTTTTTCTTTTATTTACATATTTTTTTTTCGTAATTTTTCTTTTTTTTATCTGATTAACATTTTCTTTCTTTCTTTCTTTCTTTCTTTCTATGAATATTTCTAATTTCTTTCTTTCTAGGGATGTTTCGCCTTTCTTTTTTATTTTTTGTGTTATTTCTCCTTTCCTTTCTTTTCTTTTCTTTCTTTTTCCTTTTCCTTCTTTCTTTATTTTTACAGTTGTTTCTGGTTTCTTCCTTATTTTGATTTTCTCTTGATAGGATGTTTTTGTTTGTTTGTTTGTTTGTTTGTTTGTTTCTTTGTTTCTTTCTTTCTTTCTTTCTTTCTTTCTTTCTTTCCATGGATGTTTCACGTTTCTTTCTTACTTTCTGGAGTTTGTTTCTATCTTTCATTCTTTCATTCTTTGGGTGTTTCTCTTTGTTTGTTTGTTTGTTTGTTTGTTTGTTTGTTTCTTTCTTTCTTTCTTTCTTTCTTTCTTTGGGTGTTTCTCTTTCTTTCTCTTTCTTTCTTTCTTTCTTTCTTTCTCTTTCTTTCTTTCTTTCTTTCTTTCTTTGGGTGTTTCTCTTTCTTTCTTTCTTCTGAATGTGACTATTCTTTCCATACACAATTCTCTATTCCCATTATGTACCGCTGCCTCGCCCATTTCTTCAATCTCCCTTCATGATATCATTGTAAAAAGCTTCTCTTTCTTACAACGATGACAATAACTTAAAAAAAATATAATCAGATATAAAATGTCAGAAGCCATGAAGCGCATTTAAAATTATGCATTAAATTGATTTGATTTGTACATCTAATAAAGGCTGTACAATTATGTTTTCATAAAATGGATATCACCAATGTATGCGTCGCCTTTAAAACTGAATTCATCTTTACAGATGTATCTGAAAAATAGGCATTATATATATGATTCCGTTTATTTACCACCTAACTTCCGGTGTACAGAAATCTGGGTAATAGAGCACAACAGATAATATAATCATACTACGAAATCGCAGACTAATTATGTGAGTCTGGAACAGAATTTTAGTTTAACATTTTACTATTGAAATCAGTGCTAGACTTACCGCATGTACATAGCTGCAATTGTATAATGCATCTCCCCGTATACATGCACCCCTATCTGGAAATGTCTGCCTGCGTCACCGCTTGCATGTTTCATCCTTTGGTATACTAAGCTACTCCCCCCAATATTTTTTACGGTATGTCCTTCGCAAGTGCTTGATTGTTCTAACTAAAGGAATTCCATTGCTAAAAACTTCTTGTGTGGTCGTTACTCGGTGTTAAATTGTTTCAATGTTTTAGATATTCAGTAAATTTCCTATGGCTGTAATAACATTCAAATAATATGGCATTGTTCACAAATCTGATAATCAAACAAAAACAGGGATGATTCAACTGCAAGTGTAAACGCATTAACACCCTATCCTTCTTCGCACGTTTACTGAAAAGCTGTGGTTAATAAGAAGTTCTTCAGGAATTTTTCCCTTTTAATGCTTCAATAATTCTTCTCAAAACAATCTTTGCAACAAAGTTTGTTCGAATGCATGGAATCATATGAAGAAGCTATTGGCTAAATGGAAAAAAAGATTTTGGACCTAGTTTGTCGCAGATTTCTTTCACTTAACTGAAATAATCTAAACCAAGCATTCACACAAGACAATTCGTGTGTCATATGTAATTTACATGGCAAATTTGGAAAGCATCGGATGAAACATCAGGAAGTTATCTCCCCCCACCCCCCAAAAAACGGGATTTTTTAACAGTTTTTCGCGGGGAAGCGAGCAGGTCTAAAACCATATATTCTTGCATGATGGAAAATTTTTGCGACCTGCTTGAAGAAAATCGGATAAAAATGAGGAAGTTGTTCAAGTTTTTATTTTAAGTAGTGCGAAAAATTCGATTTTTTCATTTTTTTGGAATTTTTTGTGTGAAGCCAACGTCGCAAGAAAAGTATCAAGCACTCTACATAAATCTCGTAACATGAACGATATTTTGCATTAAGTGCAAAGAACATCAGCTCATCCAGTAAAAATGTTGTTCGCGTGTAACTTTGACTTGGTTTTTGTAAAACGTCGTTCCTACCTTCAGTTTGATCTACTTTTCTGCCAAATCCAGTGTCAAGATCGAAAAGTTGGTCTTGACCTATCTTGGTAAATTTGCAACATGGGTGTACCACTTCATTGAAATCGGTGGAGAAATGTGGACGTACATAAATAACATACACACATAGACAGGTACACACAGACAGACAGACATACATCTTCTGTTTTATAGATATAGATTATTGACTGATTATGTAATTGTGATATTTTATTTGCATTATATCAAGTATTAAGAATATAGTAACTAGGGCCCGCAAATTGTAGGTGAGAGTTATCTATGACATCAATTTCGCAGTTATCTCCCTTTATCTCTCTCTCTCTCTCTCTCTCTGTACTTTTATTTTTAAATGTACTTTTTATCAAATAAAATTTGTTGAGGCGAGAGCAAATTCTCATTCCAAAAATCCGTCGTCACTTCCTTTAATATTCATTGAAAAGGAAAGACTTAACAAAATGGAGCAAGACCCTACTTTCAATTACTATGAAAAAGTGAGTGTGGCCGTTGTCAAAATAAAAGTGGGATGCGTGAGCCGAGTTCAAATTCAGGCTTTCATACCAATGCTCTTATGAAAGACATCGATCCATATTTTCTCCTTTCAGCTAGCAGAGTAGACCAGATTCTCTCGCCTTGGGTGCTAATCAGTTTCGAGAAGGTCTATTATGAATTCAAATCTTTGGAGAAGGTAATGGCAACACCACTTCAATATCTTTACCAAGAGTGCATAGAAGTTCATAGGCATCTGCTGAGAGCTATTGACGCCCACGTTCTTAAATAACGTAGATTATAGTAGAGTAAGTGACCATGGTTAGATATAGATGGCAGAAATGCCCAACAAACAGAATTTACAAATTATGCAATAAATAATAACAAGAGAAAGAAAAGAAAAGAAAAGGCAAAAGAAAAAATAATATAAAGCAAGCAAACAATATGGTGATTTTCTAAGCCCGGCGTAGATGTGGCGAAAGGCCAAATATTTGAGGCACCCAGTTTGGATCGAACTCACTACTCAGTCGTAATTGATCTACAAGACAAGATTTCTAACCATTACACCACGTCGAGGTGTCAAAAAGTGATTTTCTAAGCCCGGCTTAGATGTGGCACAAGGCCGAAAGCATGGGACACCCAGTGAGGATCAAACTCACGACTCAGTCGTAATTGATCTAGCAAGACAAGGTTTCTAACCATTACACCACTTCGACGTGCCCAAAAGTGATTTTCTAAGCAAGCCCGGCTTAGATATGGCACAAGGCCCAAAGTATAGGGCACCCAGTGAGGATAGAACTCAGTACTCAGTCGTAATTGATCTAGCAAGACAAGCTTTCTAACCATTGCACCATGTCGAGGTGACCAAAGTGATTTTCTAAGCCAGGCTTAGTTTTGGCGAAAGGCCGAACGTATGGGGTACCCAGTGAGGATTGAACTCACTACTCAGTCGTAACTGATGTAGCAAGACAAGCTTTCTAACCATTACAACCGTCGAGGTGCCCAAAAGTGATTTTCTAAGCCCGGCCTAGATGTGGATGAAGGCCGAAAGTATGGGTCACCCAGTGAGGATCGAATTCACTACTCAGTCGCAATTGATCTAGAAAGACAAGCTTTCTAAACATTACACCATGTCGAGGTGCCCACGCAACCAAGCAATATATGCAAGGCAAATCAACAGTTATAATGTAAAGCAACAACAAAAAAAAAGTTCCCAACCTAAGAATTGGGGTTGACACACGGACCAGTAAACGAAGCGTTCTGTCAAGATTGACATGTTATTTGCCTCGCCTCCCCACAAGGCAGAATGCGGCACAAGGACGTTATTTTATGTGGAGAAAATGCGACCCCGTAGGCTTGGTCAAAAATTCCTACTACACTCAAACATACACGGGGTTGGGTCTGTCTACGATTAGAGACGTGTCTGCCCTTCGGCATAGCCTTGTCTGGGTTCCTTTCTGCTCGAAAGCAGTGAATTCGACAAGTCAACCCGAACCGGCTGAAATGAGGTTATATATCTGATTGAGGTTATATATCTCGCCTCCCCACAAGGGAGGATGTGGCGCAAGGCCGTTATTTTATGTGGCCAAATCCGCGCCAGTAGGCTTGGTCAAAACTTCCCCGTAGACCCTACATACACGGCGTTGGGTTTGTCTACCTCCCCAGACGTGACTCTGCCCTTCGGCATAACCTCATTTGGGTTCCTCTCTGCCCGAAGCCAGAGAGTTCGACAAGTCAGCCATGAACCGCCTGAATCGGCAGATCTAGTCAGATGTGACCCAGAATTGGCCTATGTTATTAGTTCCGGAGAAATCCCAGCATGCATTTGTATGCGTCTGCCATTTGCATCAAACACTATAAAGATATGGTTCTGCTATTTACATATCTACACTTAGAAAATTGTTCTTCACTCCAAAGGAGAATTCATGTACATATGTAAAGTTTCTTGTCATGACTAAGTTTTAGATGTGTTACGATTTACGGTTGTAACCCAATTATATAAACTATTCGATACTTTTTTTTATGGAGTGCTGAGATATGAAAAAACATTATTTATACAAGAAAATTAAAATTAACAAAAATTGAAAACTATTGCGGCAAGTTAAGCTCTTCAGTGACATCAATTAAATATTAATATTATTATATATTAAGGTATATTAATATAATATTAGTATATTAGTATATTATTTTTTATGCATCTTTAATTCAAAGATTCAAGACTTTATGGCAACAACAACTTCTTCTTCTTCTTCTTCTTCTTCTTCTTCTTCTTCTTCTTCTTATTATTATTATTATTATTATTATTATTATTATTATTATTATTATTATTATTTTTATTTCCTTTGATATCTGGCGTTTACACATTTCTTTCCGGGTCCCGCCCAGGGACCTAAGTTTAGAAATGGCATCATGACACTTTCCACTGCGAAAAACAAAATAAAAATAAAAAAAATAAAAATAAAAAATAATTACATAGATAAAGCCCTTCGTAAAGTGTGGACTATACTTGTCAGAACAATTTTTTGTATCTCTTTGAGGCATGGACTTCCAGGGGTCCCTTCAATCAGCCTACTGTAATCTTTTCCAACCAGTCCAAGGGCTCCAACTACAACAGGGATTGTTGATGTTCCCATGTGCCACATTTTTGAGATTTCTATTTCAAGGTCCTTGTATTTTGACAGTTTTTCGAATATCTTCAAAGATACATTGCAGTCTGCAGGGACTGCCATATCAATAAGGAGGCACTTGTTTGTGGTCTTTAATAACAATGTCTGGGCGGTTGGCTTTGATTGTTCTGTCAGTGTGTATTGTGTAGTCCCATAGAATTGTAACAGGTCCTATCTCCGTAACCTATTATTATTATTATTATTATTATTATTATTATTGCATATTGTGTTTGCCTTGTGTAGTAGGAGTTGATCCCTTGTTTCGTCCAGAGAGCCAACGGTAATTTTGTATCAGATAGTGCAAACAGATGAGATGCCATGAAACCAGAGAGTCAAAAATATGTAATTGTGGTCACTGCATGGAGAGAAATCTCTCGCAAGATGTGAGAAGCGGGCATGGTTATCATTTTTTGCAGTTCACACATTTTAGTGCTATCAGGAATTTGATCGAAAGTATTTGTTTGCTCGTTTTTGATATCATTTGCGAAAGCCCCAAATAACGACAGGTCATGCCGTTGTCTTAAGGTGCCACATTTTACAGATTTCCATTTCACAGTCCTTAGTTTTTCAAACGTCTTTAAAGATAATTTTTGATCGGCTGGGGCTGCAACATAAATAATTACATTTTTGTTATTTGCGGAACAATTATTATTATTATTATTATTATTATTATCATTATTATTATGTTTTGCCTTTACAATGCACCCAATTTTCAACCAGAGACATTTTTTTAACCAATTCTCCCCGAATAAGGCAATAACGCCACTAAGATGAAAAGAGTTACTGCGAGTGAACGAGAATGGGAGGAGTTTAGAAGGAAGCAGAAATCCAATCTTGAACCAGAAACAACTGATAAACATTCACTCAAATTCAAAAGACTGTGGAGGAGTGTGAACAGGAATTCAAGAGAAAAAAAGTTTCTTTCTTTTTCATCAGATCATTAAATCAAGATGAAAAGATATAATTGTGGACATTGTATGGAGAGAAATGTACGCAAGATGTGATTTTGGCAATTCACATATTTTAGGGCTGCCAGGAATTTGATTCAAGTACTTGTTTGCTCCTTTTCATACAATTCCCAAAGTTCTAAATAACAATAGACGATGTTGTTGTCTTGAAATGCCATATTCTCTGATTTCTATTTAGATGTTTATTTATTTAATTTATCAAACATTTTCAAATATACACTTTTATCGGCTAGTGCTGCAGCATCTACCAGAGAGACATGTAATTTCAACATGATTTTTCACAATTATGCCAGGTCGATTTGCCTTAATTTTCCTATTATTATTATTATGATTATTGTTCTGGTAGTCGGAAAGTAATTGCGTTTTTCTAGAAATTGACTAGAAAGTGAAAAGAAGTGCGAGGAAAGAAACTGTTAGCATAGAAATTATGTTTGATATGAACTCCATTTAAAGTCTGGGTGCCATTGAGAGTACAGTCAATTATTAATACTGAAAAAAAACTGGAGGTGTGATTGATGATGATGATCCGATACTAAACGAATTTTTTAGATACTGAAAGTTAAAAGCCAGATTTCGCATTGAGCTGTAAGAGGTAGATCAGAGGAGAGATCAGCTGCAAGGGTTATTAAGTGTGTTATCATCGGCTTAAATGTTTACTAATGGTTTGAGATTGTTAATATGAACAACACAAATCACCCACTACCAAAGATTTTTCCACTGATCATTTAATTATTTTTATTTCCTTTGACTTCTGTTGTGTACACATTTCTTTCCGGGCCCCAACCAGAGACCTAAGGTATTGAGCTGTAAGAGCTAGATCAGAGGAGAGATCAGCTGCAAGGTTCTGATTTTAAGCTGTGCTATCATCGGCTTAAATGTTTACTAGTGGCCTGAGATTGTCAATAAGAACAATACAAATCAACCCCCACCAAAAAAAAAAAAAAGAGCATGAACGAGAAGAGAGATTTGGCGAGGAGCGGGTGTGGTATGAGACCTAACAAGTTTTGAAAAATAGCCTCATAGGGGGAAAGCATTTTGTAATTTTATTGGGAAGAGCGAAACAACTGTGGTTGGCAACTGAACCGTGTTAAGCCTTAACTGAATAATTGTATACATCTTCAGTTGTATTCGAAGATATATATATATATATATATATATATATATATATATATATATATATGTGTGTGTGTGTGTGTGTGTGTGTATGTGTGTGTGTGTGTGTGTGTGTGTGTATACAGCCTTGCGCAAATTAATTGAAACAACTGCTTTAGTTTCCTTTCTTTGACCATGCGTCCATTCTTAGACCCACTGAAGTGACAGCGTGTAATCGATTTCTAATGGTTTTCCTCGTATTAGGTCATTTGCAGTGGTTTGCAGTAATATGAATCTATTTTTGTGGTGTCTGATGAAATTTGTTTGACCCTGAAAAATATTGCGTCATCCGTGATTGCATCAGATTTTTATCATGCACAGACATTATTGTCTCGACTGTCAATTGAACTCTTTTAATTGTCTTAATGAACATTTCGGCCTTCCATCATCGTGGCTGATACTAACATCCAGGAGAGAGACTCATTGCGATTTCCCGGGCTAACGTACTCGGCTGACATGAAGTGGAAAGACTATATTGAATCAAATGCTAGGTCTGCTGCTAAGAAAGTAAGTTCATTGTGTCGTGCTAGACAATGTTTACCGCCAGAATCTACCATACATATTTATAAATCTACCATTCATCCATGCATTGAATATTGCTGCCACATCTGATTCGGTGCTTCTGATATGCATTTAGAGATTCGTGATAACACCCAAAGAAAATTCTGCAATTTTATCAGTCCTGACCTGGCATCTCGGATTCAGTCACTTTCCTTCTCCCCCGCCGTAACGTAGCTTGCCTGTGGCTTTTCTATAGATATATTCCTGGCAGTTGTTTCGATGAGCTGCCCTTCTTGGACATGTCTACTTCAGGAGATGACAGTGTCATTGCAGGAAATATTTTTGAGGCGCATTCACCGGAGTAACTTTCAGCAATGTAATCACGCGTTGCGAGAAGTCTGGCACGACAGCAAATCTTTATCCTATTGGGACATTTTTCAGTATTGCAAACACCCAAGAATCACAGATGCTAAGTCTAATAAAGTGGACGGACAGTTGCGTACTGGACAACTGCGTAACAAACAATTGTGTCCCTGGAAATTTGCGTCCCTGGATAATTGCGTACCTCTGATAATTTTTTGAAGTTATCGCTTTTTTAAAACAGAATTGTTTAATATAGAAATTTGCACGCCGATAACTTTTACTTACTCTAAACAAGCAGAACTGTAGTTGCCATAAATAAAAAAGAGCGAAAAATTTCATTTTTAAACAGAGAAAATTAGGCTAGCAGTTTCATTTCACTCCAGCAGTGCGTACCACAAACGTTTAATAGATTCTGGATTTTATAGATTATATTTTTATTTGGAACCCATGACTAAGTTCCGAAAATGAAACACTGGTGGAAAAGTATTTGTGGGCGAGGAAAATTACAGCTACCACTGTCATAAAAAAAAGCCGATGAAACAAAAACGTACTGGCGATGTGTAGAGAGATCTTGCAGCAATCTGTCATTGTATTTTAAACAAAAATTAATTTTAAATTTTTTTATTTTATTCCTTTCTTAAAAAAACTATGATTACTACCCATGATTTTTTATAAATTTATGGGAATTCCCTTTAAAAGCTTCAAAAGATTATCAGAGGTACGCATTTAGCCAGAGACGCATTTGTCAAATGTCCAGGGACGCAATTTTCTGGTACGCAACTGTCCTAGAATCATCTAATAAATAAGCTGGATGGCTTATTGGGAACTCAAAATCTCCGACGGATCGTGTGCCCATGAGGCTTGACATGGTGGAGAATCTACATGTCAGGGGTCGTTTCCTTCAAACATATTGCAAATTCCCATTAAGCTCTTGCAAATAAATACGTTAATATTTTCTCCTTGTGCTAAGAATTTGTCATAAACTATCCCCCACTAGGATCAAGGAAACGCACAAACACGATGTTTAACTGCAAGACATGAGTTACAGAATTGTGAAAGCTGACCGAAAATGGCAAACTACTGGTCAGAACTC
>OZ038510.1:494462-561962 GCA_964036315.1 Acanthosepion esculentum
ACCCTCATCCACTCCTTTACTTCCCCGTTCCCCTTTGGTCGAAGAGGATACGGCTTAGAAAACTAGACTTAGAAAAAGAACCACCTGCTGGCTATAAAACAGAAACACTTGAGATGGAAATAAACGATCTTCTTTCGAGGGTATCAACACTACCACAGTGCTGAAAACACCACGTTTCATCACAAAGTAATGACTCTATCAAATACTTACGTTATTCAAAATATCAGATGAAACGCGACGATAATGTTTTTTCTGCTCGTCGTTTGCTAGAATTTACCACAGTTTTTCTCTGTTCATATTCAGGTTTCTGCGATCAATTTCACAATTAGTCTTCGATCTAAGAACTCTGTTCACATTTGTATTTGTTCATCGTGTTTTTTTGCTGTCCGCGTTTTTACTTATCGTGTATTTCTTCTTAGCCTTCAACCACATGTCCCACTAAAAATCCAAAACGAAAATAAAATAAAATTTCCTCCTAGAACGTTCACCATAACTCATTTAAATAGGGATATTATTTCACGAGCATTTACAAATCAATACACAGATTTTGATGTTAATCCGCTTCTCCAAACTTCATTTTTCTGCCAATATAATACGAACACTTGTAACTTCCTCTACTACTCGACAACGAATGACTCATCTGCTCTTCCTCCCAAGAAAGCGGAAAATGTCCGTACGTGTTCAGATACAAATATTGAACTGACTCATTATCTAAGAGATATACTGCGGTCATTCATACAGGATGTTGTAGAGAGCCGTGACTACAGTTTACAGTTTGTTAAAATTAGTTACAAGTGAAAACAGTGAGAGTCAGAACATGAAATGCTTATATAATTTCTTTGCGCTTTATATACATTTGTCCAGCGCAGGAATTTTCTGATTCGATGGCTTATTATCCAATGGAATACAAACAAGCGTAAAACAGATAAATGATTGGTTCATTCAAGTGTGGTGAGGAGAAATTGGTCGTGGAAAAAGTAAAATCAATGATATACCAATCGCCCAGGCCTGTAATCTTGTCATCTCATAGTCAATCTTTGTAGGATTGGGGCTACAAAATATAGTGAATTGTAAGAATGTTCAGAATGAAATGTCTAAATTGGCTTCGTTGCGAAGTTAACAGAAAGGGTCAACGATTTTACAATGTTTGAACGTGAAACAGTGCAAATTAATTTCCCGTCTCACCCGACAGTCAGTATATTTGGGGATATGAACACCCATTCCTTCCGATCTCTCTCTCTCTCCGTCTTTATCTATCTATCTATCTATCTATCTATCTATCTATCTATCTATCTATCTGAATTTCTTCATTATCTATCTATCTATCTATCTATCTATCTATCTATCTATCTATTATAGTCTGCATTATCTCACTCTATCTCTCTGTATCTCTCAAATCCAGATATCTGAGACTGTTGATTATATTTGTATTCCAATGTTTTTCGTATTCTTCACCTCGAAATGCCTACTCATTATATATATATATATATATATATATATATATATATATATATATATATATATATATATATATATATATGTGTGTGTGTGTGTGTGTGTGTGTGTGTGTGTGTGTGTGTATTAAGATATGTTTATGTTTATACGTTCTTTTTATAGATACAAATATTTAAGTAAATGCTCTTTCATAATAAACAGTATTAACAACATTTACCGGCCAGAATGTCCGAGAAATTTTCATAGAAGATATGCGTCCTCCGACAGGAATCGAACCTGTATCCTATACAGTACTGTCATATAGCCTGACGACCTTTACCGATTGAACCATAGCTTGCTCGATGCGTATCAAAATGTAAACAAATGGCGTCACCCATTATGAAATATATATATATATATATATATATATATATATATATATATATATATATATATATATATATTATGAAATGGACAAAGTTCGACAATTATTTTAAGACATTTTTTATATTTATACGTTCTTTTTATAGACACAAATATTTAAGTAAATGCGCTGTTTATAATAAACATTATTAACAGCATTTATAGGCCTGAATGTACTAGAAATTGAATATGCATGGAGCAGATATGAATGTACGAGAGAAATTCTGGAGAATTGTAGTTTAAAAACAGCAAAATCGACCTTGCTAACCGAAACGCTCAGGCTATATGACAGTTCGGTATAGGATACAGGTTCGATTCTTGTCGGAGGACGCATATTTTCTATGAAATTTCAGGCCGGTAAATGTTGTTTAATACTGTTTATTATAAACAGAGCATTTACTTAAATATTTGTATCTATAAAAAGAACGTATAAAAATAAAAAAATGTCTTAAAATAATTGTCGAATTTTGTCCATTTCTTAATATATATATATATATATATATATATATATATATATATATATATATATATATATATATATATATATATATAATTGATTCATCAAATCTAGAAGAAAGCAGAAAGCACTGGACGGCCTATTTGGGACTCATCAGCGACGTCTTCTTTTTCAAGCATTGATATACAAACCCTGAAATTATTAGCGGGGTTTGAATACAACTCCAAGTAATTCATCGAGTCTAGTAGAATCCTCAACAGAACGCAGAAAGCACTGGACAGCCGTTTCGTTGAATTTGGGACTCATAAGCAGTACGTATCCATTAGCGAGAATCGAACTAGGACAGTTACGATAAGGCGCAAGCGATATACCAACGGCCCTAGGT
Organism: Acanthosepion esculentum; assembly: GCA_964036315.1. NCBI lineage: Eukaryota > Metazoa > Mollusca > Cephalopoda > Sepiida > Sepiidae > Acanthosepion > Acanthosepion esculentum. The sequence goes on from OZ038510.1 coordinate 497,162, forward strand.
GACGAAGAGGTGACAAACTAGACTCGATATAGCGCTGCTCTCACGTTCCGTGGTGTAGCTCATCCGAGAATTCCTTTCCTATAGGATTGTGTCCCCCACAAGCGACGTCTTCTTTTCCCCAGCCGCAACACTCTGAGATTGGAAGCTGGTTCATATATATATATATATATATGAACCCCCAAGAGGATAGAATCCAGGTAGAACTCAATGTCCAGGACAGAGTAAGAATATAATATAAATGGCTCAAACACTAATATTTTGAATTTGTAGGTCTGATGATTTGGATCGTGATTACGATTCCAATGTAATAAATTATAACCCTGGAATATTAGTGTTTGAGCCTTTTATATTATATATATATATATATATATATATATATATATATATATATATATATATATATATATGTATATATATATATCACTCTCAATCTGTTCATTATCTATCTATATGTCTCAGTCTTCTCGTTATCTCTCCATCTCTCTCTGTATTAATCCAACCCAGTCTTTTCGCCCCCCCCACACACACGCACACACACACACACACACATATATATATATATATATATATATATATATATATATATATAATTGTGCATTGCATGTTTTGAGGAGCATGGAACCACCTCTTAATTGTTGTTGTTCACAGGTACACCATGACCCGGGCTGGTATCATCTGTTAGGGTCCCTGATGTGGGCTAAGTCAACCCCCAATCTAAAACAAAACACTGCGAAAGTATAAAAATATATTTTTATAGTAAAAATACCAGCAGTACATTTTTAGATAAAAAATTACCAACAGGTTTGCCTATCATCCTGTTTAAACTCCTCCTCTCTCTTTTAAACAAGAGTAGAGGTTTATCCGTTATTTCCTCTTTAAGATTGTGTTTTCGGTTTCTTCTAAAGTCTACTTCAGTGCTATACTCATAACGCTTGTTCATTCCTACGCTAATACAATTCCACACAATTCAATTTGTGGAATTGTATTAATTGTGCTGCAAGTTACTACAAAACTAAAACATTAAACTAAAACCTAATCAGCTTCTTAAACAGCCTCCTTGAGCCTTGTATTAGGTGAATATTAGTAAAAAATGTATATTTATAATAAAATTACCAACAATACGCACATATTAACAATATTATTATAGCGACTTCACTCAAATCCGTTTAAATACTACCAAACAACCAACATAAAATACATACATTTATTATCCTGCACTTTCTTAAATCAAACTGTATTCCGAAATATAACTTCAATAAAATTACTAAAATAAACACACATATCAAACCCTCTAGTAATAATATCCATACAAACATGTATATGCTGAAAATCTGATTATCATCTACCATATATTCAACTGTGAAAGCACATATTTTTTATTACTTCCAAGCTCTCAAGGAAATTACATTTTGGTATTAAAGGAATTGATGTGCGGTTATACAGACAAATCAGTCCATCAATCAATCAATGGAACTTGGTTCTGCCTTGGTTGGTTGGCTCATTATTCATAACTGTGAAATACATAATTACTTTCCGAACAGGCTAAGAGAAGATATGATAAAGTATAGAGGTAGTTTGATACCATTCAACCTCTAGACGGGATCGAAACCCGACTGATTTGGCATTAGTGGCAGAGTTTACTCCTGAGCTATCAGTACCCGATAGAGAATACGCCAGTGACCGAGAGGGCTCAATTCATAGAAATTTTTTGCATTATCAGCTATAGTAGTCACTGTTTACAAATTTGTGCTTTCTCTCCAGAGTGCTCGATCGAAATTAATTTTTCGGGGCGTATCTCTCTCTCTCTCTCTCTCTCACTCACTCTCTCTCTCGCTCTCTCTCTCTCTATATATATTCAGTTACTTAGCATTGCCTGAAGAAATACAATCATAGTATTGAAACATGAAAGCTTTTGTGTAGCGATTTCAAAATGTGTTTATTATAATCACTTATAATAAAAATATAATAATAATATATTGGTCTACTTTTTATTGAGCACTTTTAAAAAATTAAATGCTACGAACAGTAGCTTTCTACTCCATATGTTCTTTCTCTCATTTCTATATATATATATATATATATATATATATATATATATATATATATATATATATATATATATATATACACGTGTTCCACGCGGTGTGTAAAAAAGGGGAACCTTACTTATAATATTTCCCGGTGGAAAAACTAAATTTACGGCGGTCTTTCCATGAACCTGTTTAGGCCATGTGTTTTTTTTCCCTGTAAGACCTACAATGTCCCTTCAGGATTGCTCTCCACCATCTATTTTAGCTCTCAGCAAAGTTTGTCCCTTTGCCTAGATTCTCAACTCCCGTTCGAAGATACATTCACACAAGCTCGTCAGGTAGGTAACCTGCTGCCTCTCTGTCCCTTTAGCCGCTGATGGATACACGTTGCGCAGGTTACTCGGTTTTTCACTTTTTGATTTCACGATGTCAGGTGAGTGTCCAAATCTCCAAGCAACCCCTTTCTTTATGTTCCTGAAATTTCAACTGTCTCTTTCTTATTCTGACTAAAAATATGCATCTTGCTTCTATTTAGCCTTCGTTGCTTAAGCGCTCCGTCTTTGGTATCCTCAGCTTCCATACTTACCTTCATTCGCGAGGAAATTTTCAAGCATTCAGTGCCATATAAGAATATTTCCATTATTTCCATTATTCGTACTATTATTCTCACCTTTGTCGCCATATTTATTACAATGTTTCGGTCGTTGTACGCTCCGGCCTTCTTCAGGTAGTTGGAATGTCGAACTGATCCCTTCATTTCGCTCACTGGGGTAGACTGTTCTAGTTCCACGTGCCATGTGAAACGTTGTAATAAATATCGCGATAAAGATGAGGACAATAGTCCGAATAATGTAAATAATGTACATAATACCCCATCTCAGAAATATAGACAGATACTGAAAGGCCGGAACGTTGTAATAAATATGGCAACAAAGATGAGGACAATAGTCCGAATAATGTAAATAGTGTACATAATACCTCATCTCAGAAATATAAACAGATACTGAAAGGCCGGAACGTTGTAATAAATATGGCGACAAAGATGAAGACAATAGTCCGAATAATGTAAATAGTGTACATAATACCTCATCTCAGAAATATAGACAGATACTGAAAGGCCAGAACGTTGTAATAAATATGGCGACAAAGATGAAGACAATAGTCCGAATAATGTAAATAGTGTACATAATACCCCATCTTAGAAATATAGACAGATACTGAAAGGCCGGAACGTTGTAATAAATATGGCGACAAAGATGAGGACAATAGTCTGAATAATGTAAATAGTGTACATAATACCTCATCTCAGAAATATAGACAGATACTGAAGAATATTTCCATGATCTGCCTGCTCTATTTCAAGAACTTATTGGAAAAGATTTAGAAGATCTGTGGTTCATAAAACATCAGGACAATATTCAAAAGCAGCTTCAGTTTACGGATATATATATTTGCTAAGTACGACGTAACGGTGGAGAACATAAACCAAAAACTGTGTTGACCATTCTTTGCAATTGTGACAAAGAATGCAAAGATGAAAGAAATGGCACTGTAAAAGTAAGGAACATCGAACAGCTGTAGTGAGGGGCGTGACAATGAAGTCGGACATGACTCTTCATGTACGTTTTTTTTTCAGAGGTCACCAGGTTGTTTGTGTACAAAGTTTGGAGAAGTTGGAAGCTTCCAGAGGGCATGTGTTGCCTGTAGCGAAATGCAAAAATCATCCCTGGCATTCGGACAGTGTCAGGACGTCACGATTCTTACAGCGGGTGCAGAACTTCATCGATTGAAATCACAGAACATCTCTGAGGGTCATTGTCAGAGAACTCCAATGGTCGAGGACACAATACGCAATGTATTACATATGAACCATCGGTACAACTCAAACAAACTTGAAATATCCAGAAGTACCTGACAACTGTTTACACGGCAACTGTTCCGACAAGCTACTTCCGCTGATTCCCAACTCCTTGAGAGCGCCTCGTTTCTGCCTGCTTGTTCCCCCGTTGTCCAGTGATATGAGATGGAATAAATACATTGAATAAAGGCTCTTTGTGTGGTGCCAGAAAGTCTTTTCTCGTCCGAGTTCATCCTTCAAATCTATAAATCAACCATCCGTCCTTGCATGGAATATTTCTGTCATATATGGTCTGGTGCCCCCCCCCCATGTAAGTCTCGAGGTCCACGACAAAATCCAGACACGGATATGCAAGATGATAGGTTCTGATCTGGCATCTAGTCTACAATCGCTATCCTACAGACGTGCCGTGGCCTCACTCTGTCTCTTCTACAAGTATTTTGACGGCATCTGTTCCGACGAGCTACTTTCGCTGGTTCCCGGACTGCATGAATTTAAGCGAGCTACCAGACTGGCATCTCGGTCCCACCCTTTCACAATCAAAACGGTTAAATGTAACCGTCTCTTCTACTCAAACAGCTTCTTCTATCGCACTTCCCGCCTGAGGAACTCCCTTCCTCTTACTTGCTTCCTCGATAACTATAATTTTCAAATATTCAAGTTATATGTCAATCGATATCTGACACCCTGAGCTTGTTCCTCGTCCTTCCCTGTATCCTTCCCTCAAACACGCCTCTTTACTCTTGTTCTCAATCCTCTGTAACCCCTTGCGTGCTAGTGGCACTCCCGCCTTACTTGGGGTGAATTGCTTTAAAAATATTATAGGTTGTAATTTTTTAAGCTGAAAACAATTTTAACGTGAATGTTTGGTGTCTTACATCTTATACGCATCATGTTACCTACTGTGATGGTTTTTTTGGGGGGCGAATAGTGTAGAACACGTTTTCGGTCAAATGCTGCTGGTCACATTGAAGTGCTGGAGACAGATATGAAGTCCTGGATAGACCTTGTGTACGATGGAAGGCCGGAAGTTTTCAGCAGGATTCTGTACTCGCTAACAAAGCTGAGGTGAACCAACATTGGGAGGTGGCCATTCTGCACGACTACATCACACCAAACATTTGACTACATAACTTACCAGACCCAAATCTTGCCCATTAGAAATCTGGTGTTGTTAAACGAGAGGCCAGTCAACGTACTACAATACGATTGATTCATAAAAAGCCGCCGTTACCCGAGTATCTAATATCAATAGAAAACCATGTGGTGTATTCATGCCAACGATTCTGACCCCGCATTGAAACCATGTTTAGGGCTGAAGACAGCTACATAGAATAAACATATCATCAATTTATTACAGCACCTGTGTACTAAGTTTCGTGTTAATACATCTATTTGTTTGTAAGATGCAATTGTTTTTCTTGAGGTCTTCAGATACGATACGGATCCTGTATGTTTAAAAAAAAAATGGATACACCACCGAATATCCAGTAAAAAAAACAACAAAAAAAAACCTATCGTTTATCCACTTTGCCGAACAAAAGGAGGTTATTATGAACAATTCGGTAACATTTTTCTACTGCGGCAACCGTTTCCGGATGTCCTCGTTTCTTGTTTTAATGCTTCAAAAAAGAGGTGACCTGGCAGATATAGTGTCGACGTGTCTACGTGTCGACGTGTCTACGTGTCGACGTGTCTACGTGTCGACGTGTCTACTTGTCGACAGTTTCCTTATCCGCTGTTGTGTTCTTAGGAGGCGAAAAAACTGCTTGTGTAATAGTTATTTAAATATATCTTGTGTTTTACGAGTTGTTTCTCTGAATAATTCGGGAAACATAAACATCAAGTAAAGTTGAAATATCTGAGAAGCGTTTTAAGAGACGATCGAAGATGTGACACTGAGATCCGAAGTACGCATTGGACGAACGGAAGGAGCATTCCAAAAGCTAAGCAAGGGGCTGAGAGAACGGAAACTTTCGTTAGAAACAAAGAAATGAGTGCTGGTTTGCTTTATGATGTCGACCCTATTATATGGCAGCGAATGTCGGGCAATCTCCCCACGAATGAAGAAAAAACTAGAGGCAGCAGAAATGTGGTTCTACAGAAGGATGTTGAGAATTCTGTGGACAGAGCGAGTAAGCAACAAGGACGTCTTAAAGAAAATGGCAACAGAAAGAACACTTGTACTCAAAATCTGGAAAAAGGCAGCTGAGATTCCTTGGACATATAATGAGGAAGGGAGGCTTAGAAAACGTAACCCTCACGGGGTGCATTGAGAGAGCAAAAGAGATGGGGGAAGGAAGTGAGCCACTTACCTCACGAGCTTGTATGAAGTGATGGTCGTACGAGGACGGGAGCCTTAGCAAAGGGAGAAAAAAATGCTAAGAGCCACACGTGATAGGAAGTTGTGGAGACCCATGATAATCTATGTCCTGAATAGACGCGGGGCATAGAAAAAAGCCTGTTCTCATCTATTTTTTTTAATATATAGAAATATAATCATCCATGCTCGAGAGCCACTCAAGGTAGAGGTTTACAGTCTAGAAATAATAATGCTGAATATGGTGGTAAGAAATGAAGATTATGAAGATGAAAAGGAAAGATGGCGATCGACTTGAAAATGTCAAGATTGAAGGGTTCAGGAAAAACAGTTACACGGGAGTCTCTTCCATAAAGTGACAATTCCTGCGAAAAATCTCTCTGATCGGAACTTTTTCTTACATTTGGGAAAAAAACCCGGGAGTAATGAGGATGATTCGACTATGTGGGAGTGGCATGGCCTACACTAGCTGTAAATGTCTGAATTTGTGGAACTAAAGAATGCATCTCAGCTGAAGATTTACTACGTCATTCTTTTCCGGGAAAGAATTCTGGTGCCTTTAAAGGCAATGGCAACGAAGGTAATGCCGCTGTACAGTCTTCCGCTTGAATAAGTTACAAAGAGGAAATGCAGTGTTGATTATGGGAAAATAATTCAGAGAAATATGTTTACTGAGTCAATATCTCAGAACTCTCGTAAGAATTAGTTCAAAAAGGAAAGTAGGTGTTGCGCTTGGGAATAGGCTGTGTTGTTACTTTGAAAAGACGTAGGTATTTGGTTTCGTTTCTAACCTCCCCACCTCACAAAGACACACGTACCTGCAAAGATAAGTATATCTTGATATCTATGTTTTGTTTCTATATCTACATTTCTAATCTTCTCTCTTTTTGTTTGTTTAAGCCTTAAGAGTCATAAATAATTTCCGTTTTTTCTTTCTTTCTTCAGAACCAGTTGTAATGACGAATGCATCATCTGAACCTAACGTGACCATTAGGGAATACCAGCTTGGATATGCGGTTGGTGTAATGGTTAATCGCTCGAAATTGTTAATCAGAGGGCCGAGTTCCAATTCTAGTTGCGTTGGTTATATTCACTTGCGCAAAAATATCCCTGGAAGGTGGGTATGAATTACGAAGAAACTGGGAGGATATGGCGTTGCATGGTAAATACCTAAAAAGAAAGAAACAGATGTGGACGAATAGAAAACACATCAGTGGCTGAGGAGCACCGGCTTGAAAGCTGAGACAGATGCATTTACTCAAGTTCTTTCTGCTTCTTCTATGTTCCATGCCCGTTCATAGCCTTCCACTATTTCCTATTCTTTGTAACTCTTAATAAATTTTGTCATTTTGTTTTATCATTCATTTAATCAAGCTCGCTGGATGATTTATGCGTTGTTTTCTTTGGTTCCTTTTGCCTTCACCCTGTCTTGTGAGTATCAAATTTTCCAAGTTTTCTTTCCTCATTAGGTGCCCGAGAAAATGTCCAGTTTTCATCTGATGCTAAATATAAGTATCCTTTTTGTTTCCATTTTCTCTAAAATTTCCTCAACAAAGAAGGTGCACTCTTCAAGAAACAGCTTAATACACCTGAAATCTTTCCAACAAAAAACGAAGTGAATGCCATCTACACCAAACGAGTAAAAGAGAAAACGAAACAACTTGGCCAAATGAAAAAAAAACAACCTAAAAGCACTAGGCGGTCAAGGCGTTGCATGGCAAATATCTAAAAACAAAGAAACAGATGTGGGCCAACAGAAAACAGATCAGTGGCTGAGGAGCACCGAGTAGAAAGCTGAAACAGAAGCCATAATTATTGCAGCTCGGGACCAAAACTTCGCTACCAGATCTTATCACTGTCAAATAATGAAAGATGGAACCAACCCGAAATGCAGGATCTGCGGAAAATACGCTGAAAATGTTGATCATATTATTTCAGGATGTCCGGAACTAGCACAAAATGAATATATCCAGAGACATAACAAGGTAGCGACATATGTGCACTGGAAGATATGCAAGAAGCACTGAGAGATGGTATGGACACCAATTAGACACAGTTACAAAAAATAATGATGTAACTATCCTCTGGGACATGTCAATTCAAACTGACAGGGAAATAAAAGAAAGTAAACTTGATACTATAAAAGACAAGAAATTCAGGAAGTGTCTGCTTATTGATATAGCAGTACTATCTGAGAGAAACACCTTCATGAAAATTATCGATAAATTGTCCAAATACAAGCACCTGGAGATCGAGATTAACAGGATGTGGGGAATGAAGACTGAGACTGTACTAATAGTATAATCAGAGCTATGGGCCTTGTGAGAAAATGAATGGACACTTTTAGTCATAGTGTTCCAGGTAACATCAACATACTGGTTGCCCAGATGATTGCCCTACTAGGAACATCCCATATACAAAGAAACTAAATTTCAATTCTCTTGTAGGGTCTAATGACCATAGTTTGAACCCATCACTACAGGATACAAAGCAGGAAACCTAACATACACAAATAATAATAATAATAATAATAATAATAATAATAATAATAATAATAGACCACAAAAACAGAATGTTCCTGAAAGTTACAGAGATAGAACCTGTAACTATGTTGTGGGACTTTACAAGACCCACAGACAGAACAATCGAAGCTAATTGCCCAGACATCGTGATCAAAGATCACAAAAACAGAATGTGCTTTCTTATTGACATGGCAGTCCCTGTAGATTGTAATGTATCTTTGAAGATCTTTAAAAAAACTATCAAAATACAAGGATCTTGAAGTGGAAATCTAAAAAATGTGACGCAGGAGGACATCAATAATTATAATTGTAGAATTATAGATTGATTAGAAAAGGTTCCGATAGACTCTTTGAAGTGATTTCTGGTAGCACAAGCCGTAAAGAAATAAAAAAAAAAACATTGTACACAAAAGTGCAGCTCACACGTTGCGAACAGCTTTATCTATTTAAAATGTGATATTAGGCAGGAAATGTGTATAAAACATAAACCCAAGGAAATAATAATAATAATAATAATAATAATAATAATAATAATAATTGTAGTGACATAGGAAAATGAACTTGCCCTAGAGTCGAGCGACTACTAATAAGTCAGTCGTCAATCGGTACGGAGGAAGAACAACATCACTGATTAGAAGACATTACAATAATAATAATAATAATAATAATAACAATAATAATAATAATAAATGTGGCACATGGGAACATCAACAATCCCTGTTGTAGTAGGAGCCCTAGGATTGGTTGGAAAAGATTCCAGTAGACTAATTGAAGGGATTCCTGGAAGCCCATGCCTCAAAGAAATACAAAACATTGTTCTCACAAGTACACCCCACACTTTATGAACGGTTTTATCTATGTAAAATATGTGTTTTTGTCAGTGGAAATTGTCATGATGCCATTTCTAAACTTAGGTCTCTGGGCTGGACCCAGAAAGAAATGTGCAAACGTCAGAAATCAAAGGAAATAATAATAATAATAATAATAATAATAATAATAATAATAATAATAATAATAATAATAAAAAAAGACCACTAAAAGAGAATGTACCTTCTTATTGACATGACAGTCCATGCAGACTGTATCTTTGGAGATATTAAAAAACTATGAAAATACAAGGATCTTCAAGTGAAAATCTCAAAAAATGTAGCACATGAGGGCATCAATAATTCCAGTAGTAGTTAGAGTCCTCGGATTGGTTGGAAAAGGGTCCGATAGACTCAATGAAGGGTTACCTGTTCGTTTATGCCTTAATGAAATACATAAAAATTGTACTAACAAATATGGCCAAACACTTTACGAGGGGCAAAATATGCGTGATCTTAGGTTGTTTTTTTAATGATCAGTGGGAAATGCCATGAAACCCTTTCTGACCTTAGATCTTGGATCCGAAAGGAAATGTGTATACAATAAAAATCAAAGGAAATAATAATAATAATAATAATAATAATAATAATAATAATAATAATAATAATAATAATAATAGGTGCAAACAAATCGCCCAGATATTATTATCAAAAGAAAATTTTTCACACTGAATGACATAAGCGTACCAAATGACAAAAACATCTCTGCGCAAGTTTTTCAAAAACTAAGTAAATACAATGACCTGGAACAGGAAACAGAAAAAATGTAGCAAATAAAAACTAAAACTGTTTCTGTTGTGGTTGGAGCTTTGGATCTGATAAAGAAGGGAACTCAAGAAGAAATCCCTGGTGAACCAACTCTCCAGGAAATATTAAAAAAATAGGTCTTAATAAGACGTGTCAAATGTTACGCGAAGATCACTTTGATCATTTAAATTTGTTTGTTCAAAGCTGTCTTTTAATTAAGTAGAAACAACAACCAATCACAACCTTCGCTTGCCCTTGGTCATTGGTTATCTATAAAAAATTATTTGTTAACTACAGTAGAATTCCTGACAACCGGAATCGCTCATATCCGGAATCTCTCATATCCGGAGTGCTTCATATCCGGAATTCCGCATATCCGGACATGATTTTGATGTGTATTTTTTAACTATTTGGGTGATATGTAACTGGTTTGAAATTTCTGTTTTTCAGGAAATTTACTTTGGATAATTGCTTATTCTTATTTCACCCTAATGGGATGTATTGATGCAAAAGATGATGGGAATAAGAGGAAAGGGTGACAACGAGACACATCTACAACAAGATAGCATGATTGTGATGAAATCTGAACTGAAATCGAAAAAGGTATTGAAAAGATTGTTTTATGGAAAGAAAGCCAGCATTCAGCTATGACGATTGCAATAACGCACGCTGGGTTAAAAAGTCTCGTTTAAAAAATTTCAAGCACAAAAGCAAAACGAAATGCAGAAATAGTTGAGAATGATATTTGAAGAGAAAGAATCATCATGCAACAGCGATTAAAAAATGCTCGTTACATTATTTGTTTTGCATGCGTGGTATACTTAATTTAATTAATTTTCATTAACATTACATAATTTATTTCTTTTTCCTTAAAATCAATTCCGTTATATTTCACTCGCCATTGGATTATTTTTTACTATAAAACATTGAAAATAAATGTTAAACCTGATTTCAGATTTTATATTTTAATCTATATATAACCTCTCATATCCGGACTTTGTAACCAATTCCTCATACCCGGAAGGCCTTCTTAGTCCGGTTGTCAGAGATTCTACTGTATTTTAAAAATGTCACTCTTGAATAGATATTTAATCATCGAGGTTGTTTTTTTTAATACACGTTCTTTTGAGAGAATTGTATTTTTATGGAGGCCAGACGGTTTGTGTTCAAAATTGTTACTCTTTTATATCTTCTTCGGCTTAGCGATTAAAACTCGCCAAAATTTGTGAAGGTTCCATTTCCAATTTATTTGACAAACATTTTTTTCGTATATACCGACCAATGAGATACGTGTTCTCCAGCTCTAGTAACATCCCGAATAGTGAGGCCGAATTTTCTCAATAAAGAAAACTCAGGTCAGTAGATGCGAAGACTAGACTTTTTGACAGTAAGGAGACAATGCCGGCCAACATCAATGAAGGCATTTGGCATCTAGAAGAGGATATTAAAGAAGGCACTAGTTACAGGCTAATTGCAGCGAAACTAAAGAATTTTGAAGTTCAATTAAAATTTTTCCTGTGCTTGGACAGCCAAAAACGAAAAGAATTCTAAGACACTTTCCCCAAGCGCGAACGGTGTGAAGTGAAAAGGGACTTTTGAAAAAGTTAATGCATGTCGCAGAGACACTCGTGGGTAAAGTGAAAGTGAAAGTGAAAGTAGGTCTTTTCATTCGTTTTTTCCTCAAATGTTGTTGCACCTTTGTCTTTTTTTTACTGCCTTCTTATATTATTTTCTCTTATTGTTTTTTTTTCAGAATTGTTGTCTTTTCCCAAACTGTAATTCTTTCCATTTCTCGATGGTAATCCTTTTTTATCTCAAATTATCCTGTCTTACAAGGTACACAAATGGAAATTTTAAAAAAAAAATTGTACTTGTACTTTTACTTGTGTAAGTAAAATATCTTTCCTTTTAGAATTTTCACAGTGGTTGTCTTGTTTTGTTATTTTGCGTTTATTATATTTTTGCTATTCCTACTAGATTAAGTTTTTGTGTCTGGCACAAGAATTTGGATTTGGAAGAGAATAAAATGTATATATATGACACCACATCATTATAAAACAAATGCATGTAAAAAAAATGTTTAAACTATATATATATATATATATATATATAAATATGCCAGGCAGAGGCGGCACGTGCCGGGCGGTCCCGGCACATGACCGGGCATCTGCCCGACTGAAAGTTCACCTTAAGTCAGTCACAGTAACACCCGCCAATTACCCGACCTTGATAATAACATAAATAGTAAATTTGAGAAAATACCCCACGCAAATTGCCCGAGGAACAAGGACCTGATTGATTAATTGACTGAATTGTGTTTTTACGGTTTATCAATCTTTTGAAAGTTATTAGAATTCAGAAAATATTTTCCGATTGTAAGAATTTCTTTGGAAATAAATGATTTAATGATACAAGTCATACTAATGAAGCCATAGAAGACGGGGGAGAAGCGGTTTCATACCCTTCCCAAACGTAAATGAACCTGACTGGAATTGGAACTCGGTTTTCCAATTAATAATTCCAAGACATTATCCATTACATCACACCTATATCCAAGCTTCCAGCATTTGCTATTCCCAAACATATCTAGGCACTGACTACGGAAACATCCACTTTTCATATGTATGAAAAAAACATTAAAAAAGTAAAACAGACAGTTACCTTTACATTAGGAGCAGGGTTTGATTGACTTATTTGTATTTTTGACGGTTTATCAACCTTTTACAGGTTATTTAAAGCCAGATAATACTCTTGTATTGCAAGAATATTTTGGAGATAATAATGATTTACTGTTACAAGTCTTATTTAATCACTATCCAGGTGGGTTTATTCATAATTCTTCCAAAGGTATTTGCGCGTAAGTTAATATAATGACCCCCGCCCCGAATGAAATTGGAACCTGACTCTCCGAATTCCAATTTCGAGCCGTTATCAGATGCACCACCCACACATCCAATCTTACAGCAACTGAGATACCCAAGCGGTCACCCATCTAGGTACATCATTTGGAGTTTACCCAAGATAATATAAACGATGCTAACTCCAACCCCAGAATACATAGGCGGAACATCCCGAAATGTTAAAAAAAGAAAAATAAAGAATATACGAAACTTAACAAGACTTCTGTCTATATTTCTCAGATGAGGTATTATTTACATTATTCGGACTACTGTCCTCATCTTTGTCGCCATATTTATTACAACGTTTCGGCCTTTCAGTATCTACCTATATATCTGAGATGAGGTATTATGTACACTATTTACATTATTCGGACTATTGTCCTCATCTTTGTCGCCATATTTATTATAACCACCTGAAGAAGGCCGGAGTGTACAATAGCTTCAGGTGGTTGGAATGTCGAACTGAACCCTTTATTTCGCTCACTTGGGTAGACTGTTCTAGTTCCACGTGCCATGTTTAATGGATGTCAGTTATCAGTTATCTCCTGTTCATTTTTCCCTCTGAAAGTTCTCCACTGCCTAAACCTCACAGTCTTTGGGTCCGGTCACTGGATCTAACCAACGCCTTTATCCACTGTGCCATGTGTCCTTGAGGACATCTGTGTATGAACTTTTGGATATTATAAACCTAATGTCTTCAGCCACCATTTTGTAAATAATGTAACGTACATTAGTAGATAAATACATCCCAAAATTATAAGATAAAGGAAATGTTTATCAATCTAACATGTTTCACTTTTATTAAAGCTTCATAAAAGAATGAGATATGGAGAAAAAGGAGAAAGAAATTCTGGTATTTTTAGTTTTGGGTTGTTTGTTTTTCATTGGTTAATCATGTTTCACGGACATTCGACTCGTTAGACAAACGTTAGTATAATTTGTGGCGTTCCGGATTCAAGGAGAGACGACACATCATTTCGAAGTTTCAAAGAATCAACGGAATTCAAGCCCAACTGAAAAACCGCAAATATTGCTTTATGTATGTAAGGGTTCTTCTTGAGGAGACATCCAATACGCACACAAAACATCCTTCACAATAGTAAATACGCGAACAGCACAATGCTTTCAAAGTTTATCTGGGAAATTAAAAACTAAAATCACACCAAAATATCATGGAAAATAAGGAAAAGAACATCAGCCTTCAACAACCAATCCAAAAACTGCAAACTTTGCTTGGAGGAAAAATAACTTTAATTACCTTCCAAGACCAAAACAAATTACTAAATAAACGATCATGACTCATCTCAAAATACAGACAAGAAAACAAATTTTACTACGTTATCTAAAAATCGAAAAATTGAAAAGAATAAAAAAGTAAATAAAATAAAAAAGCAAAAACAAGTAAAATAAATTGATCCATCTAAAATAAATAAATAAACGAATTAACAAACCATTCCCGCCAAAATAACCGTTAGAATTGACTACCAACAATCCGTCACTGACCGTATACATAAATAGTCGAGAAAAAACTCAACGCATGTCGCCTGACGATTGTGTTTAGCATGAACCAGTCTGTCACCTCTGAGTGTTGACTTCAATGTTCACTTATATATATATATATATATATATATATATATATATATATATATATATATATATAATATAATAATATTTTTAGTTTTTAAAAATATGATTCCTCCGCTACATAAGAGTTCTCATGTTTCAAAAGCGAGAGCCGAGACCCCTACACCTTAACTCTACATAACTTAAAAAATTATGTTAGGGGTCTCGGCTCTCGCTTTTGAAACATGAGAACTCTTATGTAGCGGAGGAATCATATTTTTAAAAACTAAAAATATTATTATAATATAAGCTCTACTTCTGTATGGAGCACTGTCCTTTTGAAAATAAAGCTAAATATTAAGGAACACCGGATTATCTACCTGACGTGTTCTTTCCTATTTCACTGCACACCTGCATACATATATATATATATATATATATATATATATATATATATATATATATATATATATATATATATATATCCGAAAGCGAGGCTTAAGACAGATATTTGAAGGACAATAAAGAAATAAAAATGGTAACATGAAACAGTTAAAGCAATAAAACATTAAACAGAAACAGACTTTCGAAAATAGACATTAAGACAGGTGAAGCATTTCTTGGTTGGGTTCTTGACCAAAACACTGGCAGACAGAAAATCAATGGCGATTTCGTGTGGGGGTGGGGATCAACGAACTATCCTATTAGTATAGGCGTGGGGTGAGATTCAGATGATAATATATATTCATAAGTGTGTGTGTATATGTGTCTGTGTGTGTGTATGACTAGTAAACATTAAGTTTGTTTGCTTGTCGCATGTTGATTTAGGAACGTTTTTACGCAATACTCTTTGTTTTAGGTAAACATACGTTAGATTCTTTAAGCTGGTTTCTATATTAGATCACAACAAACCCCCAAATGCAAAAAAGATTTCCTTTGACTGTTTTTTCTGACATTTTTAGATCATTCTTATCTACTCACCATGATCTCGCCCGCTATTATTATCTAATTACACTTCCAGCTACGACTATTTGTATGCATGAAAAATACCCAAGAGAATAAGTTAAAATAGTCTCCACCCTATCACCTCTCATAGGAGCATCGACATCTTTCTAAGCACCAACAATGGCTTCCCGCTCTCGCCAAGTAAGTGTCGATTACACTCGAGATTTTTTATCGCTCAAACAACCGTATTTCTTCCACTTTTTTTTATTCTTCTTGTTGGTAAAGTAATATCACTTCTTCCTTTAGGATGTGGGCGATCATGGCCCACCACAACCTCCTATCATTCGTAACTTTAAGTAATGTTTGTCGTCCTACTATCCCATCCAGTCGCTATCCCACCATCCATGTCTGTTAGATTACTCAATGTTTCCTTCCGATCCTATTATATTCGATATACCCTTTGAGTCACAAAATCTCCAAGTCATCTTTCCTATTTCTGTATCTCGGAATTTTTAACTGTTTGTTTCAAAATGAAGTTTTTTTTCCATACAACAAGAAATCACATGACGCGATTCCTGGGCGGCTCGAGAAGCTACTAGCGAAATTTGGAGCTCATATCGAATTTTAAATAAAGAGCCATGTTAAACGATTTCCTCTCATATCAATCTTTTGTAAAAATTATAGTTAATAAATAAATTATAAGTATTTTTAAAATGGGGAGTTACTTTTCAATCAGCCGAAATATATATATATATATATATATATATATATATATATATATATATATATATTTGAGAGAGAAAAAAATTAAAGCACTTTAAAATTTAGAATTACCAGCATCTCTCATTCGTGTAGTCACACCAACGTAAACAAATTTAGTCCGATGAAGTCCTAAATGCTGAAACGTTTCACACAAAAGCTTTTTACCACTTTGTTATACATCTTTTCTCCAATATATATATATATATATATATATATATATATATATATATATATATATATATATATATATATATATATATATAGACAGGGTGATTGAAAAGTAACTCCCTATTTTATACATGAGTAACCAGCCAGGAGTCCTGGCATAACACCCTGTGACTTTTTTCTTTGCACTTCGTTAAAGGGGCAAGTCTGCTATTCCAAACCAAGGCTTTGGAAGAATTTGAAGAATTGAAAGGCAAATACAAAACGTAATGTCTTCCATACCACAAGAGTCCCGGTGGAATCATTTGACACGATTCCTGGGCGGTTGGAGAAGCTGGTAGCGAAATCTGGTGCCCATATCGAATTTTAAATGAAACCTCATGCTAAACGCTTTGCTCTCATATCCATTCCTTTGAAAATTTATGGTTAATAAATAAATTACAAGTGTTTTAAATGGGGAATTATTTTTAATCATTCTGTAGATCTATACTATCTTCCCCAAGGATTGAACCCGCACTTACTATACAACCAAAATATAGAATGCTGATTTTTTTTTTCGTTTTTATCTGTTTGACTGAAAGAATAAAATTATGTACAAAATATCTGTAGTAGAAAGGATATAATTATGTTCAAAATATTTAGATTTCGGCATTAAATAACCCATAGAGGTGTTGATATGCCGCTAAACAAAATCAACCAACCAACAATACATATTTATAGTAAAATGACCAACAATACATTTTATCTGTAGTTGAAGCCATAAAATTGTGTACGAAATATTTAGATTTCGGCATTAAATGACCCATAGCGATGTTGATACGCCACTAAAATATTAACCAACTGTTTTGTCTAAGTCTAGAGGGTGATTGAAAAGTACCTCCCTATTTTATGTACGAGTGGCCAGCCAGGTGTCCTGACTTAAGACCCTGTGACTTTTTTTCGGAGTGGGGGCTGTTTGAAAGAGCAAGTCGACAATACCAAACCAAGACTTTGGAAGAACATGAAGGACGAATACAAGAACTTATGTCTTCCATGCTAGCAATTCCTTGGCGGCTCGAGAAGATGGTTGCGAAATCTTGTGCCCATATTGAATTTTAAATAAAACTTCATGCTAAACGCTTTCCTTTGATATATAGGGTGACCAAAAAAAAAGGGAACTTTTTAACAATCCAATAAAACCAAGAGTGATGGAAGAAAAATATTTAATTCATAGTAATTGAAACCTTAAAACATGCCATTTAAGAAACAATGATGGAATTTTCATTTTTTTTTAAATTACGTCCTGTAGGTGGCATCCTCCTGTACGAATGCATTCTTGAAATCTGCTGTTGAGATTCCTCATTGACTGCTGCAACATCTCAGCTGGGATACTGTGAATTTCATTCTCGTTACTAAAATGGCGAAATGTTTACATGCTCGCAGTGTTGCCACTTGCTCATGTCTGGCAATACGCACTTCAAAAATCCCCGTTCTTTTGGGTCACCCTCTACATATCTTGTAGAAATTATAGTTAATAAATAAATTATAAGTATTTTAAAATGGAGAGTTAACTTTTCAATCATCATGTATATTTAACATCAAAAATAAGCAGTTGGGATTACAATGGAATATAATTAGGAAAGAGGGCTTAGAAAATCTGATACCAACCATCTACATTTCATTCAACACAACTTAGACCCTGTTATGAACGGGATGTTTGTTGTCTCATAACCATTAAATGAGATGCCTTGTATGCGGTTTAATTCCCGGTCCGTGGATGTACATGTGTGTGTGTGTGACACATGGAGAAACGTGTGAAACGATAGGAAAAATAGTATTTGCTACTCACGGTTGGTTTGAAATATCCATTTATTTACACGGAGAACATTACAACACATATATATGTAGAGTGTAACCCGGATATAAGAGACGCGGATATACGAGAAACCCGGATATAAGAGAGATTATCTCTGGTCCCAAATTAGAGCCTGTGTTATATCTGGGTTCCACTGTATATACAAAATCACAGTCCCAAGTTACTGAGTTGTGTGTCACAAGCATTAGGACAGGAGAATATATATGTGTCCTTATTCCTCGATAGCCATGTTCCCAGTCCAGTCTGTCGAGTCCCTTTTTGCGCGTCTCGCCTCTGAATGTCACGTTGATCACGTGACTAGCGTGGTTTGGACAGGGGTAAAAAGGAAGTACTCTGTTTGAAACATAGAAGAGTTATTTCCCTTGGAATATATTTTTATTCGTCCTAACAGACCCCATAAAAGAAGAACGCCAAAAGCATTTCCAGTTTCGTAGCTTGATTGGGGGTTTCGAAATTTTACATATTTTTTTAACGTCATTGCTAATCAATGAACTTTCAGGCATTGGTCAAATGTCCTCTATGTCATTCTAAATCTGGGGAGACTAATGACGACGATTGACATGCATTTATGTTTATAGAGATCTTAGTTGAGTACTGAAAAGTTATGTGATATCAGTCCGCCTATATGGCAATGAATACTATGATATAAGACAAAGATTTAACAAAGAAGTACGTTTGCTTTTAAGACTAGATAGAGCGAGGCAATTCCGAGAGAAAAACGGAAAAGGAAACCTATCAAGGAGAGGCAAATGAAATTTCTGGGGCACATAATGAGGAAAGAGGGCTTGGAAAATATGATACTCACAGGACAGATTGAGGGCAAGAGAGACAAAGAAAAACTGTGCATAAGATGATAATGTTAAGTGAGTGAATCGTGGAACAGGGTTTAGGAGAAATAACGAAAGGAGAAAGTTTATTAAGAGCTACAAATGACAGGAAATTGCGGTCACCCATCTGGGTACTGACTAGTCTTGACGTTGCTTAACTTCGGTGATCGTACGGGAACCGGTGTTTTTACATGTTGTGGACGTAAACTGTACAATCCGAGCATTCAAGTTTACAGCACCTATCACTCATCTAGGTACTGACTAGTCTCGACGTTGCTTAACTTCGGTGATATTAGACACACAAAGGAAGTACGTTTACTTTCAAGACGAGATACAGTGAGACAATTCAGAGAGGATTAGTTGTCCTACAGGATTCATTATTGGTGGCCACAATCTTAACAACATAAGATACGCAGAAGCTGATAGCGAACCCAGAAAGGAAACTATAAGATCTCTTACGGAAGGTAGTGAAGCAAAAGCGAGAAGAAAGGATTCAACACCAACTGCAGGAAGGCAGGATGCATGGTTGCTAGCAAAAGGGAGGAGCCCGAAATACAATTTACAAATCGGGGATACCAAAATCAAACAAGAGCGGAAATTTAAATATCTGGGAAGTGTTCGAACAGAGGACGGGATGTTCGAAACTGAAATCCAGAGACGCATTGGGACAGCCAAAGATGCCTTCCAAAAGCTAAGCAAAGTATTAAGAAACAGAAAAACTTCGTTAGAAACAAAGAAAAGTGTACTGAACTCTTACGTGATATCTGCCCTCCAATATGGCGGCGAATACTGGACGATCTCCTCAAAGATGAAAAAGAGATTTCAATCAACAGAAATGTGGTTTTATAGAAATATGCTGAGCATACCATGGACCGAACATATGAACAAAGACGAAGATTTAGGGAAAATAAAAACAAAAAATGAATCAAAATAAGGCAGTTGAAATGTCTGGAGCACATAATGAGGAAAGGGGACTTGGAAAATTTGATACTTACGGGGCAGATTGAAGGCAGGAGGGACAGAGAGAAACAACACAGCCTACTAAGCGAGCTTGAGGAAATGGCTAGTGGAACAGGGGTTCGGAGAGATAAAAAAGAACTGCAAACGGATAGGAAGTTGTGGAGAGCCATTATCACCAACGTCTTGAATGGACATGTCGCTAAGTTTTAAGGAAAATGGAAACAAAATCGACACATACTTAGTATCAGAAAGAGAGTCAAAATTTCTAGGGAAATGATCTACAGCAAATAATAAGGAAAGAATGCTCGGTGAATCTGACATTCATAAGACGTATTGAATGCAATAGAGAGATAGGAGAAGGTGGGAAAGACAAGGTCTCTGACGCTAAAGACAATAAATAAATAATCCCTCAGTTCGTTAGTTTTGTCTTTCGAAATGATTTTTAATGGCTGCAAGGGGGTTGCATTGTTATTTCCTATTCGTATGGAATGAAAAAAATGGAACACGGTTGATTGATGTTATTTTTAGGGCTTATCAACCTTTTGCAGTTTATTTAAATCCAGAACATATTTCTAGATTGTAAGAATTTTTTGAAGATAACAATGATTTATTAATACTAATTAACCCATAGATGTGGGGAGAAAATGTGGATTCATACCTTTCCCAAAGGTATTTGTGCGTAAGTGGATATAACGAACCCGACTGGAATTGGAACTCGTCTATCCGATTTCCAATGACACCACTCGAAAATCCACTAGCATCTGGTATCTAGTTACTGACCAGGCTCAACATTGCTTAACTTGGGTGATTGTAGGCGAACCGGTGTTCCAACGTGATATGGCCGTAATCCATGTAGATAAGTGGACGCAGACATTTATATCTACACGTTTGTGCTGCGATCAAATAATTGGCTTTTTGTCTGCTCATTACGGGAAGAGAATGTAATATTGGCGAGGACCTTGTCGTTGGCAATCGATATTTAATTGGACAAGCACGAGAAAACACGCATGCTTGACTTGTTACTCTTCGGTAATGTTGATTGCAAGCCACTAGCTAAGTCCGCAATGGAGAATTAAGGCGAATTCATTATATAAATACTTGTTCAGGTATATATATAGGAAACTTTAGAGGCTTAAACAAGTTCGCAAACACACACAAAAAGGTTTCTACCATGAAAATAAAATGCGTATATTCTCTGAGGATAAGTGAAAACGTCATGTAATTTGTTTTATCTTATAAGAAATAAGGAACAAAATCAAACACATCGTACATGAAGATATCGCAGGTTCACTTCCCTACTTCTCAACATAGCCACCATCTCTTCCAATGGCAGAGTTCCAACTACAAATGAGAGGAAGCATCCCAGCCTCGTAGAGCTCACCTGGCTGTTGATGCAGACAATTCCTTACAGCATAAAGTTAGCCCTTCAGTCGAACACTGCCATTGAAAGAGGTGTTAAGAAGTAGAGATGTGAAACTGTGATGTATAGCTATATCTTGATGTACGGTATGTTTTATTGTGCTCCGTATGCATTACCTTTTGACTCACCCTTGTAGCCCCCGTAAGATTTAAACGTAAAATAATTCAATTAGCAAATTCAATTTAGCAGGCCTTTTAAACCATTAATTTTTTCCCCTATTATAAAAAAAACACGGTATTATGGCTTTGCATCACGAACAGAAATTTATGATTAGTTTTAAAATATTGTATTAGGTCCTACGATAGCTAACGAAGCACATGGAGGAGAGTCATTTCTTTTTCCCTAACCACAGGAGGAAGTCTGTCAACCAGAGCCATCTAAAATATATGCATCATGTTTCGCAAGCAGCTTCAGCGCATAATTTGACTGTGTAGAGCAGGTATGTCCAAAATTCGGCCCGGGGGCCAATTACGGCCCGCAGTCAAATTGCATATGGCTTCCATTCTCTGTCATTGAATGTATCACTTACGGTCCGCTAGTAGTGTCAATTAGAGTAGGTAAAGTACACACTGAAGAAATACAATTTCATGTTTTATGAAAATGGCAGCAGCACTGGGTGGTCGCCCTCTGGGGGTGTGACATTTCCCAGCTAATTTCTAAAATCACTGTCTTTGAACTGTACCTGGCCTACATACTGTAGTTCAGATCTCAGTATCACCCTTCACATTAGTTCAGGCAAGATATTTGTTTTAGTCATCTGAGATGAATAAACTCTAAAATCTAAGTGAATTAAATTTGTTTTGTGTTGGTCAAAATCAGTTATAAATCTATTTAGACACTGGGACTTTATATTTTATGTCACTTTATGTTTTTTATTTCTTAATAAGATGAATGTTGGTGTTATGTTCCTATTCATATATTTTTAACTTAAATGTTGACAGACAACATTAATTTCAATAATATCTAATGTTTAAGATTAACCCAAGATATATTATAGCTTAAAAACGATAGCCAGCCCATGACAATTGCGTTGAAGTATAA
The DNA here is from genome assembly GCA_964036315.1 of Acanthosepion esculentum. Lineage (NCBI taxonomy): Eukaryota > Metazoa > Mollusca > Cephalopoda > Sepiida > Sepiidae > Acanthosepion > Acanthosepion esculentum. Next base: position 519,943 of record OZ038510.1, read on the forward strand.
ATAGGTGTTGACCTCAATATCCATATATATATATATATATATATATATATATATATATATATATATATATATATATATATATATATATATATATATCTGTTGATAAAATTAGTGGTCAATATATATATATATATATATATATATATATATATACATATATTTAGGCACCAATCCTTCGTTTATGCATGTTTCATTAAAAACGACAGACAAGGTACTACGGTTAAGCTTTTTATTTAATTTTTCTTGTGTTCGAACAAGAGCTTTCTTTTCAGGACAAAGAATGTGCAAAAACTGTCCAAATCTTTTATAGTTCCGAGTGCTTTCGGCTATACCTTTAGCCATTATCAAGGATGATTCGATTTTTCTGCTTAATTGAGTGTGTGCGTTATGTGCATATCTTAGTGTGTTCCGGAGATGCTTTTAACATGTCTTAGTGAAGATTCGTCTTATTTGTATGTATATATATATATATATATATATATATATATATATATATATATATATATATATGAATGAATAGAAATAAGCAGCCCTTAAAAAGAGTCTGACTCTGGATGCACACCAGAAAGAAAAGTGCTCAACACCATACAATATGGTAATGATTTTCTAAACAAGGAACAACTGAAAAGTAATTTTTCTTTTTATATATATATATATATATATATATATATATATATATATATATATATATATATATATATATATATATATATATATGCCGCTGTTCATATAAACACGTGGAGAATAATAAATCCTACATTGCCCTGATTGTCGTTTTTGATTCTTTTTGTTTTTTCTACAGATACACTCCATCTGAGAATATTTACACAAACACACGCACGTTTATCTGGGAAATTAAAAACTAAAATCACACCAAAATATCATGGAAAATAAGGAAAAGAACATCAGCCTACAACAACCAATCCAAAAACTGCAAACTTTGCTTGGTGGAAAAATAACTTTAATTACCTTCGAAGACCAAAACAAATGACTAAATAAACGATCACAACTCATCTCAAAATGCAGACAAGAAAACAAATTTTACTACGTTATCTAAAAATCGAAAAGAATAAAAAAAGTAAATAAAATAAAAAAGCAAAAACAAGTAAAATAAATTGATCCATCTAAATAAAGTAAATAATAAACGAATTAACAAACCATTCCCGCCAAAATAACCGTTAGAATAGACTACCAACAATCCGTCACTGGCCGTATGAGAAAAAACACAACGCATGTGGCCTGACGATTGTGTTTAGCATGAACCTGTCTGTCGCCTCTGAGTATTGACTTCAATGTTCATTTATATATATATATATATATATATATATATATATATATATATATATATATATATGTATTATATATATGTATTATATATATATATGTATTATATATATATGTGTGTGTGTGTGTGTGTGTGTGTGTGTGTGTGCATGTTTGTGCGTTTTTAATTCCCCTATTCTGCATGATGCCTGTAACTCTACCTGCACATTCGCTTGTAATCCACTTATAAAGCAATGTACACAAATGTAATTGGCATTAACTAATTCCTGATTGTCTGCAGGTGAAAGTCAGGAATAAATAATGGATTAAAGATATACAAAATAATCAGCTTGTTTAAGTCTGACACTTTTATCGAGAGATGTCCAGTCCAATTTTATTTTCTTCATGCTTGAGAGATTTTTATTTCATACAAGTTTTAGTCATTTCGTTGCTTGCTTTTTGAAATTCAAAGAATCTTCAATCTATTTCAGCAGAGCAGCAAATAGTTATGTTTTGCTTGTATCATGAAACATATAATATATATATTTATAAATTGTCATATAATAGAATAAAACAAAAAATCTTATACTGGAAATTCATGGGATTCACTCCAAGCAAGGCGATAATGCCACTAAGACGCAAATGGGAATACTGTATGGGAATGAAAGACAATGAAAAGGAACCGGAAACTAAATGCGAAGTCGGAAACAAGGGTTAACGGTAATCCTTCACTTGAATAAACTGCGATTTCATAATCAGCGTAAAATCAAGAAGACCCAGGTATAGACGTTTAGTACAATTAAATATGACAACGGGTAATAGTTGACTGCTGTTCTTGTACAACATGTCCACAAAATACCTCGATGAATAATGACGTCATAAGATTATATCCAGTGGTTGATTTTCTCGATCATAAGCCGTCCAGCCATTGCAAACAATATGGCTTCCAGGCTGAATATACCACGTAACCGTCTCTTTCAGAGTTTCTGCTTGCCGATCCGGCAACTCAACTAAGAAACACTTTTCCGAACATCTTTCGTTACCAGCGAATGTCCTATGGCCAGTCACGAAGATATAAGTTTATTTTACGCCGTTTAAGTCAAGTAGAATTATTTTACGCCGATTATGTGAAGGATTACCAAGGATAGACCTCTACTCCGGTTCAGAGGAGTGTGGTATGTATAAAGAAATTTATAAAAATGGTATAAACCTTTCATTTAAGCTAATATGTTGGAATATGTAATATGTCTCACCTGAAAAAGAAATCGTACAAACATTAATGGGAAAGTCTTCCAGGGATCAGACTTGTGATGCGAAATTTTCAGACTCTATTCGACTAGCTTATTCAATTTAAACAGCCGGGCGTAATGGTGATTTTCTAAGCGTAGCTTAAAGGTGGAACAAGGCCGAAAGTATGTGGCACCCAGCAAGGATCGAAGTCATTTTTCAGTCGGGATTGATCGAGCGAGACAAGCTTGTTAAACATTATGCCACTAGGGCAGGTCGATTTTGAAACCGTCGTATTGCACTCAATGTGAATGTTAGGATTTGACATGACAAATAATGAAACAAAATATATTTTTCTAAATTGGTACCGTTTTTTGAGGAAACGAGTTTAAAATTTAGGTTCAAAATCGTAGCGTTGGAAATGAATTCTGGTGACCAGTGAAAGCCTCAAAGCACAGCCTTAGAAAATTTATAGTTTACTGAAGGTTTACAAAGACAAGATGCATGGCACAAGTACATTATTACTAATTCATTGTGCTATCAAATAAGAACTTCATTTACCTCAAAGGGAAATTATACTGAACAATTTAGCCGTATTATGATGTAATATGTTATATACAGTGTAGTAGTTTTAGTGTGATTTTTCAATAAACAATGCGCACCCTGGATATGTCAAACTACATACGCGTTCTGGGTAAGACGATAAACTACAAGGTTTTGAGGAGCGTGAAACCGGATCATGGTTGCTGGGGTTCCTGGGTCCACCCTGACCCGGGGTGGTGACGCCTGTTGGGGTCCTTGCTATGGGAAAGTGGTTGACCCCGGTACTGAAGTAAAATTGCAAAATATTACCAGCAATACGTTTTTGAAGAAAAGAAAAGAAAAAAACTATTAACAGCGGTACGTTTTTGGAAAGAAACTGTTGCTGGCAGTACGTTTTTGAAAAAATAATATTACCTGCTATACGTTTTTGAAAAAATAATATTACCACCTATAAAACAAAAATATTACCAGGAGAAAAAAAGTTATCGGCATTAAATGACCCATTGAGGTTTGTATGCCGTTAACCAAACCAAACCAAACCAAACCAAACCAAACCAAACCAAACCAAACCAAACTAAACCAATAAACAATGCAAATTTTAAATATTTTGTCGTATGATTTGTACCCAGCGGTATTATGGTATGATATATATTTTATCTATTTTTTTATTACTTATGATCTACCAGATGATCTGACAAATCTTATTCATTGAGTAGACTTTATGCAATCTTTTACATTTTTTTACACAGTTTTTACTTAACGAATACAGTAAAAAGTTTCATATTATGCCTGTGGTGATTATAGTGGTGATTTGAATATATTTTCACTTCAATGTGTACAAAAGATATCAACTTGTATTTATTCTTGAAAGGGTAAAATTTTGTAGACAGTTTGTAATAAAAGACATGCGGAAATTAGATATTTCTGTACGTTTTTTACAGATAATCTTTAAAATTAAATGCACAAAAAATGGCGAAAGCTATGAATCTAATTTTTAGTGTCAGTACTTATCACATCAAACCTCAGCTTTCACACTAAGTAAATCAGTTAATTGCCATACGTGATACACGTTTGGGCGATCATGCATCTTTCGATACATGACGGACGAGGAAGATTTTTTCCCGCAGTAGGTTGCCATTTCTTTCTGCGACAGACCAGTTGCCATCCAAGGCTATAAAACCCGGTCTGTCCTGCTATTTTATATTTGAGGGGACAAGAAGAGGATTCATACTTTTCCCTAGGGTATTAGAACGTAAGTGAATGTAATGGATGTAATATAATGGTAGTGTTTATTATAAACAGATCATTTACTTAAATATTTGTATCTATAAAAAGAATGTATAAACATAACAAATGTCTTAAAATAATTGAGTGAAATGTTGATTTGCTAAATCAATGAAAAATCAACTTGCCATATTACACCATATCGAAGTGCTATAGGGTGATATTCTAAGCGTAGCTTAGATGTGGCAAAAGAGCGAAAGTATGGGGCACCCAGTGAGGATCGAGGTCACATCTCCTCAGTCGTAATTGTTCTAGCAAGACAAGTTTGGTAACCATTACACCATCTCGAGATATTGTATGATCAGGCCGAAAGTGTGGAGCACCCAATGAGGAGCGAACTTCCTAGGTATTTGATCCAGCGGGACATGCTTGTTAACCATTACACCATGTCGAGATGTCCTATGATCAGGCCGAAAGTGTGCAGCACCCAATGAGGATCGAACTCCCTACGTACGTGAACAAGCGGGACATGCTTGTTAACCATTACACCATGTAGAGATGTCCTATGATCAGGCCGAAAGTATGGAGCACTCAATGAGGATCAAAATCCCTACGTACTTGAACCAGCGGGACATGCTTGTTAACCATTACACCATGTCGAGATGCCCTATGATCAGGCCGAAGGTGTGTAGCACCCAATGAGGATCGAACTCCCTACGTACTTGAACCATCGGGACATACTTGTTAACCAATACACCATGTAGAGATGTCCTATGATCAGGCCGAAAGTGTGGAGCACTCAATGTGGATCGAACTCCCTACGTACTTGAAGCAGCGGGACATGCTTGTTAACCATTACACCATGTCGAGATGCCCTATGATCAGGCCGAAATTGTGGAGTACTTAATGTGGATCGAACTCCCTACGTACTTGAACCAGCGGGACATGCTTGTTAACCATTACACCATGTCGAGATGCCCTATGATCAGGCCGAAATTGTGGAGCACTCAATGTGGATCGAACTCCCTACGTACTTGAACCAGCGGGACATGCTTGTTAACCATTACACCATGTCGAGATGCCCTATGATCAGGCCGAAAGTGTGGAGCACTCAATGTGGATCGAACTCCCTACGTACTTGAACCAGCGGGACATGCTTGTTAACCATTACACCATGTCGAGATGCCCTATGATCAGACCGAAAGTGTGGAGCACTCAATGTGGATCGAACTCCCTACGTACTTGAACCAGCGGGACATGCTTGTTAACCATTACACCATGTCGAGATGCCCTATGATCAGGCCGAAATTGTGGAGCACTCAATGTGGATCGAACTCCCTACGTACTTGAACCAGCGGGACATGCTTGTTAACCATTACACCATGTCGAGATGCCCTATGATCAGGCCGAAATTGTGGAGCACTCAATGTGGATCGAACTCCCTACGTACTTGAACCAGCGGGACATGCTTGTTAACCATTACACCATGTCGAAATGTCCTATGATCAGGCCGAAAGTGTGGAGCACCCAATGAAGATCGAACTTCCTACGTACTTGAACCAGCGGGACATGCTTGTTAACCATTACACCATGTCGAGATGCCCTATGATCAGGCCGAAAGTGTGGAGCACTCAATGTGGATCGAACTCCCTACGTACTTGAACCAGCGGGACATGCTTGTTAACCATTACACCATGTCGAGATGCCCTATGATCAGGCCGAAAGTGTGGAGCACTCAATGTGGATCGAACTCCCTACGTACTTGAACCAGCGGGACATGCTTGTTAACCATTACACCATGTCGAGATGTCCTATGATCAGGCCGAAAGTGTGGAGCACTCAATGTGGATCGAACTCCCTACGTACTTGAACCAGCGGGACATGCTTGTTAACCATTACACCATGTCGAGATGCCCTATGATCAGACCGAAAGTGTGGAGCACTCAATGTGGATCGAACTCCCTACGTACTTGAACCAGCGGGACATGCTTGTTAACCATTACACCATGTCGAGATGCCCTATGATCAGGCCGAAAGTATGGAGCACTCAATGTGAATCGAACTCCCTACGTACTTGAACCAGAGGGACATGCTTGTTAACCATTACACCATGTCGAGATGCTCTATGATCAGGCCGAAATTGTGGAGCACTCAATGTGGATCGAACTCCCTACGTACTTGAACCAGCGGGACATGCTTGTTAACCATTACACCATGTCGAGATGCCCCATGATCAGGCCGAAATTGTGGAGCACTCAATGTGGATCGAACTCCCTACGTACTTGAACCAGCGGGACATGCTTGTTAACCATTACACCATGTCGAAATGTCCTATGATCAGGCCGAAAGTGTGGAGCACCCAATGAAGATCGAACTTCCTACGTACTTGAACCAGCGGGACATGCTTGTTAACCATTAGACCATGTCGAGATGCCCTATGATCAGGCCGAAAGTGTGGAGCACTCAATGTGGATCGAACTCCCTACGTACTTGAACCAGCGGGACATGCTTGTTAACCATTACACCATGTCGAGATGCCCTATGATCAGGCCGAAAGTGTGGAGCACTCAATGTGGATCGAACTCCCTACGTACTTGAACCAGCGGGACATGCTTGTTAACCATTACACCATGTCGAGATGCCCTATGATCAGGCCGAACGTGTGGAGCACTCAATGTGGATCGAACTCCCTACGTACTTGAACCAGCGGGACATGCTTGTTAACCATTACACCATGTCGAGATGCCCTATGATCAGGCCGAAATTGTGGATCACTCAATGAGGATCGAACTCCCTACGTACTTGAACCAGCGGGACATGCTTGTTAACCATTACACCATGTCGAAATGTCCTATGATCTGGCCGAAAGTGTGGAGCACCCAATGAAGATCGAACTTCCTACGTACTTGAACCAGCGGGACATGCTTGTTAACCATTACACCATGTCGAGATGCCCTATGATCAGGCCGAAAGTGTGGAGCACTCAATGTGGATCGAACTCCCTACGTACTTGAACCAGCGGGACATGCTTGTTAACCATTACACCATGTCGAGATGCCCTATGATCAGGCCGAAATTGTGGAGCACTCAATGTGGATCGAACTCCCTACGTACTTGAACCAGCGGGACATGCTTGTTAACCATTACACCATGTCGAAATGTCCTATGATCAGGCCGAAAGTGTGGAGCACCCAATGAAGATCGAACTTCCTACGTACTTGAACCAGCGGGACATGCTTGTTAACCATTACACCATGTCGAGATGCCCTATGATCAGGCCGAAAGTGTGGAGCACTCAATGTGGATCGAACTCCCTACGTACTTGAACCAGCGGGACATGCTTGTTAACCATTACACCATGTCGAGATGCCCTATGATCAGGCCGAAAGTGTGGAGCACTCAATGTGGATCGAACTCCCTACGTACTTGAACCAGCGGGACATGCTTGTTAACCATTACACCATGTCGAGATGCCCTATGATCAGGCCGAAAGTGTGGAGCACTCAATGTGGATCGAACCCCCTACGTACTTGAACCAGCGGTACATGCTTGTTAACCATTACACCATGTCGAGATGCCCTATGATCAGGCCGAAATTGTGGATCACTCAATGAGGATCGAACTCCCTACGTACTTGAACCAGCGGGACATGCTTGTTAACCATTACACCATGTCGAAATGTCCTATGATCTGGGCGAAAGTGTGGAGCACCCAATGAAGATCGAACTTCCTACGTACTTGAACCAGCGGGACATGCTTGTTAACCATTACACCATGTCGAGATGCCCTATGATCAGGCCGAAAGTGTGGAGCACTCAATGTGGATCGAACTCCCTACGTACTTGAACCAGCGGGACATGCTTGTTAACCATTACACCATGTCGAGATGCCCTATGATCAGGCCGAAAGTGTGGAGCACTCAATGTGGATCGAACTCCCTACGTACTTGAACCAGCGGGACATGCTTGTTAACCATTACACCATGTCGAGATGCCCTATGATCAGGCCGAAAGTGTGGAGCACTCAATGTGGATCGAACTCCCTACGTACTTGAACCAGCGGGACATGCTTGTTAACCATTACACCATGTCGAGATGCCCTATGATCAGACCGAAAGTGTAAAGCACTCAATGTGGATCGAACTCCCTACGTACTTGAACCAGCGGGACATGCTTGTTAACCATTACACCATGTCGAGATGCCCTATGATCAGGCCGAAAGTGTGGAGCACTCAATGTGAATCGAACTCCCTACGTACTTGAACCAGAGGGACATGCTTGTTAACCATTACACCATGTCGAGATGCTCTATGATCAGGCCGAAATTGTGGAGCACTCAATGTGGATCGAACTCCATACGTACTTGAACCAGCGGGACATGCTTGTTAACCATTACACCATGTCGAGATGCCCTATGATCAGGCCGAAATTGTGGATCACTCAATGAGGATCGAACTCCCTACGTACTTGAACCAGCGGGACATGCTTGTTAACCATTACACCATGTCGAGATGTCCTATGATCAGGCCAAAAGTGTGGAGCACCCAATGAAGATCGAACTACCTACGTACTTGAACCAGCGGGACATGCTTGTTAACCATTACACCATGTCGAGATGTCCTATGATCAGGCCAAAAGTGTGGAGCACCCAATGAAGATCGAACTACCTACGTACTTGAACCAGAGGGACATGCTTGTTAACCATTACACCATGTCGAGATGCCCTATGATCATGCCGAAAGTGTGGAGCACTCAATGTGGATCGAACTCCCTACGTACTTGAACCAGCGGGACATGCTTGTTAACCATTACACCATGTCGAGATGCGCTATGATCAGGCCGAAAGTGTGGAGCACTCAATGTGGATCGAACTCCCTACGTACTTGAACCAGCGGGACATGCTTGTTAACCATTACACCATGTCGAGATGCCCTATGATCAGGCCGAAAGTGTGGAGCACTCAATGTGGATCGAACTCCCTACGTACTTGAACCAGCGGGACATGCTTGTTAACCATTACACCATGTCGAGATGCCCTATGATCAGGCCGAAAGTGTGGAGCACTCAATGTGGATCGAACTCCCTGCGTACTTGAACCAGCGGGACATGCTTGTTAACCATTACACCATGTCGAGATGCCCTATGATCAGGCCGAAAGTGTGGAGCACTCAATGTGGATCGAACTCCCTACGTACTTGAACCAGCGGGACATGCTTGTTAACCATTACACCATGTCGAGATGCCCTATGATCAGGCCAAAATTGTGGAGCACTCAATGTGGATCGAACTCCCTACATTCTTGAACCAGCGGGACATGCTTGTTAACCATTACACCATGTCGAGATGCCCTATGATCAGGCCGAAAGTGTGGAGCACTCAATGTGGATCGAACTCCCTACGTACTTGAACCAGCGGGACATGCTTGTTAACCATTACACCATGTCGAGATGCCCTATGATCAGGCCGAAAGTGTGGAGCACTCAATGTGGATCGAACTCCCTACGTACTTGAACCAGCGGGACATGCTTGTTAACCATTACACCATGTCGAGATGTCCTATGATCAGGCCGAAAGTGTGGAGCACTCAATGTGGATCGAACTCCCTACGTACTTGAACCAGCGGGACATGCTTGTTAACCATTACACCATGTCGAGATGCCCTATGATCAGACCGAAAGTGTGGAGCACTCAATGTGGATCGAACTCCCTACGTACTTGAACCATCGGGACATGCTTGTTAACCATTACACCATGTCGAGATGCCCTATGATCAGGCCGAAAGTGTGGAGCACTCAATGTGAATCGAACTCCCTACGTACTTGAACCAGAGGGACATGCTTGTTAACCATTACACCATGTCGAGATGCTCTATGATCAGGCCGAAATTGTGGAGCACTCAATGTGGATCGAACTCCCTACGTACTTGAACCAGCGGGACATGCTTGTTAACCATTACACCATGTCGAGATGCCCTATGATCAGGCCGAAATTGTGGATCACTCAATGAGGATCGAACTCCCTACGTACTTGAACCAGCGGGACATGCTTGTTAACCATTACACCATGTCGAGATGTCCTATGATCAGGCCAAAAGTGTGGAGCACCCAATGAAGATCGAACTACCTACGTACTTGAACCAGCGGGACATGCTTGTTAACCATTACACCATGTCGAGATGTCCTATGATCAGGCCAAAAGTGTGGAGCACCCAATGAAGATCGAACTACCTACGTACTTGAACCAGCGGGACATGCTTGTTAACCCTTACACCATGTCGAGATGCCCTATGATCAGGCCGAAAGTGTGGAGCACTCAATGTGGATCGAACTCCCTACGTACTTGAACCAGCGGGACATGCTTGTTAACCATTACACAATGTCGAGATGCACCTATGATCAGGCCGAAAGTGTGGAGCACTCAATGTGGATCGAACTCCCTACGTACTTGAACCAGCGGGACATGCTTGTTAACCATTACACCATGTCGAGATGCCCTATGATCAGGCCGAAAGTGTGAAGCACTCAATGTGGATCGAACTCCCTACGTACTTGAACCAGCGGGACATGCTTGTTAACCATTACACCATGTCGAGATGCCCTATGATCAGGCCGAAAGTGTGAAGCACTCAATGTGGATCGAACTCCCTACGTACTTGAACCAGCGGGACATGCTTGTTAACCATTACACCATGTCGAGATGCCCTATGATCAGGCCGAAAGTGTGGAGCACTCAATGTGGATCGAACTCCCTACGTACTTGAACCAGCGGGACATGCTTGTTAACCATTACACCATGTCGAGATGCCCTATGATCAGGCCGAAAGTGTGGAGCACTCAATGTAGATCGAACTCCCTACGTACTTGAACCAGCGGGACATGCTTGTTAACCATTACATCATGTCGAGATGCCCTATGATCAGGCCGAAATTGTGGAGCACTCAATGTGGATCGAACTCCCTACGTACTTGAACCAGCGGGACATGCTTGTTAACCATTACACCATGTCGAGATGCCCTATGATCAGGCCGAACGTGTGGAGCACTCAATGTGGATCGAACTCCCTACGTACTTGAACCAGCGGGACATGCTTGTTAACCATTACACCATGTCGAGATGTCCTATGATCAGGCCGAAAGTGTGGAGCACTCAATGTGGATCGAACTCCCTACGTACTTGAACCAGCGGGACATGCTTGTTAACCATTACACCATGTCGAGATGCCCTATGATCAGGCCGAAAGTGTGGAGCACTCAATGTGGATCGAACTCCCTGCGTACTTGAACCAGCGGGACATGCTTGTTAACCATTACACCATGTCGAGATGCCCTATGATCAGGCCGAACGTGTGGAGCACTCAATGTGGATCGAACTCCCTACGTACTTGAACCAGCGGGACATGCTTATTAACCATTACACCATGTCGAGATGCCCTATGATCAGGCCGAAAGTGTGGAGCACTCAATGTGGATCGAACTCCCTACGTACTTGAACCAGCGGGACATGCTTGTTAACCATTACACCATGTCGAGATGCCCTATGATCAGGCCGAAAGTGTGGAGCACTCAATGTGGATCGAACTCCCTGCGTACTTGAACCAGCGGGACATGCTTGTTAACCATTACACCATGTCGAGATGCCCTATGATCAGGCCGAAAGTGTGGAGCACTCAATGTGGATCGAACTCCCTACGTACTTGAACCAGCGGGACATGCTTGTTAACCATTACACCATGTCGAGATGCCCTATGATCAGGCCAAAATTGTGGAGCACTCAATGTGGATCGAACTCCCTACGTACTTGAACCAGCGGGACATGCTTGTTAACCATTACACCATGTCGAGATGCCCTATGATCAGGCCGAAGGTGTGGAGCACTCAATGTGGATCGAACTCCCTACGTACTTGAACCAGCGGGACATGCTTGTTAACCATTACACCATGTCGAGATGCCCTATGATCAGGCCGAAAGTGTAGAGCACTCAATGTGGATCGAACTCCCTACGTACTTGAACCAGCGGGACATGCTTGTTAACCATTACACCATGTCGAGATGCCCTATGATCAGGCCGAAATTGTGGAGCACTCAATGAGGATCGAACTCCCTACGTACTTGAACCAGCGGGACATGCTTTTTAACCATTACACTATGTCGAGATGTCCTATAATCAGGCCAAAAGTGTGGAGCACCCAATGAAGTTCGAACTTCCTACGTATTTGATCCAGCGGGACATGCTTGTTAACCATTACACCATGTCGAGATGTCCTATGATCAGGCCAAAAGTGTGGAGCACCCAATGAAGTTCGAACTCCCTACGTACTTGAACCAGCGGGACATGCTTGTTAACCATTACACCATGTCGAGATGCCCTATGATCAGGCCGAAAGTGTGGAGCACTCAATGTGGATCGAACTCCCTACGTACTTGAACCAGCGGGACATGCTTGTTAACCATTACACAATGTCGAGATGCCCTATGATCAGGCCGAAAGTGTGGAGCACTCAATGTGGATCGAACTCCCTACGTACTTGAACCAGCGGGACATGCTTGTTAACCATTACACCATGTCGAGATGCCCTATGATCAGGCCGAAAGTGTGGAGCACTCAATGTAGATCGAACTCCCTACGTACTTGAACCAGCGGGACATGCTTGTTAACCATTACACCATGTCGAGATGCCCTATGATCAGGCCGAAAGTGTGGAGCACTCAATGTGGATCGAACTCCCTACGTACTTGAACCAGCGGGACATGCTTGTTAACCATTACACCATGTCGAGATGCCCTATGATCAGGCCGAAAGTGTGAAGCACTCAATGTGGATCGAACTCCCTACGTACTTGAACCAGCGGGACATGCTTGTTAACCATTACACCATGTCGAGATGCCCTATGATCAGGCCGAAAGTGTGGAGCACTCAATGTGGATCGAACTCCCTACGTACTTGAACCAGCGGGACATGCTTGTTAACCATTACACCATGTCGAGATGCCCTATGATCAGGCCGAAAGTGTGGAGCACTCAATGTAGATCGAACTCCCTACGTACTTGAACCAGCGGGACATGCTTGTTAACCATTACATCATGTCGAGATGCCCTATGATCAGGCCGAAATTGTGGAGCACTCAATGTGGATCGAACTCCCTACGTACTTGAACCAGCGGGACATGCTTGTTAACCATTACACCATGTCGAGATGCCCTATGATCAGGCCGAACGTGTGGAGCACTCAATGTGGATCGAACTCCCTACGTACTTGAACCAGCGGGACATGCTTGTTAACCATTACACCATGTCGAGATGCCCTATGATCAGGCCGAAAGTGTGGAGCACTCAATGTGGATCGAACTCCCTACGTACTTGAACCAGCGGGACATGCTTGTTAACCATTACACCATGTCGAGATGCCCTATGATCAGGCCGAAAGTGTGGAGCACTCAATGTGGATCGAACTCCCTGCGTACTTGAACCAGCGGGACATGCTTGTTAACCATTACACCATGTCGAGATGCCCTATGATCAGGCCGAACGTGTGGAGCACTCAATGTGGATCGAACTCCCTACGTACTTGAACCAGCGGGACATGCTTGTTAACCATTACACCATGTCGAGATGCCCTATGATCAGGCCGAAAGTGTGGAGCACTCAATGTGGATCGAACTCCCTACGTACTTGAACCAGCGGGACATGCTTGTTAACCATTACACCATGTCGAGATGCCCTATGATCAGGCCGAAAGTGTGGAGCACTCAATGTGGATCGAACTCCCTGCGTACTTGAACCAGCGGGACATGCTTGTTAACCATTACACCATGTCGAGATGCCCTATGATCAGGCCGAAAGTGTGGAGCACTCAATGTGGATCGAACTCCCTACGTACTTGAACCAGCGGGACATGCTTGTTAACCATTACACCATGTCGAGATGCCCTATGATCAGGCCAAAATTGTGGAGCACTCAATGTGGATCGAACTCCCTACGTACTTGAACCAGCGGGACATGCTTGTTAACCATTACACCATGTCGAGATGCCCTATGATCAGGCCGAAGGTGTGGAGCACTCAATGTGGATCGAACTCCCTACGTACTTGAACCAGCGGGACATGCTTGTTAACCATTACACCATTACGAGATGCCCTATGATCAGGCCGAAAGTGTAGAGCACTCAATGTGGATCGAACTCCCTACGTACTTGAACCAGCGGGACATGCTTGTTAACCATTACACCATGTCGAGATGCCCTATGATCAGGCCGAAAGTGTGGAGCACTCAATGTGGATCGAACTCCCTACGTACTTGAACCAGCGGGACATGCTTGTTAACCATTACACAATGTCGAGATGCCCTATGATCAGGCCGAAAGTGTGGAGCACTCAATGTGGATCGAACTCCCTACGTACTTGAACCAGCGGGACATGCTTGTTAACCATTACACCATGTCGAGATGCCCTATGATCAGGCCGAAAGTGTGGAGCACTCAATGTAGATCGAACTCCCTACGTACTTGAACCAGCGGGACATGCTTGTTAACCATTACACCATGTCGAGATGCCCTATGATCAGGCCGAAAGTGTGGAGCACTCAATGTGGATCGAACTCCCTACGTACTTGAACCAGCGGGACATGCTTGTTAACCATTACACCATGTCGAGATGCCCTATGATCAGGCCGAAAGTGTGAAGCACTCAATGTGGATCGAACTCCCTACGTACTTGAACCAGCGGGACATGCTTGTTAACCATTACACCATGTCGAGATGCCCTATGATCCGGCCGAAAGTGTGGAGCACTCAATGTGGATCGAACTCCCTACGTACTTGAACCAGCGGGACATGCTTGTTAACCATTACACCATGTCGAGATGCCCTATGATCAGGCCGAAAGTGTGGAGCACTCAATGTAGATCGAACTCCCTACGTACTTGAACCAGCGGGACATGCTTGTTAACCATTACATCATGTCGAGATGCCCTATGATCAGGCTGAAATTGTGGAGCACTCAATGTGGATCGAACTCCCTACGTACTTGAACCAGCGGGACATGCTTGTTAACCATTACACCATGTCGAGATGCCCTATGATCAGGCCGATCGTGTGGAGCACTCAATGTGGATCGAACTCCCTACGTACTTGAACCAGCGGGACATGCTTGTTAACCATTACACCATGTCGAGATGCCCTATGATCAGGCCGAAAGTGTGGAGCACTCAATGTGGATCGAACTCCCTACGTACTTGAACCAGCGGGACATGCTTGTTAACCATTACACCATGTCGAGATGCCCTATGATCAGGCCGAAAGTGTGGAGCACTCAATGTGGATCGAACTCCCTGCGTACTTGAACCAGCGGGACATGCTTGTTAACCATTACACCATGTCGAGATGCCCTATGATCAGGCCGAACGTGTGGAGCACTCAATGTGGATCGAACTCCCTACGTACTTGAACCAGCGGGACATGCTTGTTAACCATTACACCATGTCGAGATGCCCTATGATCAGGCCGAAAGTGTGGAGCACTCAATGTGGATCGAACTCCCTACGTACTTGAACCAGCGGGACATGCTTGTTAACCATTACACCATGTCGAGATGCCCTATGATCAGGCCGAAAGTGTGGAGCACTCAATGTGGATCGAACTCCCTGCGTACTTGAACCAGCGGGACATGCTTGTTAACCATTACACCATGTCGAGATGCCCTATGATCAGGCCGAAAGTGTGGAGCACTCAATGTGGATCGAACTCCCTACGTACTTGAACCAGCGGGACATGCTTGTTAACCATTACACCATGTCGAGATGCCCTATGATCAGGCCAAAATTGTGGAGCACTCAATGTGGATCGAACTCCCTACGTACTTGAACCAGCGGGACATGCTTGTTAACCATTACACCATGTCGAGATGCCCTATGATCAGGCCGAAAGTGTGGAGCACTCAATGTGGATCGAACTCCCTGCGTACTTGAACCAGCGGGACATGCTTGTTAACCATTACACCATGTCGAGATGCCCTATGATCAGGCCGAAAGTGTGGAGCACTCAATGTGGATCGAACTCCCTACGTACTTGAACCAGCGGGACATGCTTGTTAACCATTACACCATGTCGAGATGCCCTATGATCAGGCCAAAATTGTGGAGCACTCAATGTGGATCGAACTCCCTACGTACTTGAACCAGCGGGACATGCTTGTTAACCATTACACCATGTCGAGATGCCCTATGATCAGGCCGAAGGTGTGGAGCACTCAATGTGGATCGAACTCCCTACGTACTTGAACCAGCGGGACATGCTTGTTAACCATTACACCATGTCGAGATGCCCTATGATCAGGCCGAAAGTGTAGAGCACTCAATGTGGATCGAACTCCCTACGTACTTGAACCAGCGGGACATGCTTTTTAACCATTACACTATGTCGAGATGTCCTATAATCAGGCCAAAAGTGTGGAGCACCCAATGAAGTTCGAACTTCCTACGTATTTGATCCAGCGGGACATGCTTGTTAACCATTACACCATGTCGAGATGTCCTATGATCAGGCCAAAAGTGTGGAGCACCCAATGAAGTTCGAACTCCCTACGTACTTGAACCAGCGGGACATGCTTGTTAACCATTACACCATGTCGAGATGCCCTATGATCAGGCCGAAAGTGTGGAGCACTCAATGTGGATCGAACTCCCTACGTACTTGAACCAGCGGGACATGCTTGTTAACCATTACACAATGTCGAGATGCCCTATGATCAGGCCGAAAGTGTGGAGCACTCAATGTGGATCGAACTCCCTACGTACTTGAACCAGCGGGACATGCTTGTTAACCATTACACCATGTCGAGATGCCCTATGATCAGGCCGAAAGTGTGGAGCACTCAATGTAGATCGAACTCCCTACGTACTTGAACCAGCGGGACATGCTTGTTAACCATTACACCATGTCGAGATGCCCTATGATCAGGCCGAAAGTGTGGAGCACTCAATGTGGATCGAACTCCCTACGTACTTGAACCAGCGGGACATGCTTGTTAACCATTACACCATGTCGAGATGCCCTATGATCAGGCCGAAAGTGTGAAGCACTCAATGTGGATCGAACTCCCTACGTACTTGAACCAGCGGGACATGCTTGTTAACCATTACACCATGTCGAGATGCCCTATGATCAGGCCGAAAGTGTGGAGCACTCAATGTGGATCGAACTCCCTACGTACTTGAACCAGCGGGACATGCTTGTTAACCATTACACCATGTCGAGATGCCCTATGATCAGGCCGAAAGTGTGGAGCACTCAATGTAGATCGAACTCCCTACGTACTTGAACCAGCGGGACATGCTTGTTAACCATTACATCATGTCGAGATGCCCTATGATCAGGCCGAAATTGTGGAGCACTCAATGTGGATCGAACTCCCTACGTACTTGAACCAGCGGGACATGCTTGTTAACCATTACACCATGTCGAGATGCCCTATGATCAGGCCGAACGTGTGGAGCACTCAATGTGGATCGAACTCCCTACGTACTTGAACCAGCGGGACATGCTTGTTAACCATTACACCATGTCGAGATGCCCTATGATCAGGCCGAAAGTGTGGAGCACTCAATGTGGATCGAACTCCCTACGTACTTGAACCAGCGGGACATGCTTGTTAACCATTACACCATGTCGAGATGCCCTATGATCAGGCCGAAAGTGTGGAGCACTCAATGTGGATCGAACTCCCTGCGTACTTGAACCAGCGGGACATGCTTGTTAACCATTACACCATGTCGAGATGCCCTATGATCAGGCCGAACGTGTGGAGCACTCAATGTGGATCGAACTCCCTACGTACTTGAACCAGCGGGACATGCTTGTTAACCATTACACCATGTCGAGATGCCCTATGATCAGGCCGAAAGTGTGGAGCACTCAATGTGGATCGAACTCCCTACGTACTTGAACCAGCGGGACATGCTTGTTAACCATTACACCATGTCGAGATGCCCTATGATCAGGCCGAAAGTGTGGAGCACTCAATGTGGATCGAACTCCCTGCGTACTTGAACCAGCGGGACATGCTTGTTAACCATTACACCATGTCGAGATGCCCTATGATCAGGCCGAAAGTGTGGAGCACTCAATGTGGATCGAACTCCCTACGTACTTGAACCAGCGGGACATGCTTGTTAACCATTACACCATGTCGAGATGCCCTATGATCAGGCCAAAATTGTGGAGCACTCAATGTGGATCGAACTCCCTACGTACTTGAACCAGCGGGACATGCTTGTTAACCATTACACCATGTCGAGATGCCCTATGATCAGGCCGAAGGTGTGGAGCACTCAATGTGGATCGAACTCCCTACGTACTTGAACCAGCGGGACATGCTTGTTAACCATTACACCATTACGAGATGCCCTATGATCAGGCCGAAAGTGTAGAGCACTCAATGTGGATCGAACTCCCTACGTACTTGAACCAGCGGGACATGCTTGTTAACCATTACACCATGTCGAGATGCCCTATGATCAGGCCGAAAGTGTGGAGCACTCAATGTGGATCGAACTCCCTACGTACTTGAACCAGCGGGACATGCTTGTTAACCATTACACAATGTCGAGATGCCCTATGATCAGGCCGAAAGTGTGGAGCACTCAATGTGGATCGAACTCCCTACGTACTTGAACCAGCGGGACATGCTTGTTAACCATTACACCATGTCGAGATGCCCTATGATCAGGCCGAAAGTGTGGAGCACTCAATGTAGATCGAACTCCCTACGTACTTGAACCAGCGGGACATGCTTGTTAACCATTACACCATGTCGAGATGCCCTATGATCAGGCCGAAAGTGTGGAGCACTCAATGTGGATCGAACTCCCTACGTACTTGAACCAGCGGGACATGCTTGTTAACCATTACACCATGTCGAGATGCCCTATGATCAGGCCGAAAGTGTGAAGCACTCAATGTGGATCGAACTCCCTACGTACTTGAACCAGCGGGACATGCTTGTTAACCATTACACCATGTCGAGATGCCCTATGATCAGGCCGAAAGTGTGGAGCACTCAATGTGGATCGAACTCCCTACGTACTTGAACCAGCGGGACATGCTTGTTAACCATTACACCATGTCGAGATGCCCTATGATCAGGCCGAAAGTGTGGAGCACTCAATGTAGATCGAACTCCCTACGTACTTGAACCAGCGGGACATGCTTGTTAACCATTACATCATGTCGAGATGCCCTATGATCAGGCCGAAATTGTGGAGCACTCAATGTGGATCGAACTCCCTACGTACTTGAACCAGCGGGACATGCTTGTTAACCATTACACCATGTCGAGATGCCCTATGATCAGGCCGAACGTGTGGAGCACTCAATGTGGATCGAACTCCCTACGTACTTGAACCAGCGGGACATGCTTGTTAACCATTACACCATGTCGAGATGCCCTATGATCAGGCCGAAAGTGTGGAGCACTCAATGTGGATCGAACTCCCTACGTACTTGAACCAGCGGGACATGCTTGTTAACCATTACACCATGTCGAGATGCCCTATGATCAGGCCGAAAGTGTGGAGCACTCAATGTGGATCGAACTCCCTGCGTACTTGAACCAGCGGGACATGCTTGTTAACCATTACACCATGTCGAGATGCCCTATGATCAGGCCGAACGTGTGGAGCACTCAATGTGGATCGAACTCCCTACGTACTTGAACCAGCGGGACATGCTTGTTAACCATTACACCATGTCGAGATGCCCTATGATCAGGCCGAAAGTGTGGAGCACTCAATGTGGATCGAACTCCCTACGTACTTGAACCAGCGGGACATGCTTGTTAACCATTACACCATGTCGAGATGCCCTATGATCAGGCCGAAAGTGTGGAGCACTCAATGTGGATCGAACTCCCTGCGTACTTGAACCAGCGGGACATGCTTGTTAACCATTACACCATGTCGAGATGCCCTATGATCAGGCCGAAAGTGTGGAGCACTCAATGTGGATCGAACTCCCTACGTACTTGAACCAGCGGGACATGCTTGTTAACCATTACACCATGTCGAGATGCCCTATGATCAGGCCAAAATTGTGGAGCACTCAATGTGGATCGAACTCCCTACGTACTTGAACCAGCGGGACATGCTTGTTAACCATTACACCATGTCGAGATGCCCTATGATCAGGCCGAAGGTGTGGAGCACTCAATGTGGATCGAACTCCCTACGTACTTGAACCAGCGGGACATGCTTGTTAACCATTACACCATTACGAGATGCCCTATGATCAGGCCGAAAGTGTAGAGCACTCAATGTGGATCGAACTCCCTACGTACTTGAACCAGCGGGACATGCTTGTTAACCATTACACCATGTCGAGATGCCCTATGATCAGGCCGAAATTGTGGAGCACTCAATGAGGATCGAACTCCCTACGTACTTGAACCAGCGGGACATGCTTGTTAACCATTACACTATGTCGAGATGTCCTATAATCAAGCCAAAAGTGTGGAGCACCCAATGAAGTTCGAACTTCCTACGTATTTGATCCAGCGGGACATGCTTGTTAACCATTACACCATGTCGAGATGTCCTATGATCAGGCCAAAAGTGTGGAGCACCCAATGAAGTTCGAACTTCCTACGTATTTGATCCAGCGGGACATGCTTGTTAACCATTACACCATGTCGAGGTGCCCTATGATCAGGCCGAAAGTGTGGAGCACTCAATGAGGATCGAACTCCCTACGTACTTGAACCAGCGTGACATGCTTGTTAACCATTACACCATGTCGAGATGCCCTATGATCGGGCCGAACGTGTGGAGCACTCAATGAGGATCGAACTCCCTACGTACTTGAACCAGCGGGACATGTATGTTAACCATTACACCATGTCGAGATGTCCTATGATCAGGCCGAAAGTGTGGAGCACCTAATGAGGATCGAACTCCCTACGTACTTGAATGCAGTACAATTGACAAGGGCAGATGGATTCATGCCTTTCCAACGGCATTAGTGCCAAATGAACGTAACAGACAAAGTTGGAATATAAAATTCGTTCGCTCATTCCAATTTTCTTGCTGATAACCGTTGTACTACTGTGATATCCAAGTTTAATCGTCAAATATCTCTCTCTCTCTCTCTCTCTCTCTCTCTCTCTCTCTTGTTTAATTACCATATTCCTTCAGGAATTCATGACTTCTCTCCAGATCCATTTTCGTTATTATCTGTGAATTGCTATACTTTTTTGGGATATATATTATAGCTTGATTTCCAGTTTCATACTTCACGCTTTGGAATTTGTGTTTCTCTTCTCTTAGACTGGCCGATGCCCAGGATTAGAGGGTCCAGATTAAGAAGTTATTTGACCCAGAGCCGGCGGTATGTCGGGAGGGAAAAACGCATTCATACTTTTCCTAAGGGCAACATTGTGAAAACTCTGAATTTGAACTCGACTCGGGGATTTCACGGTGTCGGTGTAGCATATAATCATATGAAAAATTAAGTAAAAATAAACAAATAAAATGAAGCAATTTTTCGGATTCTGTTTGCTTTATGAGTGCCAAAAACACACTGAAGTGAATTATGTCTTGTATATCAATATCTAATTTGACTGTGAGAATGCACTCTCTTAGGTTGACTTGTCATTTGTCAAAATCTAGAGCAATTCGCGCAGTCGAAAGTACGAACTGCATTGTTTCTTTCCAGGGACGAAGGTAGGCTGAAAAGTTCATAGGCTGAATATGAAGGAGTAATGCTACATCTGTGAAATCTTGCATGCATTAATTTAAAATCTTCTTAATAATAAGTGAAATGATCCTTTCCATGTACGAGGGTGGGCTGAAATATTTAATGGCAGTCAATGAAGGAGTGATGCTTGATCTGTGAAATCTTGCATGCTTTAATTTAAACTCTTATCAATAAGAGCATTGATTCTTTCCAGTTACGCGGGTGGGCTGAAAAGTTCAATGGCTGAATATAAAGGAGTAATGCCAGATCTGTGAAATCTTGCATGCATTAATTTAACATCTTCTAATTAATAACTGCATTGATCCTTTCCATGTACGAGGGTGGGCTGAAAAGTTCAATGGGTGACTATGAAAAGTGATGCTAGATCTATGGAATCTTGCAGACATTAATTTAAACTCTTCTTATTAATAACTGCATTGTTTCTTTCCAGGCACGAGGGTGGGCTGAAAAGTTCATAAGCTGAAGGAATAATTCTCGTTCTGTGAAATCTTCCATGCATTAATTTAAATACTTCTTATTAATAACTGCATGGATTCTTTCCAGGTACGAGGGTGGACTGAAAATTTCATAGGCTGAAATCTTTCATGCATTAATTTAAACTCTTCTTATTAATAACTGCGCAAAAATCTTGTCGGCATTAAATAACCCATTGATGTTGGTATGCCTTAAACAAAGTAAAACAAACAAACCCACCAATATATGCCCCAAAATCTTGTCGGCATTAAATAACCCATTGAGGTTGATAAGTCTTAAATTAAATTTAGCGAAACGAAACCTTCTCAGGAAGTAAACTTCTTGATATAATTGGTTCGAGGAGATTAATCCAACGTTCGGCATCTTTAGAAAGTTTCTGAAAACTATAATCCGGTTTAATCCAAACCTTGGATATGAAATAGGTCTGATGGAAATGTTCAGTAGCCGTCGGTGGTTCCGTTAGCACGAAGCCCCAAGTCATCGTGACCGATGGATTCAACATAATGGCATTGTTTAAACCAGATTATACACTGTCTCGCAGAAGCCATGACTAAGCATAGTTGCAGTATAAATCACAGGTGAATTCTGTCGCTTTTGAACAAATCCAAATCTCTACAATAGGAATTGGCTCATCGCCATAGCAGGAAAGCGTGCTTGGAAGACAAATAGCCGGCCATTTTCATATTTTAGGTTTAAAACTAAGGAAATGTATATAGTTGGAAATCAGAATTTTTCTTGTTTGCAGCAACAATTTGTTCCTCACGATTTAGCCAAACTTGTTCATCCGAACAGTGAAGCCTTGGAATGTTTGGGCTGGCAAAAGTCGAAAATAGGTGAGAGATGGGCGATAGTGAGTTGTGCTTTTTCATGAGGGAGAAGGAATAGGAGTAAGGCGATTTGGTTGGACGACGGAGGAATGTCTACAGTTCGCTGATGCTGGGGTCGATATAACTGGTCGATATATTCGTCTGCCTAACAAGCGAGGTGTACAAATTTAGAACGTGAATCAAGGGAGGTTATGATCTTTACACGTGCTTAAAGAATATGTTGTGATATGGAAGGATATATATATATATATATATATATATATATATATATATATATATATATATCTGTAAAACAAGAGGAAAACTTAATTTAGCCCACTCGTTTCGTCCTCAGAGGAAATTTTGTCAGGCAAATGGGACATTTGACTTGATAACGTCGCTCAGAGGACCAAACGCGACGACTAATAATAGTTTTGTCTTTTTATTCGTTTTGTTCCTATACAGATACACTCTATCTGAAAATAATTTACACACACACACACACATACACATACACACACACATGCACACATGCATACACACGCGCATACACACACACACACACATACACATATATATGCGCAGTACTTAGTGGAAAATTCTTAATATCTGTCATAGAGCTTACATATTCAGTTCTATGACTGGGTTTGACGCTTTTGCGATTATCAGATAAAATCGCAAAAGCGTGAAACCCAAAGTTACAAACTAATAGCCATACAACTGAATATATATATATATTATGAAATGGACAAAGTCCGACAATTATTTTAAGATATTTTTATGTTTAACATTCATTTTATAGATACAAATATTTAAGTAAATACAAAATACAAATATTTAAGTAAATGCTCTGTTTATAATAAACAATATTAAACAACATTTACCAGCCAATCCTCTGTGGCCGAATCGGTTAAAAGGTACGTCAGGCTATATGCCGGTTCCGTATAGGATGCAGGTTCGAATTCTGTCAGAGGACGAATATTTTCTATGAAAATTTCTCAAACATTCAGGCCGGTAAATGTTGTTTAATACTGTTTATTATAAACAGAGCATTTACTTAAATACTTGTATCTATAAAAAGAATGTTAAACATAAAAATGTCTCAATATATATATATAATGTATATAAAACGAAGAAACGTGGAAGATAGTGTGTCCCTTATCTTCCTGAAGATGGTTAACTTGTCTTCTTACAAATTATGTACAGTGTAACTCGGATATAAGAGAAACCCGGATATAAGAGAGATTTTCTCTGGTCCCAAATTAGAGCCTTACTTACCTAAACAAAATAGACCAAACCCGGATATAAGAGAAACCCGGATAAGAGAGTTTTCGGGACCGGAGAAGAAGTTACACTGTAATTGGATCAAGTCCTTCCCTTGTCCACCATTTTAAAAAGAGTTCAAAATTGTACAGACAGGCTTTCGTTACTCTTCTCTGTTGGAACACTGATTGACAAAAATCCTAATGAAAGCGGCTTATAATCCTCTGGAATTTAAAAACCAACTGAGGTTTCTATAGCAAAACACGATATTAAAAATAGTCTCAAAATTAAAAAAAAAACGTTTTTAATCCAATGAAAGCTTGAAAATGTAATCAAATAAAAGCATATATCCAAGACTCTTTTATGTAAGCTGACCTTATAAGAAGCACATAGCCAGATCGTCCAGCCAAGCAACCAAATTGCCATAGCCTACGTGTTGCCCTTACTACTATGAAAATGTGAAATCTGATATCAAGGGAAATTACTTTAAATTATAGCAGACATCAGTAATGAAGTACTTTATCAATTCGACTTTTATTGTACCCGTTTTTGTTAATTTCAAAACAACTTTCCCTACTTTTAAATGTGTCTGATATCAGAATCAGGAGTTATCATTATTTACATTATTTATATCCGGACGATTGTCCCTATCTTTGTTGTTATTATCCCCTGATCGCCTTCTGTCTGAATTTCTGAGATGAGGAATTATCATTATTTACACTAACATTCTGACGATTGTCCTCATCTTTGTTGTTATTATCCCCTGACCGCCTTCTGACAGAATTTCTGGGATGAGGAGTTATCATTATTTACACTATTTACATCCGGACTATTTGCCTCATCTTTGTTACAAGTATACGGAGAAATTAAGGTTATTCAACTCTGTGGTAATAGCATTGACCATCCTAATTTTAACGCTTGGAACTGGTGTAACTAAAGAATGAGGTTCATCTGAACATTTGCCATAGAAATAGCGATAGAGTAGCATTGTGACGTTGCTTACCTTTGGTGATCGGACGAAAATCGGTCTTTCAACGTGAGGAAATTTGTTTCGAATTAAGGAATTTTCAAGCTCACAGCACTTGGTATTGACCAGCGGACACCATATGGGCACAAACCAGATCCCACATTGCTTAACTTCAGTAATATTACTGTCTTTCAATGTGTCAAAATTACATAGAATTAATGAAAATCCAAGCTTATAGCATCAGGTATTTGCAAGTAGTCATCCAGCTAGCTACTGACCAGTTTGGCGTTACTTATCTTCGTTGATCAAACGACAAACGATGTTTCAATATGTCACAGTTATATAGAATTAAAGAACGTCTACGCTTACAGTGCATGGTGTTATTTAGAGCTCATCCATCTAAGTATGGACCAAGCTCGATGTTACATAAATTTAGTGCTCGGACGAAAATCGCTTTTCAACGTAATATGGCCGTAAGCCCTTTATACCACTCACACACCCAAGCTTACAGCACTTGATATCCCCAAGCAATAACCCATCTCAGTACTGACTGGGTTCGATGTTGCTTAACTTCGGTAATTGTACGAGAAGGGTTGTTTCAACGTGACAAAATTACATAGAAATAAGGAATGCCTAAGCTTACTGTACTTGGTATTACTAAGCGGTCACCCATCTAGGTAATAACTAGGCTTGACGTTGCTTAACTTCGGTGATCATACGGAAACAGTTGTATCAACGTGGCAAAATTCTATAGAATTAAGGAATATCCAATTTCACAGCATCTGGTTTTCCTAAGTTGTCACCCATTTAGGTAACAACTGGGTCCGACGTTGCTTAACTTCAGTAATTTTCTGAGAAGAGGCGATTCAACTGAATGCGAGAGGCTTGTTTCGCGACAGTTTTGCCTGCTTTATTTTTAAACCTATTTTTTTTAATCATTTTTATTTCTACAACATTCTTATTTTAGCTATCGATCTGCCAGTTTCTAACTTTGTCTCAAAAACAGTTGATCTGTATAGGAATATTTAAGAAAAAAATCAATTTTATTTCAGTTGTTCCGGTTCAAGTGGTACTTGAAATTAGATTAACTCAAATGAAGCACGAATCAAGATGTATAAATTGTCAACATTCCTTTTGGTTTAGAATTGAAACTGTGGATCAAAATTTTAAGAACAAAATAAAACAAAAACAAAAAAACAAAACAAAAAAATACGAGAACGATGTAAAACAATTGATCTGAAGTTGCTTTCATTTTAGTCAATTTTTTTTTTCATTTTGAGCTTCTTTCAGAAGATACTCGATTAGTATAAAGAGCATTAAATCGTCAATATATTTTGCACTGATTTAAAGAAAAATCGCGTTCTGCGTATAACGATAAACTACATCCGGTAACCGGGCCTCTGTTCGGGAGACTGAAGGTTTAGAGGAACTTGGAACTAGCTCTTAATTGCTGTTGTTCACAAGTCCACTCTAAGTCGGGGTGGTAGCACCTGGTAGAGTTCCAGTTATGGACAAATAGTGAAACCCACCAAACAAAAGTAAAACACTATGAAAGTACAAATATAAATTTTTATAATGAAATTACCAGCACTAAATTGAATGGGTTTGAGGCATAATTTTATTGGTTTAGTATGGTATGAGGAGAAAATGTTTGGTGCAAACGGAGTGTCGAAATCATTATAATAGTATTAATTAATAAAACATGCTTGCTAAAAAATAGATGCACGATTTCATAACATAACAATGACGCTAAATCGTGTATAGTTAGTCCTTTCATCCCGTTTTATCTTTGACTATCTGGTCGTCAAAGGCATCACAAATCAATTCATCGGGAAGCAAGGCATCTTATCGGAACATTAGAGGTTTTGAGGAACATGGAACAATCTCTTAGTCGCAGTTGCTCCCAGGTCCACCTGGACCCGAGGTGGTAGCACCTGTAAAGCTCCCAGCTATGGGTAAATAGTGAACCCCCAAGCAAAACGAAAACACCATTAAAGCATAAAAATACATTTTAATAGTAAAAATACCAACAATACATTTTTATATTAAAAAAACGACAGTACATGACCAACAATACATTTCATCTGTAGTTGAAGGCATAGAATTGCGTTCAAAATATATTTAGTTGAAGCCATAAAATTGTGTTAAAAATATTTAGATTTCGGCATTAAATAACCCATAGAGGTGTTGATATGCCGCTAAACAAAATCAACCAACCAACAATACATATTTATAGTAAAATAACCAACAATCCATTTTATCTGTATTTGAAGACATACAATTGCGTTCAAAATATATTTAGTTGAAGCCATAAAATTGTGTTCAAAATATTTAGATTTCGGCATTAAATAACCCATAGAGGTGTTCATATGCCGCTAGACAAAATCAACCAACCAACAATACATATTTATAGTAAAATGACCAATAATATATTTTATCTGTAGCTGAAGGCATACAATTGCATTCAAAATATATTTAGTTGAAGCCATAAAATTGTGTTCAAAATATTTAGATTTCGGCATTAAATAACCCATAGAGGTGTTGATATGCCGCTAGACAAAATCAACCAACCAACAATACATATTTATAGTAAAATGACCAATAATATATTTTATCTGTAGCTGAAGGCATACAATTGCATTCAAAATATATTTAGAATGAATTGTGTTCATGACATTAATCTATAATATACGACAATTTCTTAAATCAAACTGTATTCCAAAATCTAACTTAAATACATATGCAGCATGAAACATACACATCACCGCCTCTAGGGATCATATCCACACAAACATGTGTATATACAAAAGCTGAGTATCATCTACCATGATTTCAGTTGTGAAAGCACAATAACATATCATATTTTTCTTACTGCAAAGCTCACGAGAAAATTAAATTTCGGCATTAAATGACCCATAAGGAGTTGATATGCCGTTAAAGAAATCAACTAACAAGACGATGAATGCATAAAATTGCGTGCAGGATATTGAGTCGAATCGATGTCATTGCCACCGCCCAGTTCGAAATATGACAAACTATTTCACTCAGGCAACCCCTGCCAAAAACCTGTCACTTTGTAGAACATACTCGAACCTGGACAGTGTTCTTGAAAACTATAATCTTAACTTTTACAAGTCAAGGATAACTGATTATCTATACTCCATATTCCCGGCTTCCTAGGTAAGGCGGTAAAATATATCTACGTCCTGAGTAAAACTATAAACTACATCCGCGTCCTGGTTAAAAATATAAACTGCACCGCGTCCTGGGTAAAACGATAAACAACATCCGCGTCCTGGGTAAGACGATAAAATACATCTACGTTCTGAGTAAGACGATAAAATAGATCCGCGTCCTGGGTAAGACGATAAACTACATCCGCGTCCTGAGTGAGACGATAAAATAGATCCGCGTCCTGGGTAAGACGATAAACTACATCCGCGTCCTGAGTGAGACGATAAACTACATCCGCGTCCTGGGTAAAACGATAAACTACATCCGCGTCCTGGGCATGACGATAAACTACATCCGCGTCCTGGGCATGACGATAAACTACATCCGCGTCCTGAGTGAGACGATAAACCACATTCCCGTCCTGGGTAGAACGATAAACTACACCCCGTCCTGGGTAAGACGATAAACTACATCCGCATCCTGGGCATGACGATAAACTACATCCGCGACCTGGGTAAGGCGATAAACTACATCCGAGTCCTGGGCAAGACGATAAACTACATCCGCGTCCTGGGTAAGACGATAAAATACATCCACGTTCTGAGTAAGACGATAAAATACATCCGCGTCCTGGGTAAAACGATAAACTACATCCGCGTCCTGGGTAGAACGATAAACTACACCCCGTCCTGGGTAAAACGATAAACTACATCATCGTCCTGGGCATGACGACAAACTACATCCGCGTCCTGGGTAAGACAAAAAACTACATCCGCGTCCTGGGTAAGACTATAAAATACATCCTCGTCCTGAGGAAGACGATAACATACATCCACGTCCTATGATCTGGAATCGCCTCTTAATTGCTGAGATTCCCAAATCCACCCTGACCCTGGGTGTTAGCACCTGTTATGGTCCCACCCATGGGCAAATAGTTAACCCCCAAACTGGGGTCAAAGCACTATGAAAGTGTAAAAATAGGTTTTAATACCATCAATACATTTTTGTAAAAAATTATTACCAGTAATGAATGTTTTAAGAAAATAATTATTACCAGCAGTATATATTTGGGCAAAAAATATTAACAACAAGACATTTTTTGGAAAAATATTACCAGCAATAAGTTTTTGAAAAAAATATTACCATCAATAAAAATCTTGTCGGCATTAAATAACACATTGTGGTTGATATACCATTAAATAAACCAAACCAATATAATCATTTACAATATACGGTTAGTTTTTAAAATATAGTATTGAAAAGTATTAACATTAATTACTTTCTTTAATCTTCTTTCGATCATGCCTCTCCACAACTTCCTATCTTTTTGTAAGGCTTGTCTTTTAACTATATTTGTTAACCATTTACACAAGAATTTTATGTAAGTTATTCACTGCTCACCTCTGTCCCACTTGCCTTAAATATGTCGTTTGAGTGTCAAATTCTCCAAGCCCACTTTCCTCATTATAGATACGATAAATTATTACCAGCAATGCTTTTTTGAAAAAAAGTATTACCAGCGAAAGAAAATAACCAGAAATAGATTTTTGAAGGAAAAAATATTGCCAGAAATACTTTTTTAAAAACAAAATGTTACCAGCAATAAAAATCTTGTCGGCATTAAATAACCCATTGAGGTTGATATACCGTAAAACAAACCAAACCAAGCCATATTCCCACCATGTTCGCTCTCTCCCAACTCCTATTACGTTCATATCATACCCTTGTTCATAATCACCATTTAACAGTAACTCTCTGCCTTGTAATGGGTCAATTCTTATTAGGTTATTTAACTTAGCTATGAGACAATACAGGTAAGCAGGATTTAAATTCCTTTCACCAGATAAAAAATTGCCATAGATTATCTAAAAGAAGAGTGAAGCAGCAGATGCTTTTGCGATAATGGCAACCATGTAGCCGTTGGGTCAGTCTCGTGCCTATCCAAACAATGGTATTTGGTTTATTAGTTATTGAATCCTGCAGTGCGTGTCCAGGATTTGGGAAGCTATCGCAGAGAAAAAAGAAAAAAGAAAAAGAATATTACGCTTCCGGTGATTCAGAACAGAAGCGAACATCGACAGGAAAGATGCCATCAGATTGTTTCATATAAAAGCGGGTCGAAACAGCATGAACCTTTAAAAAAATCGAAGCCAGAAACAAAGAACTTACAGCAGGTAAAAGCGACCTCAAGAGAATGAGTTTCCATTGCTGAGATTGGATCGCGAAGCATTCAAGAAATAGTCTGGAATCACTTTGATTTGGTTTCTATTGTACGGTAAGCGCGAAGGATTTTATAAATAAAATGACTGACCATCAGTAAAATGCTACTTGTGTCTGTCTATATTTCTACGTTCCAGCCTTTTTCAGGGGATTGGAATTTCGAAGCGAAACCTTTAGTTTCCTCCACCGGAGTAGATAGTGCTAGTTCCACGTGCCGTGCCACTTCCGGATATCTCAGTTTCAGTTATTTCTCTTTTAGTAACTGAATTCTACAAGTTCTTGTTCACTTGTTTGTTGTCGGCCGGGTATTGAACCCACAGTTCTTTGGGTCAAGTCTCTGGATTAGTTCAACCAACGATTTTAACTACTGGGGTAAGATATTGTAACTATTGATATTGTTTGGACAGATGCCCTCATCTTTATCGTCATATTCACAATGGTTTAGTTGTTGTACACTGACTACTTCAGGTGATATACACTGAAATTTTGAACTGAATCCCTTATTTAGTCCACTGGGGTAGATTGTTCTAGTTCCACATGCCATGCCTTTTCTAGATATCCCAGTTTCACTTATTTCCCTTTAGTAACTCAACTCTCCAAGTTTTTGTTCACCTCTGCTGTGGCCAGGTATTGAACTCACAACTCTTTGGATCAAGTCACTGGATTACTTCAACCAATGCTTTTATCCACTGGTCCATGTATCCTTAGGGGTTCCAGTGAACTAAATAAAGGGTTTGGTTCAAAATTCCAACATATATCAACTGAAGAAGGCCGGAGTGTACAATGGCCAAAACGTTGTGAATATGACAATAAAGATGAGGACAACAGTCTGAACAGTGTAAATAGTATGAATAGCAACAAAAAGAAATTTAAAAATTAAACTCTTCAAATTTTATATTAAAACAAAAAATATAACGAAACAAAAACAGAGTGAACATTTTTTTTTATGTGATGTGTCCCTTCTGTATATGGGTGATCACAGCTCTCCACAATTTCCTATCCTTTGTAGCTCTTAGCAATGTATGCCTTTTTGCTATCTCTTCCCCTCTCTGTTCTCTCATTTTTTTTTAAACAAGCGTACTTACCGCTTTCCTTTATTTCCTTTAGTAATTCAACCCCAAGTTTTTTTTTGTTTTGCTCACCTCTACTGTGGCCAGGTA
Source organism: Acanthosepion esculentum (assembly GCA_964036315.1). Taxonomy (NCBI): domain Eukaryota; kingdom Metazoa; phylum Mollusca; class Cephalopoda; order Sepiida; family Sepiidae; genus Acanthosepion; species Acanthosepion esculentum. The sequence goes on from OZ038510.1 coordinate 552,002, forward strand.
TTGAACTCACAACTCTTTGGATCAAGTCACTGGATTACTTCAACCAACGCTTTTATCTGCTGGGCATGTATCCTTAGGGGTTCCAGTGAACTAAATAAAGGGTTTGGTTCAAAATTCCAACATATATCAACTGAAGAAGGCCGGAGTGTAGAATGGCCAAAACATTGTGAATATGACAATAAAGATGAGAGCAAGAGTCCGAACAATGTAACTAGTGTAAACTTAGCTCTTAAATTTCATATCAAAATATACAATTTTTAACAACATATCTGAACTCCAAATTCTCTAAAGAGAATTACATACTATTACTTATCAATTATACTCAAAATCCAGTCTTCCCTTTGCATTTCAATTGTCTACGTTCTCCTTTTCGTAACTCAACTCTCCAAGTTTTTGTTCACCTCTGCTGTGGGCAGGTATTCAACTCACAACTCTTAAGTGTACCGCGAAATGTTGTATATATGTATATGTGCGGCATACATATATACATACAGGCCAGTAAATGTTGTTAATAATGCTTATTATGAACAGAGCATTTACTTAAATATTTGTGTCTATATAAATAATCTATAACAATAAAATATATTTAAAAAATTGTCGGACTTTGTCCACTTCGTAGTGTGGGACGTAATTTGCTTAGGTTTAGATACGCTTCGAGCAGATATGGACGTTCGAGGGAAATCATGGAAAATTGTAGTTTAAAAACAGTTGCTAACCAGACGCCCCTTCGTTGCTAACCAGACGCCCCTTCGTTGCTAACCAGACGCCCCTTCGTTGCTAACCAGACGCCCCTTCGTTGCTAAACTGGTATAACACGTCAGGCTATGTGACGGTTCCGTCTAGGGTACTTGTTCAATTCCTGTCGGAGGACACATATTTTCTATGAAATTTCTCGGGCGTTCAGACCGGTAAATGTTCTTAATACTGTTTATTATAAACAGAGCATTTACTTAAATATTTGTGTATATATAAATAACGTATGACAATGAAATATATTAAATATTAAAATATATATTTGTGTGCGGAAGTAGTAATGGTTCAGCGTTCGCATTTGAATAATTTTCATTATTCTTCGATTATATTATTCTAAATACATTGAAATAAAGTAAGTTCATATTTGTGTGTTTTTTTTTTAAATGTGTTGTTTTATTTCATAACATTTAAATTTATACCCTTTAAAACATCTCTAAAGTGAAGTGTTTTAACAGATGACGTAAACTGTGACACCGAAACCTGAAGGTTCCTTGGAATAGCCAAAGATGCCTTTCGGATGCTTAATACAGTATAAAGAAACAGGAAATATTTTTTAGAATGTCAGAAATAAAGAAAAAGAATGCTAAATTGATGAATAATATCATTCCTCCTGTATGACAGACCCTGGCCCCACATACAATCCTCTGCCTTTACAAGAGCCAGATCAGGCTGAAAATGGGGCACTGTTGTCATATTTAGGCGGGAGCTGCACAATCTTCACTTTCCACTGGAACAGCTACTTCTGTGGAACAGACTCCCAAGATGATATTTCCCCGATCAATACAATCATAAACTATTCATGTTTAGATTTAAACGTTATCTTTCCCATATAAACTAACCTTTAATGTAAGACTCTACCTTAAGTGAACCCGGGCCTTGTACCGAGTGAATCTTACTACAGAAAAAAAAGATGACAACTCAGCCATGTAGCAGGTTGTATTAGGTAACACGGAAACAGTATTCTTCGTGCGTTTTTCCTTTTAGTCAATTATATATAAATCAGTGGTTTATCTCAAGTCAAAATATCACTGTTCAACAAATGTCAAATAAAATAAAGATATATTGAGGCATTTGCTACCTTTGACCTCTTCTGAGGGTTGATATTATTGTTATTATACAGAATGTATTGGTGGTATTTCCCCATCAACAAAGTCTGGTGGGGAAACTAGTCTAGAGACAAATAAGGCGGAAAATGGAGTACTGTTGACATATTTGGGCGGGAGATGCCTAGTCGTGATTACCGGTCTTGATAGAGTTAGAAAAAAGTCTCCGAGTCCTTGTTGGAGAAAAACAATTTTCCACTCTCTTACCCGCCGAAAATGAATTACTGTTGTCATTTTTTTCTCATTTTCCGGCCTTGATAGATTTCAAAAGTATCTCTGTGTCCTTGTTGGAGAAGAATTATTTTCCACCCAACAACCTCACTCTTACAGTCCGAAAATGGAGTACTGTTGTGACTTTTTTTCTAATTTCCGGTCTTGATAAAAAGTTCAAAAGCGTCTCGCAGACTTTGTTGGAAAATAATTATTTTCCAGCGTCCAACCTCACTCTCTCCCAGGCCGAAAATGTAGGACTGTGGCCATTTCTTCTTATTTTTCGGTCTTGATGGAGTTCAAAAGCGTCTCTGAGTCCTTGTTGGAGAAGAATTATATTCCACACTCAAACCTCTCTCTTACAAGCCGAAAATGGAGAACGGTTGCCATTTTTCCTAATTTTCCGGTCAGGATAGATTTCAAAAGTATCTCTGAGTCCTTTTTAGAAATGAATTATTTTCCAGCCACAAACCTTTCACTTACAGGCTGAAAATGGAGTACTGTTGACATTTTTTCGCATTTTCCGGTCTTGATACAGTTCAAAGGCGTCTCCGAGACTTTGTTGGGAAAGAATTATTTTCCAGCCTCCAACCTCTCTCTTACAGGCCGAAAATGGAGTACTGTTGCCATTTTTTCTAATTTTCCGGTCCTGATAGATTTCAAAAGCGTCACCGAGTCCTTGTTGGAACAGAATTAATTTCTATCCTCCAACCTCTCTCTTACAGGCCGAAATGGAGTACAGTTGCCATTTGATGTCATTTTCCGGTCTTGATAGATTTCAAATGTATCTCCTAGTCCTTGTTAGGAAGAATTCTTTTCCACCCTCCAACCTCTCTCTTACCGGCCGAAAATGGCGTACTGTTGCCATTTTTTCTCATTTTCCGGCCTTAGAGTTCAAAAGCGTCTCCGAGAACTTGTTGGAGAAGAATTAATTTCCACCCCCGTACCTTTTTCTCAACTGCCGAGAATAGAGTAAAGTTGCCATTTTTTCTCATTTTCCGGTCTTATAATGTTTACAAGCGTCTTCGAGCCCGTTTTGGTGAAGAATTATGTTCCACTTTCCCAACGTCTCTCTTACCGGCCCGAAATTTTGTACTTTTCTATTTTTTCTCATTTTCCGGTCTTGCTAGAGTTCAAATAAGTCTCCGAGTTCTCGCTGGAGAAGAATTCTTTTCCACCCTCCAACCTCTCTCTTACAGGCCGATAATGGAGTACTGTTGCCTTTTTTCTCACTTTCCAGTTTTGATAGATTTCAAATGTGTCTCCGCGTCCTCGTTGGAAAGGAATTATTTTCCACTCTCCAACCCTCCAACCTCTCTCTCAGAGGCGGGATATGGCAAGACTCTCATTGCTCTATTGTGCCTACCATGGAAGCTTCTCAGACGAACTGCATTCTTTGGTTCCGTCAGTCCCTACACGGCTAGGACCCGCCATAGCAATTACATATTAACAAGCAACCCGTATTTCATCGACGAAATGTAATTCTCACTCGTATAGCTACTTCCCTCGAACCACTGCTCTGTGGAACCGACCCCCAAGAGGATGTTTTCTCGATCATTACAATCTGAACCTGTTCAAGATTAGAGTTAACCGTTATCTTCCCCCTCCTATCCATATAAACTACCCCTTAACGTAACACTCTACTTTGAGTTATTACCGGGCCATGTACAGGGTGAAGCTTACTGTAAAAAAACTAACAGTGAATGCTGGACAATTTCTTCACACATGAAAAGGATACACAAGATAACAGCGTTGTGGTTATACGGAAGAATACTGAAGGTACTATGGGCAAAGCACGTGAGCTAGTTAGAGTTTTAAGGAAAATTCAGAAAAAAGACATAGTTAGATTTTCTTGGAAGCATATTAAAGAAAGAGGGTCTGGAAAAAAATGGTCGTCATTCAGATAAATATGTTACTGATTGGATCTCTCAATAAAATGATCTACTAGATAAGTAAATCTAACTTGTTTATTCTTTAGATCTCTGAAGGTAATGGCCGAGTTGGACAGATACGAATTCCGTTATTTATTTATTCTTTATGTTCCGGGCTTGATTAGATATTTCTTTTTATCATGGATATTTATTTAGACTAAGCTTTGAATTGCTACCGGCCATTGCTTCTTTTTCTTCCCAAATCAACTTTTTTATTTGTAAGTAATAAAAAATTATCCATCCTCCGAACTGGATTGGGGACGTTTTATTAGTTTTTCAGCCTTGCCAAAACTGGCTTCAAACGCAGAGAAGATCGGAGCGAATGGGTTTGAGGCATAATTGATTGGCTTTGTATGGCACAAGGACAATATATTTGGTACAGACGGCGTGTCGAACTCATTATAGTAGCATTAATTAGTAAAACGTACTTGCTAAATATAGATTCACGATTTTGTGACGTAACAATTATACCGCTAAATCGTGCATAGTTAGTCCTTTCTTCCTGCTATTTCTTTACTCCCTTGGGTCGGAATTCCGCTTTGTATGGTACACAGATCTCAAGTGTTGGGCACTTATTTCTGGATGGAACTAGTAATTGTCTGTGAGGGTAGAATTCTTAACCGATAATTATGTATTACCGATTAGTAGCGCACATGTTTATGACACTTGGTGAATCTTTGTGTCTCAAATAAACGGGTCTAAATGATTATCCGATGCTTTTTGGATAAAAATCGATCAGAAACATCCCTAAACCAACAACCTTCTCCTTCATTTAGGTTGCTAGTATTTTAGAAGAATTTTAGAACTATTTTAGTAATTTTTTAGAAGGATTGTTCTGCAATACTAGTCGTTCTAACTGATATCACTACTTAAGTTAACTGGTAATCTCATAAAAAGCAGAGAAATTGTTGCTTGGTTGGTTTTGTTTAGTGACATATTAACACCTCAATGGGTTATGTAATGCCGAAATCTAAATATTTTGAACACAATTGTATGCCTTCAGCTACAGATAAAATGTATTGTTGGTCATTTTACTATAAATATGTATTGTTGGTTGGTTGATTTTGTTTAGCGGCATATCAACATCTCTATGGGTTATTTAATGCCGAAATCTAAATACTTTGAAGACAATTTTATGGCTTCAACTAAATATATTTTGAACACAATTGTATGCCTTCAACTACAGATAAAATGTATTGTTGGTAATTTTACTATAAGTATGTATTGTTGGTTGGTTGATTTTGATTAGCGGCATATCAACATCTCTATGGGTTATCTAATGCCGAAATCTAAATACTTTGAAGACAATTTTATGACTTCAACTAAATATATTTTGAACGCAATTGTATGCCTTCAACTACAGATAAAATGTATTGTTGGTCACTTTACTAGAAATATGTATTGTTGGTTGGTTGATTTTGATTAGCGGCATATCAACACCTCTATGGGTTATTTAATGCCGAAATCTAAATATTTTGAACACAATTTTATGGCTTCAACTAAATATATTTTGAACGCAATTGTATGCCTTCAACTACAGATAAAATGTATTGTTGGTCATTTTACTATAAATATGTATTGTTGGTTGGTTGATTTTGTTTAGCGGCATATCAACACCTCTATGGGTTATTTAATGCCGAAATCTAAATATTTTGAACACAATTTTATGGCTTCAACTAAATATATTTTGAACGCAATTGTATGCCTTCAACTACAGATAAAATGTATTGTTGGTCATTTTACTATAAATATGTATTGTTGGTTGGTTGATTTTGTTTAGTGGCATATCAACATCTCTATGGGTTATTTAATGCCGAAATATAAATATTTTGAACGCAATTTCATGGCTTCAACTAAATATATTTTGAACGCAATTGTATGCCTTCAAATACAGATAAAATGTATTGTTGGTCATTTTACTATGAATATGTATTGTTGGTTAGTTGATTTTGTTTAGCGGCATATCAACACCTCTATGTGTTACTTAATGCCGAAATCTAAATAATCCGAATACAATTTTATATTATCTGTCTATATTTCTGAGATGTGTTATTGTAACCCCTTACATGATTTATATTGTTCGAACCGTTATTCTCATCTTTCTTGCTACCGATGTAGGTATTTTTAGTTCCTTGTGCCATGCGTCATCCGGTATTGAAATCAAAACTCTTTGGGTCAAGTCACTGGATTCAACCAACGTTTTTATTTGACAACGCCTCGAACAATGTAAATGGTGTAAGCCCTGAAATGAAGGGTGTTGTTCTGAATCGGTTCTCTTCCAGTTCCTTTCATGCGAACACTGGTGTTCCCCAAGACTCTATTCTGGGTCCTACACTGTTTCTGATCTTCATCAATAATGTTCCTAATGTCATCAGTTCTAAAATCGGCATCTACGCAGACGATACTAACATTTACGTCTATCTCAACTGTAAATCCGGGATTTCTGACAAGTTAACATGGACGTTGGTCTCAAAAATGACCTCCAATTTGTGGTTGACTGCGGCAGGGAATGGCCTGTGAATTTTAATGTATCCAAAAATCTGCTGTCATTTACTCACCATAGAGAAACTTTCTCTGACTCCTCTCAGATTGGTTGATGCTAAACTCCAAGAGAGCCCTTCACTGCGCCTTCTTGGTCTGACGCTTTCCACTGATCTGAGGTGGAACAATTCTATTGAATCAATAGCTGCGTTTACCGCAAAGAAAGTTAGTTCTCTGCGTCGCGCCAGAAGGTTTTTCTCGTTTGAGGCCATCATATCTACAAATCTACCATTAGTCCAAGCATGGGATACTGTTGCCATATATGGTCTGGCGACCCCGCTGTTCATCTCGAGGTTCCGACAAAATCCAAAGACGGATATGCAATGTGAACGGTCCAGATTTGGGGTCTCGACTCCGGTCACTCTCTCACCGACGTAATGTGGCTTTCCTCTGTCTTTTCTATAAATCATTTTATGGCATCTGCTATGACGAACTATTTCCATGATGTCTTGACTGCATGAATTTAAGCGTGCTAGGTTGGCTTTTAGGTCCCACCCTTTTACTGTTGAAGCTGTTAAATGTAACCTCCTTTTCTACTCCAACAGCTTCTTTTCTCGTACTTCCTAACAGTGGAACTCTATTTCTTTTACTTGCTTCACTGATAATAATAATTTTCCCGAATTTAAATGTAATGTCAATCAATATCTCCTGATTCCTTGATCCCGTTCTTTTTATCTTTCTCCGTTCTTTTGACCCTTTGCTTAATTCCCACGACACCCAGCGTTTTCCCTTACTTTTACTCTTTGTAGCCCCTTGCGTACTAGTGACACTCCTGCCTTGCTTGGGGGTGAAATGCTTTTAAAAAAGTGGTTACAATTTTATAGCTTCTACTAAATATATTTTGAATGCAATTGTATATTTTCACCTCTAGAAAAATGTATTGTTGGTCTTTTTTTATATAAAACTGCATAGCTGGTATTTTTACTATAAAATGTATTTTGATACTTTCATAGTGTTTTGTTTGGGGTTCAATATTTTCCCATAGCTGGGACGCTAACAGATTCTACCACCTGGGGTCAGTATGGTTCCGTATCAGAGGCATTGCCGCCGGGTGAAGTTTTTTTGTTTGGGAGAGAGGAGGGGATCATTGTAGATTATCATTAATTAGATATTTCTAAAAACATGATATTTGTCAGAATCGTAAAATAGAGGTTCTTAAAATAAATACAGTGTTAAAACGATCCCTGATTTTTTATTATATGTACGTTTTTTTTTACACTATTATTCGGACTATTGTCCTCATCTTTGTTCGCTACACAGGAATTACCATGTTTCAAAAACCAAAGCTAAAAATTCAAATTTAATTATATAATTAAATTAAAAGCATTAGTTCTGTTTCATCTTCAAGTGAATTTTGGAATAACTTATTTTTAAATTTACTGAGTTTTAAACGACATATAAATTCATAATTTCTTGTTTCCACTGATACACAGAAATCCAATCATTCAGACAGGGGCGGTAACGTGTTCATTTTTATTAACTATTGTTGTATCAATTATGAGTTACGTTCGAAAAAGAGGTTAAGTTTAGGGAGGGGAGGGGTGCATTTTCTCCGTATCCTTGGAAACAAGAAATTATGAATTATATGGGCGTTCAAAACTCAGTAAATTTAAAAATAAGTTATTCCAAAATTCACTTGAAGATGAAACAAAACTAATACTTTTAATTTAATTATATAATTAAATTTGAAGTTTTTAGCTTCGGCTTTTGAAACATGGTAATTCCTGTGTAGCGAAGAAACCATATTTTAAATCAGTTAATTTATTTTATATATATATATATATATATATATATATATATATATATATATATATATATATATATATATATATATATGAATATGGAAAATGCCTGAAAACATAATTACAAGATTGACCCAAACCATGGGAATCAAATTGGTTAGACGGAACTATTTGGGACCCATCTATGCTTGTCCTAGCACGAACTCACAAGTCATCGTGACCGAAGGTTTGAGCGTACTGGCCTTTTTCAGACTGTTGGTCACGCCAGATAATTTGTTCTCTCCCAAAAACTGTAACTAAGGTCCGCACAGTGTAGTTGCAGTATAAACCACGGCTGGTGTGTGTGGACGCTGAGCAAACACAAATGTGCTCTAGTCACACTAACAGACAGTCATACACAGATACGAACGACCAGTGAGGAACTTTTCTATCATATAATACATATATAAAAAAGCAAGCAGTCGTAGCACTTGGGGCACTGTTCCGAGTTTATCTGAATACTTGGATGAGTATCGCTATGGAACTGAGTGAGTAGCGGCGATATATCTAGTCTAGTTTGTGTCTTCTTCGGCTCCGAGGCCCGTGGGACAGTTGGTATAACGTTTCCGTTGTATCGTAACCGACCGGTTGATGAGAACCAGATAAGACGAAACGGCCGTCCAGTGCGTTCTGTTGAGGATTATTCTAGGCTCGACGAATTACTCTCTCTCTCTCTCTCTCTCTCTCTCTCTCTCTATATATATATATATATATATATATATATATATATATATATATATATATATATATATATATAGTAATTCGTATCATATTTTTAAAGAGAAAATAATTATATTTTTCTCTACTCTTTGTATCGAGCACTGTTTGTTTTTAATAAAAATAACTGCTAAGAACACCAGATGATAAATCTTACTGTTCTTTCTTCTTATTTTAATATATATATATATATATATATATATATATATATATATATATATATATATATATATTTATGCAGGTGTGCAGTAAAATAGGAAAGAACACGTTAGGTAGATAATCCGGTGTTCCTTAGTATTTAGCTTTATTTTCAAAAAGACAGTGCTCCATACAGAAGTAGAGCTTATATTATAATAATATTTTTAGTTTTTAAAAATATGACTCCTTCGCTACATAAGAGTTCTCATGCTTCAAAAGCGAGAGCCGAGACCCCTAACATAATTTTTTAAGTTATGTAGAGTTAAGGTGTCTGGACCCGCTTCCTTGTCAAATTGCCAAATTCTCGCTTGACAAAGAAGCGGGTCCAGACACCTTAACTCTACATAACTTAAAAAATTACGTTAGGGGTCTCGGCTCTCGCTTTTGAAACATGAGAACTCTTATGTAGCGAAGGAATCATATTTTTAAAAACTAAAAATATTATTATAATATATATATATATATATATATATATATATATATATATATATATATATATATATATATATATATATATTATGATACTAATAATGCTCGGTTGGAAAAAGCCTCGGATAGCACAACTTGTAAGTCTATCAAAACAAATTGGTATCCGAGGGGAAAAAAGAAAGAACTAGAAACATCCGAACAGGGCGAAATAAATCGTCCATTGCCTTAAGTTTTTAGTTCAAAGAAAAAACACAAGCGAATAATAAAGCCATATATCTACATCAATATACCTATATCT
>OZ038510.1:566962-579462 GCA_964036315.1 Acanthosepion esculentum
CCAATGTTCACTTTTATATTTATATATATATATTTTCACTGTTCACTGTTATATATATATATATATATATATATATATATATATATATATATATATATATATATATATATATATTTATATATATATATATATATATATAAGTTAAAATGGAGTTTGTCAACTGATAACCTTATTAAAAAAGGTTTAATAAATGTTACAGTATTTGCCTTTTCTCATCCAACTGGCAAATAAATAAAGGACTCTAAGTTGAAATGTACCTGTTGAGTAAGATTCAGTCAGGGAGGGGGGAGTCGAAGAAGTCCCCGAAAACGCAAAAAAATGCTTTTAATGTAAAGAACTGCAAGGTAACCTTTGACATATTTGGGAAGGATAGTAGAATAATCCAGAACTTATAAGTGGCAGCAGACCACCCAGCAGAAAACAAATACGTCTAAAATGCAAAAAATAGAAAGGGGTCTGATACAAGGGTGTGTCTTTTTAAGCTATGTAGTGAGACAATTCTGAGAGAATTAGAAATCCTTACAGGATTCATTATTGGCAACCACAATTTTAACAGCATATGCAGATGATATATTTATGCTCAGAATGTTATCAGAAAGAGTAGACCGAATACAGAAAGAGGTGTTGTACCTGTGTTTTATGCAAAAGTGTTTCATAAAATGGATCACAAAGAAATCTTGGAACTGCTAAGTAACCTTGGCATATTTGGAAAGGATATTAGAATAATGCAGAACCTGTACTGGCAGCAAACAACCTGCACACAACTTAAGATATGCAAATGGCACAATATCAGGCACATAAAGAACACTTACAACAACTCCAACAGAAGGTAATGATGAAAGGACTAAACATCAAACTGCCAGAAGACAGAATGCATGGTATTTAGCAAAAAGAACAGCCCAACATGCAAATTAAAAATTGGAGATACCGAAATAAAAAAAAAAGATGCAACAATTTAACTTCCTGTGCAGCTGTGGTAAGAAATATAAAGAAGAAACAGGCTGCATCCTTAAGGTAAGACTGCAAGAACATTGTAAAGCGGTAACACGAGGGGAAATAGAAGAATCAGGCATGGCTGACCACATATGGGGGGGGGGGAAGAGAGATCACCGCCCCCTGTGGGATGAGGTTGAAATAATAGACAGATAACATCAGTGGAAAGTATGTAAAGTTAAGGAATCAGCACATATGATAGGTCACAAAAATCTCCTGAGCCGACCAAGCATAGAAATGAATACAATATGGGAACCAGTAATAAGGAGTGCTTGAGAAAAGCAATAATAACAACAAAAATTGCAATATAAAATAAATACTGAGGCATTAAGTTTATAAATTCATACGTTGGTTGGATCCAGTGACTTGACCCAAAAAGTTGCGAGTTCAATACCTGGCTATTGCAGTGTTGAACAAAAACTTAGAGATTTAAGTTTAGGCATGGCAGGTGAAACTGGAACCATCTACACCATTGGACGCAGTACATGATTAAGCTAGAAATCACCTGAAGAAGGCCGGAGCGTAAAAAGGCCGAAGGGTCTAAATGAATATGGCAATAAAGATGAGAACGGTCCGAACAATGTAAATAGTGTAAATAACTACAATTCTAGAAAATGTTTTTACAAAGGACTTCAACTGAGACATCGAAATCCGAAGGCGCGTTGATGGAGAAAGATGCCTTCCAAAATCTAAGCAAAATATTAAGAAACAGGAAAATTAAAATTTCGTTCGAAACCAAGAGAAGTGTACTGAACAGTTACGTAATATATCTTTCTATATAGTAGTGAATGATGGACAATCTCCTAACAAAAACAGAAATGTGGTTCTACAGAAGGATGCTGAGAATACCATGGACCGAACATCTGAGCAACGACGAAGTCTTACAGAAAATGGAAACAAAAATTACACTTATACTTAACATCAGGAAGAGGTAATTGAAACTTTTAGAGTACATAATGAGGAAAGAGGGCTCGGAAAATTTGATACTCACTGGGCATAGTGAAGACAAGAGGGACAGTGGGAAACATTGCAAAACCTACCTAGCGAGCTTGAATTAATATATTTTAATCATTTCACCCCAAACAAAGCAACAAAACCACTAAGACGCAAGGGGTTACTGAATGAGAGAGAATATGAGAAAAAGAAAAACGTTATTAAAACGAGAGAACAATAAATGAAGAGGAATTAAAAAGACAAAAGATAAAGACTGACACATAACGATAACGACATTCATTTAAATTTTTGAAAATCAAATTTTACTGGAGAGCATAAAACTGAAAGAGTTCATCAAGTGAGAAGTGTGAATGAAGAAACTATTAGCATAGAACTTACGGTTGTATCTAGCAATTTCACATGTAAAATGAAGAGACAATGTTGCCAGTCTAGTACTGCGCTTGAGAAATTTGATCCTCAGTGGACAGACTGAAAGCAAGATGGACAGCATGATCACCAATGTCCTGAAGGGAAGAATAGGAAGAACGGTCCTCAGTAAATGATTGGCAGAATAGAGTTTAGGAGAGACAAAAGAAAGAACAAATTTATTAAGAGTTACAAAAGTCGGGAAATTGTGGAGGGCCATAATCATCAACGTCCTGAAGGGACACGGCACAGAGAAGAATAAGTAGAACGAGCTTGAGTAAATGGATGGCAGAACAGGGTTTAAGAGAGATAACAGAAAAACAAAAATTTATTGAGAACTACAAAGGGCAGGAAATGATCATCAACGTCCTGAAGGGACACGACCCATAGGAGAAGAAGAAGGAACTTGAGTAAATGGATGGCGGAACAGAGTTTAGGAGAGATAACAGAATAACAGAAAATGTATTAAGAGCGACAAAGGACAAGAAATTGTGGAGGGCCATCATCATCAACGCCCTAAAGGGAACGGCACATACAAGTAGAAGAACGAGGGTGAGTAAATGGATGGCGTAACAGGGATTAGGAGAAATAAAAGACCAGATTTATTAATCGCTACAATGGGCGGGAAATTGTGGAGGGCCATGATCATCAACGTCTTGATGAGACACATCATATAGAATAATAAGAAGAACGAGCTTGAGTAAATGGATGGCAGAACTGGGTTTAGGTGAGACAAAAGAAAGACCAAATTTATTAAGAGCAACAAACGACAGGAAATTGTGGAGGGCCATGAACATCAACTTCATGTAGAGAGATGTGTATATATATATTTAGAAATTAATTTTTCATTTATTAATCCGACATGTTTCTTAATTTATTGCTTAAACGTTATTTTTTATGGATACCCATATTTGAGTAGACGCTCTGCTTTTATTCATTTATTAAAGAGTATATTTATTTATTTACATCACTCGGTCACGAGGTTCTTTTTGGCCAAAATGTTAAAGCGCATAAGATCTAATGACGGTTTCCTCGAGGGAAATCCTGCCGAAGAGCTGCATATTTTACTAATTTTTATTAAGATTTCTCGAATATTCACACGGTAAGTATAAATAAATATACTATTTAATAAATAAATAGATAAAAACAGTGCAACTACTCAAATATTAGCAGCCATTAAAAATGAGCTTTAAACAATAAATAAAATAAAAAAAAACATTTCGGCTGACCCTCGTATTTGGATTAAAAAAAATGAAAATCGGAAGTTTAACAGAAAATGTGCCTGCTAAATGAACCTTATATATATATATGTCATTCGTAGACAGTACTGCTTCGCAGCTCCTTAGTGCAAATTAAACACCCGAATGCCTAAAGCCCGGATCGAAACCCAATCGATTTCGAGTCTGTCAGAGCTTCTACCGAAATCTAGTGTATTGTTTTTACAAATGTAAACATATGCCAAATAGCCAAAGTGCTCCATTCATTTTACTGAAGAGCTTCGCATTTATGAGGGTGACCGTTTTTTTTTTAGAATTAGCTTGTCGTTCAACAGTGTTTAATTGAAAATATTTTAAGACATTTTTATGTTTATACATTCTTATATATATATATATATATATATATATATATATATATATATATATATATATATATATATATATGTATGTATTGTCATCCACAGTTAGACTGTTTCGCAGCACATTAATGTGGCTAGACATCCGATTGCTTCAAGAATCTACCCGTAAGCTAATGACGCACGGTAGAGAGAAAGGTGAATTTTAGCGTATTTATTTTTAAACAAATACGCCAGTGACCGAGAAAACTCAACTCATTTAGAAGAGCCTTGCATTACCAGCAATAATAGTCACTGTTTGTTTATATATATATATATATATATATATATATATATATATATATATATATATATATTTGTCATCCACAGACAGATTGTTTCGCTGTTTCACAGCTCATCAGTGTGGCTAGACGTCCGGTTGCCTCTAGCTAGGATCGAAACCCGACTGAATTTGCGTCAGTCGGAACTTCTCCCACTAAGCCGTCAGCGCACGGTCAAGGATGAAGGTGAATTTTAGCGTGTTTATTTTTAGATTTAGATAAACACAAAGTGACTGACAGTGACTCAATTCTGCCGAAGAGTCGTGCAATATCAGCTTAAATAGTCACTGTTTACAAATTCACACCTCAAACCAGAGAGCTCAACCGAAATTAATTATTTCAGGAGCCATATATATATATATATATATATATATATATATATATATATATATATATATATATATATATATATATATATTGTATTTGACCTTTAAGTTCTTCCAAAGTCTTGTTCTGGTATAGTACACTTGCTCCTTTAAAAAACCCACCAAAAATGTCACAGGGTGTTAAGTCATGATTCCTGGCTGGCTACTCATACATAAAATAGGGAGTAACTTTTCAATGACCCTGTATAAATCAAATTCCTGAGAAGTCTATGCAAGCAGAACTAAAGTTACACTAGATGTCTTTATGACTTGAAAGATAACATTAAAGTCAAATTTAAGTCTTCTCTCACAATGATACCGGGTTACCATTTTGAAGTTGTTTTTAACATGAACACGTTTAAGTTCCAACAAACGCGCACATACACAACTACCAATAAATAGTCTCCCAGACGTACACTGCGCGCACACGGCTGTATACGCACAGATATATGCACACCTAATACTGCACATCAAATAGTATTTTTTTTCGTATTTTGCTTTACTTTCTAAGCCGGATAACTTTTCTCTGTAGGACAAAAAGGAATCGATTTACAGGATCGTGTATGGATTACTTTGGACCGGAGTTCTCAAAGAATGAAATGTTATTGAGTTGATTTAATATGTAAACTACGCTTCAAAATATTACACACAGGACTATTATTTCTTTGCGATACAAAGCAGTTAGTCATTTGGTAGATATTTTTATACAAACTTTGGAGAATTTGAACGAGTCTCATCCTGTTTGCTATATCTTCTCTAAAGTTTTGGGACGACCCGCTTTCCAAAATTAGTATTTTTATTAAAAATCAATTGGGTCGAGTGGAGAACATTTCAGAAGCTCTCAAATAACTCACACACAAGCCTTTCGATTTATATAGATGTTCGAAAACCTGAAGAACTGAAATATACCTTTTCAAAACATGGTCAAGATATTATGTCCATGTTCAATGTTAATATTATTAAGTGTTGGTTTGTTTGTTTTTATTAATAAGTCTTCCATTATTTTTAGCCTTTTTTTTGCATGTAGATGAGGCTATTATATTAGTGTTTTCAACAAGTATGTTACGAATAATGTCCGGTAAGTCTCCATAAATATTTAAATGAGATCTAATTGAGCTATTGTCAGAAAGATGTAGAGTGAGTCTGCGTATCAAACATGTTGTAGTGTGGCCTATATAATTGTTTACGAATTTTGATTGATCAGGAATAAAATTCCTTAATGGGCATTTAAATTCGTAAATAATATTTAATTTTGTTCTAGGAGGTGAATTATTATTTTTAACAATATAATTTATCATCCGAAAAGAAAAAAAATTATTAGATCGCATGAGAAATTGTATAAAAAACTGAATAAAAGCAACTTGCCTGTCGTATTCAATGAAATGTGCATATATATATATATATATATATATATATATATATATATATATATAGGACAAGGTGCTTTTATTCAGTTTCTTATACAATTTCTCATGAGATCTAATGTTTTTTTCTTTTCAGATGATAAATTATATAAAAACTGTCCGAACGTTCTTTTCATCCGAGCGCTTTAACAGTTAAAATATTTCATCCATGAAAATGCCTAAATGTATAGCCGAAAGCGCTTGGATGAAAAGAACATTCGGACAGTTTTATATAATGTATCATCTGAAAAGAAAAAAAATTAGATCTCAAGAGAAATTGTATAAAAAACTGAATAAAAGCACCTTGTCTGTCGTATTTAATGAAATGTCCATGAAAGAAGGATTGCTGCCTAAATACACAAATCTTAGGTATATATATATATATGTATATATATATATATTGTCATCCACAGACAGACTGTTTCGCTGTTTCACAGCTCATCAGTGTGGCTAGACGACCGGTTGCCTCTAGCAAGGATCGAAACCCGACTGAATTTGCGTCCGTCGGAACATCTCCCACGAAGCCGTCAGCGTACGGTACGGGATTGGGTGAATTTTAGCGTGTTTATTTTTAGATTTAGATAAACACACAGTGACTGACAGTGACTCAATTCTGCCGAAGAGTCGTGCAATATTAGCTTAAATAGTCAATGTTTACAAATTCACACCTCAAACCAAAGAGCTCAACCGAAATTAATTTTTCACGAGCCAATATTTTTGTCATCCACAGACAGACTATATATATATATATATATATATATATATATATATATATATATATTGTGAAACAGACAAAGTCCGACAATTATTTAAAGACATTTTTATGTTTAACATTCTTTTTATAGATACAAGTATTTAAGTAAATGGTCTGTTTATAATAAACAGTATTAAATAACATTTACTGGCTTGAATGTCCGAGAAATTTTCATAGAAAATATTCGTCCTCCGACAGGATTCGAATCTGTATCCTATACGGAACCGTCATAGAGCCTGACGTGCCTTTTTAACCGATTCGGCCACTGAGGGTCGTTCGGTTGGCAAGGTCGAATTTACTGCTTATAAACTTCAATCTTCCATGAATATTTCACGTACATTCATAACCGCTCAAAACGTATCCAACTGTAAACAAATGATGTTACACATTATGAAACGGACAAAGTCCGACAATTATTTAAAGACATCTTTATGTTTAACATTCTTTTTATAGATACAAGTATTTAAGTAAATGTTCCATAGAAATAACGATAGAGTAGAGAGAGGCTTAGCTTTAAAGGTCTGAACTGGTGGAACTAAGGAATGGAGCTCATCAGAACATTTTCTATGGAAATAACGATAGAGTAGAGAGAGGCTTAGCTGTAAAGGTCTGAACTGGTGGAACTAAGGAATGGATCTCATCAGAACATTTTCCATAGAAATAACGATAGAGTAGAGAGAGGCTTAGCTGTAAAGGTCTGAACTGGTGGAACTAAGGAATGGATCTCATCAGAACATTTTCCATAGAAATAACGATAGAGTAGAGAGAGGCTTAGCTGTAAAGGTCTGAACTGGTGCAACTAAGGAATGGAGGTTATCTTAACTTTTTCCATAGAAATAGCGATAGAATATTGATAGGTTTTCAACGTTTTGTCTAGGAAAGGCGTTGTGGAGTTGAAAATAATTCATCACCACAATTCTGTCTCGACTGGAATGTTAGTATTTGGCAAATGCTTCCCAGCTATATCAGATCTACACTATTTTTACTCTAATGTAACGCTTGTAAGGATAGGTCATGTCTGGCGATCTTAAGTAATTTCTGGAGCTTAATAAAGTACTGAGCATTTTTGTCACCTCTTTAGCATCGTATATATGAGCTCCATTTGAGATCTAAGGAAACATTTGAGTTCCAATAGACGTTCAAGGCTAGGAACTGCCATGAGTGTAGAAACGTTTCCACATGAAAACAGGCCAGTTTATATTTGGATTATAATTTCCTGAAATGCCCTCTCTTCAATGTTATTTTATGATGTAATATCTTCAACTTTGAGTGACGTTTTTTCCTACTGCAAAACAATAAAGGGAAAGAAAGAAAGAAATGATCGAAAAAAAAAACAACACCAAAAACGGAGAAGGTTTGTGTGTGGAGGATATCTAATGTAACCTTTGCAAACTACATCAATAATATTGATCGAGGCTCTATTTTCTCTGGCTTCAAGCAATATTTATTGATCTTAATATATATATATATATATATATATATATATATATATATATATATATATAGTAATAATTAAATTTTTCTCTATATACAACGCTTAGAGCAATACTATATATGTATATATATATGTATATATATATATATATATATATATATAGATAGATAGATAGATAGATAGATAGATAGATATATTACTTCTGGCTTCAAGGCGATTACTAAAAGATTTGTGTTTCGGCAGCCCGACGCAATTGCATTGCTTAAAACCGCCTGTCCCAGCCATGAGATAGAGCGCGGAGGAGGCGATGAAGCGAAGAGTGGGCACCGGATATGTGAACATTCGTCTACCATAAAGAAAATCACGAGAACGGCCCATCTAGACTATGCTTTCAATCTCTGTTTCTTAATCTCATCGACCATATATATATATATATATATATATATATATATATATATATATATATATATATATATATATATATATATATATATATATGTATGCAAATAATATTTAAGGAAGGCACATGCCCTTCACCCGTTTTATCCACTGCTCAGATTCGTACCAGAAATGCAAATAAAGCCGCCGCGCCTTGATTGGCTTTGGGGGTTTACAAAACCTGGTCAAACTGGCGCTTCCGCTACTGCCGGGGACCACATTTCATTTACTAGGATTTCTCGGATCCCCTGGCCGATACATGCCAAACAAACTGCTTAATAAATGAAACTGGGGAGTCTATTTCAAATATGAAGTACCCTCTATATTAATGATAAAAATGTCAGATTAAAAATAAATGTATTAATTCTTGAAATAATCTCATACATTCACTCACGATATCTATCTATCTATCTATCTCAGTTTGCTGATATCTATCTATCTATCTATCTATCTCACACTCTTTCGCCTGCTATCTTTTTAAAAAACTTTTCATCCCAAGCAAGGCGAGAGTCTCACTATAACGCAAGGGGTTAGAGTGTGGGAGCAAGAGTAAAGAGGCATGAAAGGGGAAAGGATGAAGAGAAGGACGGGAAATAGATGAAAGCATCTGGAGATGTGGATTTACATTGCTTTTGAATAGTTGGCAGATTATAGCTATCAGGGAAGCAAGTAAGAGGAAGGGAGTTCCACAGACGGGAAGTGCAAGACAAGAAGATTAGAAGAGACAGCTCCCTTTAACCGATTCAACAGTTAAAGGTTCGGACTGGGATGCTGGCCGAGTGGCACGTTTAAATTCATTCATCTAGCGAAAATAGCTCGTTGGAGCAGTTACCGTGAAAGTATTTGTAAAAAAGACAGAGGAGAACGACGACACGTCTGTGAGAGAGCGACTGTAAACGAGATGCTAGATCAGGGCTAACCATATTGCATATTCGTCTCTGGATTTTGTCGAGGACCCTAAGACGAACAGCGTGGGTTCCAGACCATATATGACAACAATATTCCATGCAAGGGCGAATGGTCGATTTATAGCTTTGAAGGATAGACGCGGGCAAGAAAAACTTTCTTGCGTGATACAGAGAACCAACTCTCCTTGCGGTATATGAAGCTATTGATTCAATCTAAATTTTTCATCTCAGGCCAGCAGTCAGTGAGACCAAGCAGACACAAAGAGGTGCTCTCGTGGAGTTGAGCATCAGACATTCTAATTTGAGGCAAGGAGGGTTCTCTGTGGTGGAGAATAGAGAGCAGTTTTTGTTTTTCAGGCATTAAAGTTAACCAGCCATTTCCTGCCCCAGTGAACAACCGATTGGAGGTCCTTTTCGAGACCAACTGCCAGGTTAGTTTTGTCAGTGATGCCAGATTTGCTATTTAGGCCGGAGTAAATAGTGGTGTCGTCTGCATGGATGACTACTTGGGAAATGATGACATCGGGAAGTTCGTTAATGAAGATAAGTGTAGGGCCCAGGATAGAGTCTTGGGGAACACCTGCGTTCGTGAGAAAGGATATGGAGGAGAATCTGTTAAGGACGGCCTTCATTACACAGTTTGACAGGAATGATTCTATCTATCTATCTATCTATCTATCTATCTTTTTTAAAATCCTCTATAACTATAAGCGAGTCAGTACAGCCACTAGCATGCAAGGGGTTACATGGTGTGATTGAATTAAGAACAGAAACATTAGTAATGAGCAATCAGGTGGATATTAGATAGCGATTGACTATGAAATATATGGAAATACAATTATAAGACAATTATCCAAACACACTACTATTACTAGGCACAATATTTGCAATAGAATTGTTAATCTATATCGCAACCTATGGGTACCTTGAGGCGCTGTAATGGTTAGAAAGCTTGTCTCGCTATAATGATTACGACTGAGTAGTGAGTTCCATCCTCACTAGGTGCCTCCTGCTTTCGTTCTCGTGCCACAACTACGCTTGGAGGATCACTATATCGACACCATTTAGCTACAAGCCATAAATATTTGCAACTTGGGCAATTTACAACTGACCCATTGGAAAAAGAATTTAGTAAACTTTATCAAGAATCAGGTGGCATCTATTTTCTAAATGTCCAGCAGTGGGTTGAAAAGCTGCATATAAAGCAGACATATTTATTTTTTTAAAATCAGAATGTAAATAATGATGCTTTTGATATTAAGCCAGGTCACAAATGTGCATCTGGTGATTATAAACTTTGTGAGGATGGTTCAGAAATATTCAACATCTGCAAAATTCAGAACCATTTCTTTCTGATGAAATGAAAATGGCTCTTGTATACATAGATGGATATATTACAAGAAATGATGATCAACCCAGTGAATATGAAACCTATTTTTATTATGAAATGTATGGAAAATATACCAATTCAATTGACCGTAGAAAACTAAAGGTACCTCTTATCACACCTGCCAATGGTTACCTTTTTAAAATCCTTTTCCATACAATAAAGGAAAATGTATTTTATAAACCATTAAGGAAGATATTTACGTTTATTTCTGAATTTCATTTTTCAACATATTCATATTTTTGCAAATATAGTTTTGAAACATTTTGCAAACATTACCCACCCAGATCAGACAAAGATGTTCGCAGATGGATGGAGTGAAAGTGCCTTTTCTATACTATCAGCTATTGTGTCTAATGTACTGCAGTTTTGGGAAGAGAGGGAGTGATAAAGGAAAAAGAGATAGCTGACAGACTTTAGTTGCGAAGGACGGATGCACATGAAAGGGTAGTCAGCGGTCCCTAGAGGCAATCCTCTGGCCAGCGGTGGATTATCCCAGATGTAAAGGCCATGCATGTGAATGCTTGAATCTTTTCGGCAAGGTGGAAGTTACCTTGGAACCAAGAATTTATTGGTCGCAATGGAAGAATTCAAGTTAGTTACACAAAGGGCAAAGATATCTGGCAACCGTTCCAGGAGAAATGATTCTACGATGCTTAAGTTAGAACGGATCCAACGAATATTGGAGAAATAAAAGATTGAGTCGGGGAGGTGGATTTTGTTAGCTGGTTTATTTTTAGTTCTTTTTGTTGTGATTTCCATGAGATATATTTTGAGGAGAGATAGAGAAAAAAACACTACAATTGTCACCATCTGTCTTCAATGTCGATACGAACCAGCCAGCGTGTAGCTGAGAGCAGAGATTAATGTGGTCTCAGGTTTGCTTACCGGAAATACATGCTGGACATCTATCCATGCGCGACACTACAGGCACCCCGACATTGTGCGACTGTTGATCGGAGCAGTCTCTCTAAAGCGCTACCAAAGAGTTCAGGCGCCTAACGACCAGTCGGAAGCAGCAGCCAGCAAACTGCCAACCCGGTACATTCATAATGGAAAGTCACAGCCATTGGTTAGTCGGATCACCAAGAAGTAGAGAATGTATCTGGCACAGGTCGTAGTAGGCATTAAAGTCATTGAAGACAAAGTTGTTTGTAGATGGATGGAGAGAAAATGTCTTCTATACTGTAAACAATTGCGTCTAATATACTGCAGTCTTGGGGAGAGAGGGAACGATAAAAGAAAAAGTGATATCTGACAGAGTTTAGTAGCGAAAGACGGCAGCATATGAAAGAGTAGTCAGCAGCCTCGAGAAACAATTCCCTGGCCATCGGAAGATTATCCTGGATATAAGCACCAAGGCCATGCATGTGAATGCTGGAATCTTTTCAGCAAAGGTGAAGCAATGGAAGAATTCAAGTTGGTTTCACAGCGGGCAAAGATATCTGGCGACTTTTTTCCAGGAGAAAAGATTCTACGCTGCAGAAGTTGGAACGGATACCACGAATATTGGACAAAGAAAGATTGGGGTGTGGTAGGTTTTTTTTTTGGTTTTTTTACTAGCT
>OZ038510.1:581962-599462 GCA_964036315.1 Acanthosepion esculentum
ATAGCAGAGGAAACTGGCCTCTCTAGCCTTGGTTGACTATCAGTCTAGGAGGAGGATATCTGAATTCTAAACTGGTTAGACGTGGAACTAGTAAATCTATCCTGTAAAAAATTACTTGCTGCAAAAAGCACAAGTACGAGCGTGGTGTGGCCATAGCCATATACTCCAAAATAAGTCTACGATTTACATACTGTTGGAGTTTTTGGGTACCTTCGTGTACTAGTGAGCCAGCCAAAATGAGCTGACTCATTTCATAGTTCACCAATAGAAGTGTTAATCAATCAGAAGGCTCAAAATATTCAGTTCGACGTGTATAAAGGCGACCGTGTTTTTTTCCGGAATATTCACTGCCAGCCTTTGATATCGAAGACTGAAGAATTACGGAACAGCTGCTGGTGGTATTGGCGATATAATCAGATTCAGTAGAGTGTCTGACTCGTGAGTGTTAATCTTTAACATTGTTTCATTGAACAAATTACGTACTGCGCTTGATACTATGTTCATAAACTATGGTGAATATGGTCAATACATACATATACGATGGCCGGCTACTCGTTTTCTAAGTACGCAAGTTTGCTATGGCGTCTCGTTAATCCGGAATTTGACATTTGTGTTTGTGTGTGAACGTAAAGAGTTTGTATTTTGGTGAAAGTGGACAAGTGAACGAAAACGCGGATCTCTACGACAGATCTCATTTTTAAATGTGTCCGCTGAAATACAAAGTAGAAAGAGAACGAGAAAAGAAATCGCCCAGTATTTATAGTGTAGGGAGAGCGTGCCCTAGTGAAATATTTGGACTATTAAGGAGGAGTTAACTCCGACAAAGTCTTGGATATCAGTTATGTAATAAATATATTTTGGTACTGTGACACTAACCACTGTCCTGGTTCGGGTGGTCGCGGTCGATGTCTTGGTCGCAGCACCAATTGTGTGACATCCACAACCACACGAGCGTCGATCACTGCCCCAATGTGTGACACTGACCTCCCGGTGTCTGGTTAGATTCGGTATCAGCTTTGTCGTTCTCAGCTCATCTCCAACGTCTGGTCACCGAGGTGACTGCTTTGATCTCTAGTCTAACCTACCCACGTTGTGATTTGATAAAGGTAGACGCAATCAATCAGGCGTCGGGCCGTAGTGCAAGCTGAATCCAGGGAGAAGGTGATGCCGCACAAGTGTATGTAAAGGAAAAATAATGAAACAAACTCAAGAGGTTCAAATGTGTTAAGAAATAACAATTATCATTATATCTGTCTGATGAATACAGGAGTACGTCTCTCTGCCAGCCCGCTTCTATGGATTCGTGACACTTTCTGCGTTTCTTAAGCGAGTTTTGATATCTTAAGTCGATATTCATTAGAACTTGCTTTTGGGGTCTTAAGTCGATCTTCGTTAAAACTTGCTTTTGGTATCTTAAGTCGATATTCAGTAAAACTTGGTTTTGGTGGGAAGTCTAAGTCGTTCTTCATTAAAACTTGCT
The DNA here is from genome assembly GCA_964036315.1 of Acanthosepion esculentum. Lineage (NCBI taxonomy): Eukaryota > Metazoa > Mollusca > Cephalopoda > Sepiida > Sepiidae > Acanthosepion > Acanthosepion esculentum. The sequence goes on from OZ038510.1 coordinate 583,443, forward strand.
TTTGGTTAGAAGTCTAAGTCGGAAGGCGTGAAATCGTGTGGTCACCTCCTGCGATGCGCTATTCTCCGAGCCCGCTGTCTCTTGAACACAACTGGTCTCCAATTCGAACTGGACTGGAACTGGAACTAGAACTGCTTGAACGCCCGGGGACGTTCGTTTATATGGACGTCGACCAAAACCCGGTGTGGGGCCAGACGTGGTTTGGGTTCTTCAATAATTCCAAATCCCCAATAAGGATTCTCTTTGTCTTCGGACAGGAAAATTTATCACTTCCCATTTTTGGAAGTCAATTACTTTCTGTTTTAGAGGGGTTCTCCCCCTTCTGTGAGGAGAGGTCGGGGGAGAATTATCCTCCTAAACTCTTCCTTTCTCATATTGGTATCTCATACCAATCCCTTCAGTGTGTGTCAACAAGTTTCCCTTCTTTCTCATACAATCACCTCCGACTATCACTCATGCTACCACTTAGCCAATGATCTCTTGGCGGTGTGGGTGTGACTAGGCATTAGTTTACATTATATCCCAAAGAAAAAAAAATATCTTCACCTTTCTTTCTTTCTTTCTTTCTTTTCTATCGGCCAGAATTCTTATGGACCGCACAATGTGGTCATTAAATTTTTATCTTATACTGGGGGCACCTGGAATTCATTAGCGGAATTCTCCGCCGACTCATTAATGATCGCAGTCAACTTTTAACTGGGTGGTCGTTTCCACATGAAGACCAAACCCCTTTGTCTTTCTCGTCTACCTTTCCAGATGCCCGTTCTTGGTGACAGAAAGTCTGTCGCCAACAGCTTGAACAGGCAGTCTTAACGTCCATATCAAAGTCTCTGTTCATACGGCTGGCTTCTTCGTCGGTTTTTAAGATAACCGAATTTCGATTATTTCTGCCTACATGTAGCTGACAGAATCGAAATTTTTATTATTGCTACGCGTGTGGTCAGATTGTTATTCTGTTTCCCTTGGCACTTCACTCTCTTATCAGGACAATAATTAATTCCTACAGAATCCGAAATCTGCTTCCCTTACTAATTTTCTGTCTTCTGCGAAAAATAATATCTTTCTTTGTAAATGAAATAAAATCTTTTAACCATTTTTCTTTTGTTAAAAAAAAAATAATGTCGCTCGGTATGTCTTTCGATCTAGCTCCTTCTTCCTTTAAGTATTTCCCGTTTTAAATTTCTATGATTAATTAGTTAGCCAATTACCATAGCTAAATATTGTCACAGTACTATATATCATTTTTCGAATCCAAGGTACTTGCATTCCAAATGTGTCCCATCATTAAGGAACGTCCTGTATATTTGATCTCATAAATTTATATTCTCACCATAACAAAATAAAATCTGGAATAATAATCGGATTCTATTTAAGAGCACTCAGAAATTGTAGAGAAGAAATACATTGAAAATACCCCGAAAAAATAAATATCGTCAATGTGTTAACTTTCCACACTAATAAAAACAAAAGGTTTGGAAGGAAACTCCCATCAGTATTAACAAAGACCTATAACATGGACCTGAGAAATCTAATTTCACTGAAAAACGGTTTTAAGAGAAAGATTTTATAAATTTCAACCGACAGTAACACTAAATGTTCAGTCAATGAATGTCGAATGTTTCCTGTGTGGAAACAGCTATTTTTATCATTCAAACTACCATACGTGATACACGATCTTTCGATTCAGGCTTTCGGTCACATCACGTTGAAATACCGGCTCCCGTGCGATGACCAAAGTTAAGAAACATTGAGTCTGGTCACTCCCGACATTGATATCTGCTTGTAAATACCAGGTGCTCTAAGCTTGGATGTACAGTTTGTGTAGTGGATAACGACTCGGAATTGTTAACCGGACAGCCGAGTTTTAATTCTCGTTGGGTTCGTCAAATTGACTTGCTCGCAAATACTCTTGCGAAAGGTATGAATCCATCGCTTCTCCCCAAGTTATGGGTTAATTAGTAAGATTTGTATCACTAAAACATTACTAATTCAAAAAAAAAAATCTAAAAATGTTTTCTGGCTTTAAGTAACCTGCAAAGGGTTGATAAGCCATAAAAACGAATTAATCATTAGAAACATTTCGATTCATGATTGCCTATGCAGCATATTTTCCCGCAATAGGTTGTCGTTTCCTTCTGTGGTAAGCTGGTTGCTAGCCAAGGCTATAGGATCCAGTCTGTCCTGTTATTCAACCCATAGCTGAGGACAGTGATGGATTCATACCTTTCGAAGTGTTGTTCGCGCGTAAGTGAATGTAACGAACCGAACTGGAATCGATCTAGGGTCCCCGATTTCTTATTTCAAGCCGATATCGATTACATCACAAGCCATAGACATATTGCATGAGTGTTGTCAATATAGCTTACTGATATATAAATCCTTTAAAAAATACAGGAAAAAGCCATGGTTTTAGTGCTTTGTGCTTGTGTGTGTGGATATAAATATATGTGTGAATAATTGCAAGTCTGTTGGCTTCGGTTCACATGCCGAGAGGTTAAGAAGGAATCGGTAGGAGATTCCGTTAAAAAAGAATGGACAAAGGTTATTCCAGCGTTAGGGGGATTATGGGTTGGCATCGATCGGAAAATGATAGGGTAAAGAAGAAAGTGACATTCGTGTATAGGTTTCAATATTATTATGGGACGAACAAGTCTACGGAAAGAAACGACAGTGAATGAATGGAACGGAGAAAATTCCAAATGTCAAGTGTTTCTAAACATCATTTATTCTCTAACCACACACACACACACACCTGCATGCACACCTATATATATATATATATATATATATATATATATATATATATATATATATATATATATATATAAAAGGATGTGTATGTCTGTGTGTAACGAATGCACGGCCGCAATTTTCGACGGATTTGCACCAAAATTTACATGCACATGCTCAAAGTTAGTGAAAAGGCCAAGACCGACTTTGCATTTCCCAACTCCCACAGATAGTGGAAATAATCGATTTTTTCATGCTTCTACGGCAGTTTTCATGTAGTTTGCGGCCATTTTCTACTGGCGAGTGAGAGCCTATAGCTGGCTGCCACGAATAGGCAGGAAGATTCTATTGGCCAGCGTGAGACCCAACAGCTGACTGACACGAATGATAACTAGCATGCAAAAAAAAATCGATAGCCGCATTCGTCACAAGTGGGAAAAATTTAAATCTGCATGGTACTTTACTCCATTTGGCTCATTCGCTTGCTTAAACTCAACGTTGATTCTGATTCCGCAAAACTGGGTTGGGTGTGAAAAAGTTTTTGTTGTTAACATTCTTTTTTCATTTGGTTTTTCCAGTTACGAGTCCTTTTTTAAAACTGATCGTTTTGTGTTCATTTTGTTTAGTTCTTTTTTCGTAACAGATTTAATGTTTAGCATAGAGCTTAGAAAAAATTAGCAGTGTGAGATAGGCAAGAAGTAAGGCATGTAGCAACATCAGCACGGCAAAGGGCACTCCTTTAAAGGCAAGGAAGGGTAAAAATATTTTAAGTCAAATGATAGCGATTGCTGTATGAGACGTACGATTTTTTAATCAAGCACGGGCAACGCCGGGCCATGCTGCTAGTATATATATATTATGCAGTGTTAGATTAGAACATGCAAATACCAACTACAAAACTGTACATATTGTTTCTTCAATGTTATAAAAATATTTTTTAACGTTTCATCAGGTGGGGAATCACGATGCGACTTTTGTATTAAGCGCTGTTTTAAATTAATGTTTTTAACGCTGACATTTTATTCTCCTTTCTTTTACATTTGTATATATATATATATATATATATATATATATATATATATATATATATATATATATATATATATATATAAAGTGAACATTGAAGTCAACACTCAGAGGCGACAGGCTGTTTCATGCTAGACGCAATCGTCTGTCTCTCTCTTTGTATATATATATATATATATATATATATATATATATATATAGAGAGAGAGAGAGAGAGAGAGAGAGTGAGAGAAAGAGAGAGAGACGTTTGCGTCTAGGATGAAACAGCCTGTCGCGTTTGAGTGTTGACTTCAATGTTTACTTTTATATTTATATTCACATATGCTCTATCTCTGATACTGAGCTTCGAATTTACTTTTGTTACTAAATTAAAGACATTAGTTCAATTTCTTCGTCAAGCGAATTTTTAATGCTCTGTAAATTCACATTGAGCACTATTGTGTAAAAATAAAAATATCTATAAGAACACCGGATTATATATCTTACTGTTCTTTCTTTCTTCATATATATATATATATATATATATATATATATATATATATATATATATGTAACAGAAATTTTTTAAATTTGAGTTTCAGTACATTTTGTTCATGTGTAGTTTGTTCATTGGTCAGGCAGGCCTCAACGTGTTAACACCACAAAATAAGGACACGCGAGGTCAGCCTATCCAATGAACAAACAACAGGGAACAAAATGTACCAGAACTTTCTCTTTCCAAATTCTGATGAAGCATAAATCAAATCGAAACATGTTAAAGTTATAAACGTTTCCTATTTCTTCTTTATCCTATCACACACACACACGTACAGTTTGTGTATACACACACACACACACACACACACACACACACACACACACACACACACACACACTTTTTAAAAAAAGTAAATATCAGAGAACTGTGGATTCTAAATCTGTTCTTTCTCTTCATTTGATCTAACGTGCTATACCATTTATCTAAACAGAAAATATATTAAATAATTGTCGGACTTAATCCATTTCATTCTAAGTTGTTATTGTTTTCGTTAAGATGCGTTTTGTGAGTAGATATGATTGATCGAGAAAAATCGTCGAAGATTTTGTGTTTATAAACAGTAATTTGTGTTTTGCTAAACAGACGCTTCTCTGTGGCTCAATGATATAGCACGTCAGATCAAATTACGGTTTCTGTATAGGAATTCAGGTTTGATTCCTGTCGGAGAATGCATATTTTCTACGAAATTTATTATTAAGGCCGGAAAATGTAATTAATATGGTTTAATTAAAAACAGAGCATTTATTTAAATAAATTGTATCTATAAAAATAACTTATAAATAGAAAATATATTAAATAATTATCTGACTTAATCCATTTCATAATATATATATATATATATATATATATATATATATATATCCTCTATTGAGGATCCAGACAACGCAAAATCTACATTGGATGCATAAGACATAAGTTCAAGAAACGGTTCAATCAACATCAAATTTCTTTTAGGATAAATAAATACTGAAATCAGACGTCCCTATCGAAATATTTCTGGTACTTAAAAGAAACTAATAAATCACCTACTGTGAAATGTAAATTAATAAGGAAAACTAGAATATGTAGATCATTAAATGACCTATGTTCTTTGTGCATACAAGAGAAACTATAAAAATTTACTTAATCAAAAAATGAAATAGCTATTCTTTGCCGACATTGTCAAACATTTTCATGAAATAATGTTTAATAAAAAAGCTGCTAAATGAAATATACATATTTATATTTGATATTTAATAATAATTTTTAAATAATTTAAGTAATTCTATTACATTTATTTGTTTTAAAAGAAGTATATTAGTAATTAAAATTCAGAGTAATATTTTAAAATTGTAGTTCAATACGATGTATTCATATACAAACAACCCTTTTCGAGAAAATCTTTATGTATACAAGTACAAATTTAACGGCGAAACAAAAGTGCCGAAAAACGTTTTGTCCTTGTAAAAGACCAGACGATATGCGTTGAACGGATGACACCATTCGTTGGAAAAGGCACCACTACCCTACCTTTATTTAACCTCTTTTCGAAAGTAACTCATATTTTGATACAATAGTTGTCAGTGAAAATGAATACCCTACCGCCCCTTGTTTAAAATGATTGGATTTCCCCGTCTCCTTAGAAACTAATATTATGAATGTATGTGCTTATAAAAATAAGTTATTCCAAAATTCGCTTGAAAATGAAACAGGACTAGGGACTTTAATTTAATTCTATAATTGAATTTGAAGTTTTTAGTTTCTGTTTTTGAAACATGTTAATTCCTGTGTAGCGATGGAACCATATTTATAAATTAGTAAATTTATAATATTTATGCTCTGTAGATTTGCATTGAGCACTGTTTTGTAAAAATAAAAATATTAATAAGAACACCGGTTTATATATTTGTATATCTAACTGTTCTTCCTCTTTATCGTAATATATATATATATATATATATATATATATATATATATATATATATATATATATATATATTATAATAAAAACATTTTACATCGCTACACAAAAAACATGAAAACATTGAAACATGAAAGCATGAATGTAAAATGTTTTTCATTATAATCTATTATAATAAAAATATCATAATATTTTGCTTTACTTTGTATTGAGCACTTTTTAAAAAAGTAAATGCTATGAACTGTGGAGTTTTACTCTATCAGTTCTGTCTCTCATATATATATATATATATATATATATATATATATATATATATATATATCCACTTTTTCGCGGGAAAACAGCATAGCATAATGAAAAGGGCCATAAACTTAATAAAAATAAAATATTATCGTCAAAATGTTTATGCTATTATTAAGATGAAAGACCAAAGTAGTTTTTAATTATATTTTGAAATGTTTTAATCCTTTCTAAAACGTTCGAAATTTTAGTTAGAATGTTGTTTTGTTTACGTCATCGCGGTGGCATATTATTATGACACCGCGATTGACTTTCTTACGCTTTTTTTCCGTTGAAAACACATTGATCTGGAAATTCTTGTGAAAATCAAATAATTGTCCGATTTTAATCAAATTGTCATGACATATTCACGAATGAATGAAATTATTTTTTAAATATTTTTGTTAGAATATTTTGGTAAAAAATATTTTTTTTAAAATATCAGGTCATCCCATAAGTTCTGTCTGAATTTTGAATAAAGAAAACAAGTAACCAAATATTACATTTAATTACAGATTCAATCAACGATGTATTTTCCCTGATTATCTATGATTTCCTTCCATCTATTAACAAGCTTACTAATTCCATTACTGTAAAATTCTTGTGGCTTTGATTCGAAGAACTCACAAATGTCAGTTTTAACCTCTTCCTGTGTTACAAAAGCTGTTTCTTCCAAATGATTCTGTAAGCTACGAAACAAATGATTGTTTGAAGGAGCAAGATCGGGAGAATAAGGTGGATGAGGAATTTTATCCCAACCAAGTTCTTCGATCTTTTGTGACGTGATTCTTGCTGTGTATGGTCGCGCATTGTCCTGATGAAACATCACCCGTTTTCGATTCACTAAAGCAGGTCTTTTTTCCTCAAAGCTTGGTTCAAATGCTCTAATTGCTGACAGTATATTTGAGCATTAATTGCTGCATTAGGTGGTAAGAATTCAAAGTGGATTATTCCTTGGCAATCCGACCAGATTGAAAGAAGAACCTTTTGCCCATGAAGTTCCCTTCTCGGCTGTGGCTGGGGTCCTTCCCCTTTACCAAGCTACTGTCTACGACGCTTAACATTTCAATAAAAGATCCATTTTTCGTCGCCAGTCACAAGTCTATCCAAAAAAAGGTGAAACAAGTTGGCGAGAATGAAGAGAAGAGCAGATGTCACCTGGAGATTTGAGGTTGTTTTCAGACAATTCATGAGGCACCCATTTTCCAAGTTTAGGAACTTTTCCAAGTTGTTGAAGATGACGATGAACAGTTGCATGGTTTGAACTGAGAACCACTGCCAATTCCTTAACTGATAAAGCAGGATTTTCTTCGAAGGCTGCTTCATGAAGCTTTTCATCAAACTCAACTGGACGTCCGGTTCGATCTTCACCTTCAAGGGTGAAATCTCCACCTCTGAATTTTGCAAACCATCTTCTGTAAGTTCTTTCATTCACACATTCCTCTCCATAAACTGAGTGAATGTTTCAAGCTGCTTCGGCTGCTGAGTTTCCTTTCTTGAACTCATAAAGCATTATGTGCCTCAAATGATTCTTGGGTACTTCCTTGTTAGCAGGGTTTTAATAAAAAAAAAATTAATTTTATTGTCCTCTGAAATAAAATTTGATCAGTTTAAATGCATCTAAACATAAAAATAATGTTCAGCTCCATTAGAAATTATAAAATACTCTTTAAATTTCGTTCATTTTAACAATAAGTTAAAATTCGGACAGAACTTATGGGATAACCTAATATGTTACCCCCCACTTATTTAATCTATTACGAATCCAAAACTGAACAGATTAATAAACGTAGTTACGCTATTCTATTTTAAAAAAAAAATATTTCTTATTTTTTTACTTAATTCGTTTTCCTATTTTCATCTATGAAAGTCTAAACGTGACATTATTCTGAAACAGTCACGTGATCTAAGTGTTTTGTTTCTTTACAGAGAAATTAATTTAAGAAAATTTTATAGTATTTGATTTTTTTGTTTTTGCTTGAAGCATCTTCGGAACGTAAATAAAAGTTAATAAATTATCAGATAATTGCGGAAAATATGTTCATTTGTAAAAATTACTAGGTAGTTAAAAAACCATAAAAATATGCATTCACTTAAATTCCTTAAATTTTGTATCAATTCGAGCCAGCCATACTAGCTGTCATTGCTTCGTCACTCAATCGGCCATCCATCCCTCACATAAGCTATGATAAGCAGGACCAATCATTAAATAAATGGTTGTATATTACTTTTTTTATACTATAAGTAATATTTATTTCAAATCAGATTAATTTAAGTTTAAATTTTCTAATTTTACTCAAACGTGTCAGAAATATATATATTTTTTGAAAGAATTTTAAAATCGATAATTTATTGGTTTACAAATTTCTTTAAATTAAGAAAATGGACGCTTTTAAGAAAATTTTAAGAAACTGAAATTAAATTTGACATTCCAATCTATATAATATCTATCTGAAATACACCAGAATATTTTACTTACTGGAAATAATAAATTTAATCATTTAGCTTTCAATTAAAGCTAAAATGAAATCTTCAAGAATGTTTTTTCATTTAAAAAAATTCATTTTAAACTTTACGCATCGAAAATTTGTGCCAAAATATTGGGGGTATATATATATATATATATATATATATATATATATATATATATATATATATATATATATATAAAGGGAAGTAGTTCCAACGAGAGAATACTGTGTATATCAAAAAGAAGAGAGAAACCGTAAACGCTTTTGGTTGAAATGTGGATTTAAAAAAAAATATTATGCTTTATTTTCCATAATTTTGCTTCACGTGTTTCCGGTCTCGCGACCTTCATCAGGCAAAGGGTGGAGATTTCCTCATATTATTAAAAATAATTAATTTTTTCTTATGTTTTTGGATGTTAAATATTCTCGATATGAGACATTCTCTTTTTAGTGTGTTAGTGACCCAAATGTCTTTCTTCAACTGGCAGTGTAAAGTTCTGCGCGAAGGGTTATAAAACAATTAAGATTGGTCCGAGAAATGGTGAACGAGTTATAGGCATTCTTATCTTTAAATGACCCACGTGTGTTCTTAGATCTATTTCCATTTTCTTGTGTTTTTGGCAGCATGCGTGTATATATATATATTCCCTCTCCATACATACACACTGTCTTATTACGAGGAATTAGTAAACATATTTGTACACATACACACACTTGCACACACATATATACACACAAACACACACACACATACACACATAAAAATGTACATGCATATGCATATACTTCCCAATTTAGAAGGAATCAGAATACACACACACATACACACATACACACATATATACGTAGATACATATGCACATACTTCCTAAGTTTTGTGGTGTTTGCGCGCGTGCCTGTGAGTAGTCCCCTGATTTTGTCAATACATCAATTTGTCAATATATATATATATATATATATATATATATATATATATATATATAAAGAAGAAATATAGTCTTAAAGTGTGCTTCATTTATGGGATAAAGTGCTCAATATCAGAGATAGAACGTGTGTAAATATAAAAGTGAACATAGAAGTCAACACTTAGAGGCGACAGTCTGTTTCATGCTTGTGCAATCGTCAGGCAACAGGCTACCGGATACTATTCGGAATATACTTGTCGACAACACTAATATAATAGCATCATCCACTTGCAAAAAAAGGCTAAAAGTAATGGAAGCCTTACTTATAAAAATAAACAAACCAACACTTAATAATATTAACTTTGAACATGGACATAATATCTTGACCGTGTTTTGAAACAAAAAAATGAATCACTTTATAAAAACATACACATAACAAACTATTTCTAATTCTAACAGTTGAAATATAATCCTTGATAATGGCTAAAAGTATAGCCGAAAGCGCTCGGAAAAGAACATTCGGACAATTTTTATATAATTTATCCTCTGAAAAGAAAAACTTTATTAGATCGCACGAGAAATTATATAAAAAACTAAATAAAAGCACTTTGTCAGTCGTTTTTAATGAAATGTGCTTGAAAGAAGGATTGCTGCCTAAATACACAAATATATATATATATAGATAGATATAGATATATATAGATTGATAATATTAGTGGTCAATATACATATATATACATATATATATACAATATATATATATATATATATATATATATATATATATATATATATATATATATATATAAATAAATTTCCAAGAAGATAGAATCCAGGTAGAACTCAATGTCCAGGACAGATTAATAATATAATAAAAAGCTCAAACCCTAATATTCCATGGTTATAATTTATTACATTGGAATCGTAATCACGATCCAATTCATCAGATCTACAAATTCAAAAAGAAATCGGAATATATATATATATATATATATATATATATATATATATATATAAACAAGATTATGTGAGTGCGTATGTGTCAAAACCGCACCTACCAACCGATCACTTCCTTCTTAATGTGATATTACTACGGAGAGCAAGCAGTAAATGATATATAGACATACATATTAAATATATATAGCACGCTAGCCAAGCCCACGGTTGGGGTGGATGGGTCGCCCTGCCCCCCCCCCCACCCCCGGCACTGCATCCATTATAACTTGTCGCTTGGCATGAGATAGGTAAGCCTTAAATTCTCGACGTTGTCTTGTATAGATTATCGTCGTCAAACGAGTATTTTCTCTGTCCGTTTAAGTATAAACCCACCCCATACTCGATTCCGTCTTCCTTGTGTATGTATATTTAATTTTTAATTTATTTTAAAATTTTTATTTTTTTATTTTAATTCTTTTTTTTAATTTTTTTATTTGTATTTTTGTTTTTTTGCTTTTTGTTAACCGGCGCTTTTGGATCCCCTAACATATCTTATTTTAGAACTAACTATTCTAACGTAACTCGTAATATTACATTTTTTTTTTAAATATAGGTCAATGGGACTTTAACTAAGTTAAAACTTACTGTTAATGTATACAATACAATGTCATTCCTACCCCCCTGCGACTATCCCTACTAAATCTCCCTCTATTGTTTTGTTGTCATCGTTGTATATGTTATATGTAATAGGAGCAGGTAGGCTTTCCTACCGCCCGGTCTACACTCCTCCCTCCGCTAATGGACACGATTAGTGTATCAAACCTTGTTTCGTGTTTAGGAAGGGGTTCCCGGATCTCTCTCTCTCTCTCTCTCTCTCTCTCTCTCTCTCTCTCTCTCTCTGGCCTCTGTAATGGTGCCGCTGTTTCTCCCGTGATGCGTGTAGTTTGTGGCATTGCCTGTTCATTCTGAGGATACACGGTTGACAGTTCCCTGGTTGCTGTTTCCGACTGGTAGTTAGGAGCCCTAACTCTTGCGTAGCGTCTTGAGCGGCCGCTCTGATCAACAGTTGCGTAATATCGGGGTGTCTTTAGTGCCATGTCGCGAATGGATAGGTGTCCCTGCAGTCATCTCCGGTGGGCAACCCTGAGGCCACATTATGATTCAGGCTGTGACAAACCCTGTCTCTGCCCGCGTCATGGGTGATAACCGTCGGCTTCCTTTAACTCAGGCCTCCTCTTTTTCCAACACCAATTACCCACATGAATTACAAAAACCAGAAATATAAACCTAAACCAGCCTTCCAAAAATCACCCAAACCTTTAAATATCTCCTTCTCCAACATCCGTGGCATTAGAACCAACTTCTGCAGCGTTGAGTCTTTCCTCATTGCTAAGTGCCCGGATATACTGGCCCTGTGTGAGACCAATCTTGACTCCTCTATCCCTTCCTCTGATCTCTCGATCCCTGGATACCTTCCTCTCCTCAGAAAGTACTCTCTAACCCACATGCATGGCCTGGGTGTCTACTTCAAGGACCCATCTCCCTCTGGCTAGAGAGTGCTCTCTCGAATCGCCGGATCATTCGTACTTGTGTCTCCGGCTATCTCTTCTCAATGCTGTAAGCTATCTTTTCTTCCTCTACCGCTCTCCATCCTCTCAGGACTGTGGGATACTCGATGTCATTTCTGACAGCATAGATAGGGCCCTCTCTGTCCATCCGTACGCTCACATATCTGTGTTTGGCGATTTTAACGCCCATCACAACCTGTGGCTTAAGAACGCTACTACCGACTCTCAACTTTTCAGTCTCTCAATCCCTCACTCAGATAATCGATTTCCCCACGCGTTTTGCTTACAACCGTGACTGTAAGGCCTCACTCCTCGACCTGTGTTTTACCTCCATCCCTGAGTCTTGTAGTGCCACGCAGCTCTGTCCTATCGGTAACTCCGATCATGCTGTAGTGTCTGTTAGCATCTCCTTCAGCCCCACCCCCTGCAAGGAGCCTCCTACCACCAGAACCGCATTCTGCTACCAACGGGCTGACTGGGACTCGTTTCGTGACTTCCTCCGCGATGTCACCTGGGATGCTGTATTTAAGCTCCCCATTCAAGATTGTGCTTCTGGGTTCTCTTCCTGGGTTAAAGCTGGAATCGACGCTTTCACCCCCTCCAGGAAATTCAAGGTCAAACCGCGCTCCCCCTCCTGGTTCACAGCTGCTTGCTCAGCCGCCATTGCCCATAGGAACCACTTCTTCCACCGTTTTCGTAGTGATATGTCCGACTTCAATAGACGTCTATTTACCTCTGCCCGTAACGAGTGTAAGCGTATCCTCGACGATGCCAAGTCACTATTTGCTACTCGGATGAAGGAACGTATTGCATCCCGCAAATTTGGCTCCAAAGATTATTGGCGCCTCTGCAAGAGCGTTCTGAACAATAACAAACCCTCCATTCCTCCCCTGTTCAATCAGCTTGAGGTCCTGACCACCTCTGCCGACAGGGCCGAATGCTTTGCTCGGAAGTTTTCTTCCAATTCAACGCTAGACTCTTCCGGGGTACCCGTGCCCGATTTCCCTCCCAGAACTAAGGCCCTCTTGAACGGATTGCACATAACCGCGTCGTCGGTATTGGGCATTATTTCTAACTTAGATCACCACAAGGCTACTGGTGGTGACGGGATACCAGCCAGTGTCCTGAAGAAATGCGCACCTGAACTGGCGCCTGCCCTCTCTAAATTATACAACCGCTGCCTCAAGAAGTCCTGTTTTCCTGACTGATGGAAGTCCTCAACCATTGTTCCTGTCTTTAAGAACTCTGGTGACCCCTCTGACCCTTCCAATTACCATCCTATCAGTCTCCTACCCCTCTTCGGCAAAGTCTTCGAGGCCATTATCAACACCGAAGTGATTAATCATCTGATATCCCATGATCTGCTCTCAGACAAGCAGTATGGTTTCCGCTTTGCCCGATCTACTGCCGATGTGCTTACGGCCATCACTGAATTTGTCTACCAAGCTATCCATAATAACGGTGAAGCTCGTGCCGTGGCCCTTGACATCTCCAAAGCGTTTGATAGAATTTGGCATGCCGGCCTTCTTCGCAAGTTCCAGGGTTATGGTATCACAGGTCGATTGTTTGACCTAATACAATCAATCCTGTCAAACCGGGAATTGAAGGTCGTTTTCAGTTGATTCATCTCCAGTTCCTATCCCACTAACGCAGGTGTTCCTCAAGGCTCCATCCTAGGCCCTACTCTGTTCCTCATATTTATAAACGACCTTCCTGACGCCATAGACTCCCAAGTCGGCATCTACGCTGACGACACCACAATTTACTCCTGCCTCAAACACAAATCTAGTGATCCTGACAAAGTTAACCTGGCAGCTCAAATTGAAAAGGACCTCCAATCGGCTGTGAACTGGGGCGAGAAATGGATGGTTAACTTTAACGCCTCTAAAACAAAACTGCTCTCTATTAACCACCACAAGGATCCATCCCTGCATCCCATTAGAATGTCTGAAGACCAACTTCTCGAGAGCTCCTCTCTGCGGCTGCTCGGTCTCACGCTGTCCGCTGATCTGAGATGGAACAAATACATCGAGTCAGTTGCATCATCCAACGCAAGGAAAGTTGGTTCGCTGTGCCGAGCCAGGAAATATTTCTTCCCGGAATCGATCCTCCAAGTCTATAAATCGACCATTCGCCCTTGCATGGAGTATTGCTGCCATATATGGTCTGGGGCTCTGCTGTTTGCCTCAGGGTTCTTGATAAGATCCAGAGACGGATATGCAATGTGATTGGCCCTGATCTGTCACCTCGTCTGCAGTGCCTCGCTCTGTCTTTTTTACAAATACTTTCACGGTAATTGCTCCGAGGAGCTGCTTTCGCTTGTCTCTAGGCCTCGTGAATTTAAACGTCCTACGAGGCTGGCATCCCGCTCCCACCCCTACACCGTTGAAACTGTTAGATGTAGACGTCTCTTCTACCCCAATAGCTTCATGTCTCGCACATCTCGCCTATGGAACTCCCTTCCCTATTACTGTTTCCCTGACAAATACAATCTCCAACTATTTAAGTGTAGCGTCAATCGACATCTCCAGTTGCCTTGATCTATCCACTTCCCTTCTCCACATCCTTTCACCTTTCATTCCTATCTGCTCTCGCTCCAAATCTTCTGTAACCCCCCTGCCTTGATCGATCCACTGTCTTTCTCTTTCTCCGCATCCTCTTCTTTACCACTCCTATCTGCTCTTCCTCCAACCATTCTATAACCCCTTGCGTGATAGTGGCCTCCAGCCTTGCTTGGGGTGATACGCTTAAAAAAAAATATATGATACAATTTCCTGCTAATGTTATTGACTATGATCGTGTAGTTTCTGACATAGCAAAACGAAGTAGAAGGAACAACGAGATTGAAGAACATCTGCCGGATATTCCTAGATTATTCTCAATACAAACGGCGAATGACGGACTGGATTTTTACGAATAAAACACGAAGATATGTGAGCCAGGATTTATTATTGTTATTGCAGAACACCCAGCTTTTAATTCGTTTCATTGTCTCGCCTGGGTGTTGCCTTTCTTTGATAAATCAGTTTTACTGAACTCCACCCAAAATTAGTGACGTCAAAGAAATTCGTAGACTATTTTTCCAATATCTCATTAATCAGAATCGCAGTCAATCAATAATTGTTCCAGAATAGCCCTGTTCAGTTTAGACTCTTTTTTGTATTTTTCTAACTTGATTACAGCTATTAACCAATCAGAATCGTTTAAGGCAGCTTATGGGTGATAATTCTTAACATCGTAAAGCCTCGTTTTCGTGATCAATGAAAATTAGTTATAGTGACTTTTATGAGGCTGGCGTCTCTGTGAATGCTTCTAGAAGTTTTTATGATCACTACGAAAGATAGCCCAAGACCGGCAGAACTGTACGTGTCATTTCTCCTTAACTTATTTATCCCATAGATAAATTAAATTGAAAATTATCGTGGCATTTCTTTCTTTGATTTTGTATTTTTTTTAAACATTTCTACTCTCGATTACGTTTAACACTAGGCCGAATCCATTGTTTAAGTGTCTGCACGTACAGTAAGCGTAGTTCCGGAAAAGCCCTGAAACTCAAATGAATGCAATATTTGTGTTCAGAAAGAGTAATACAGAAATATTGAGGGATCAAAAATCTTAAAATCTTAAGTGGAATCAGTGATGGGCAAATTGAAAAGAAACAAATCAG
>OZ038510.1:604462-689462 GCA_964036315.1 Acanthosepion esculentum
GAATAATGTAAATAGTGTACATAATACCTCATCTCAGAAATATAGACAGATACTGAAGAGCCGAAACGTTGTAATAAATATGGCGACAAAGATGAGGACAATAGTCTGAATAATGTAAATAGTGTACATAATACCTCATCAAAAACAAATGGGTAATAAAAAGACAATGTTAGAATCCACATTGATATCAGTCATATCGTAGATCATAGTGAGGTAACACGTAATAGAATGCCTACAACTTCGGTTAAAAATGCATAAAACAAAGTATTTTTGAAAAATGCCTAAGAAAAACATTTCCTTCTCCGGAAATATTAAGTGTTTGCCATTCAGAACCGGGGTTATGGCAGCTACAAAAATTGTTGGAGGATGCCTCTGTATTGGGAAAAGCCTAAACTGAAAACAAGCGTGTCTGGCCACTTCAAATTATTCCCCTGAAATCATTACGAAAAATAAGGGCTTTATAGAACCAAGTAATTTTAACTAGCTTAGTTTCTGTTATATACAAAGAAAACGAAATTCTGGCGCAAGGTGGGAGCAACCAATATCACCTTCGCAGATTCACAGCTAGCAGACGACAAACGTGTCAGTTCTCTCAGTGGTGTCGTCTCCTCCCAGTTTTGAGAGATTTGCCCCACTTTCCCGTTTCATAACTTGTTTAACGAACTACGAAACTGCCCTCTTTTAATCATCTGAGAGAACCCTATTTTAATTTCCATTAGCATGGCTGGTGCTAACCTTCAGGCAAGTGACGCATTGTGCCTTCTAGGACTAAAGTTTTTAGCTGACATGAAGTGGAAAGATTATATTGAGTCAATTTGTAAGTCTGTAGCTAAGAATGTTGGTTAACTGTGTCATGCTAGACAATTTTTCTCGTCAGAATCTATTTTACATATTTATAAGTCTACCATTCTTTCTTGCTTTCAATATTCCTGTCACATCTGGTCTGGTGCTCCTGCTATATATTTAGAGATTCTTGATAAAATCCAAAGAAGAATTTGCAATGTTATTGGTTCTGGCCTGACATCTTGGCTTCAGCTCCTTTCTCAGCGGCATGACGTAGTTTCCGTGTGTCTTTTCTATAAGTATTTTCATGGTAATTGTTCTGATAAACTGTAGTATCTGTAGTATAACACTTTTCAGTCGGTCGGTGTTTGGTTAAATGCTGCCTCTGGCCGTTAAGTTGGTCACTCTGGTCTAAACCGTTGCTTTACCCACGGTGTGTTGATTGATCACAGAGCTGACAAAAATTAGATTGTTGTCAGAAATAGGTGTGTTGGTTCGATCCCCGCAAAGTTATGTCATAAAGGAAATTAAAAAATAAAAAAAATAAAGAAAAGACAGGAATCTTTTCATGGCCTGTTTATATGTTATTTTATATCGTTCTTTGTACAATAATATTGGTTCGTGATACAGAAATATTAATCCTTCCCACTTTGATTTTATCGGGACACTTTACTTAATTTAGCTAAGTCTGGAACAAGGTTTGAGTTGGTGTTTTTTCTCTGGCAGTAAATCACGTGGGATTCGGCAGAGCAGGTGCTTCTCGTTTGTCGTCTGGAACTACTATCTCTAGAACTTCTGGAAACTCTCTCTTGAAGCCTTTTTTATGTGCAGTGTCATTCCAGGACGTTTACGATCATAGCCCTCCACTTCCTCTAATCCCTTGAGGCACCCAAGAAGTTGTGCGTTTCTGCCAACTCCCCCAGACTACGCCATCCACCTGCCCAAGCCCGCCACGTATGTCATGCGACTCTTTCCCCTGTCTCTTTTTCCTCTCTATTCGTCCCGTGAGTATCAGATTCTCCAGGCCTTCCTTTCTCCTCGCGTGTCCCAGAAATTTCATTTGCCTTTTCCTTATGTTAAGCAAAAGCTTCATCCTTGCTTGCATACTCTCCAAGACATCATCGTTGCTCACATGCTCGGTCTATGATATCCTCAGCATCTTTCTGTAGAACCACATCTCTGCCGCCTTGAGTCTCTCCTTCATCTTTCAGGATATCGTCTAACATTCGCTGCCGCATAGGAGGACAGATGTCACGTAGCAGCCCAGTCCTCTTTTCTTTGACACCATGGAAATCATCCCGTTTCGAAGTACTCTGCCCAGCTTCTGGAATGTATCCTTGCCCATCGCAATCCGTCTTTGGTTCTCAGCGACGCACCTAACGTCCCCCGTCAAAACACTTCCCAGATACTTAAGTTCCGCACATGTTTGATTTTAGTGTCTCCGACCTGCAAAACGCATTTTGGGCTCATCCTTTTACTGATGAACGTGCATTCTGCTTTCTTGTAGTTTATGTCGCCTTAGAATTTTGCTTATATCGGCTTCTACCCAAAACTGGCATAGAGGTTGATCTGGTTGGGAGTCTCGGTGTTTCCCCTATCTTAAAACAAAGGTCTCTTTGTTGTCTGGCTCTAGATAAATTTGGAGAGATCCCTTTTCCGATGGGTGGCGATCACAGGATATCGGTCCGCTCAACTCCTTCCTTCTCTTACTTGTGCCTCGCACTAACACTTCTCAATGGGCATAGGCAACTCATCCGTCCTCCTTGGTATTTCACCTGCGCTCGTCACCTTGGTTGTCCTTTGACCAATCTGGTTCACAATCGCGTGGGGTGTGGCTCAATTTGTGTTCATTAATTAGAACTATCATGTTAATTTCTCGTCAGCAAAATTTCTCAGCCTGATCTTGCTCGTAAAATTAGAAATTTACCAACTGCATCCTCCAGTCAGACAAATCCCCTCCCCATCATCCTGTGAGAGTCATAGCACTCCAAGTTCCTTAGGTTGTCGGTCCTTACACAAATAATATCTATTCCCTTGGTTTGGTTACAGAGATCAGCAAATGTTATCTCTTGATTTGTTTTCATAACCGGCACTTTTTAAAGCTGCATCCTTAATCAGCTGTCAGCCATATGGCTTTTGTGGTAATATCTTCCAAAAGAATCACTTTTCTTCGAGTTTTTTTCTGCCTTAAATAATTAGACATTTGTAAAAGACAAATTTCACTTCTTTTTCTCGGTCTGTCAATCGTTCCATTCCTTAACCCTTCTCGACTTGTTCCAAGATATTTTCAAAACCTTTCTTTGAGTTTGCCAGTGTCACATAATCTCAAATAGTACTTAGACTTTATGAATTTAAGCACAGTACTAGATTGGCGACAAGGTCTCTTCATTTTATATTTGAAAGTGGCTTTATTGCCTTTGATCTTCAAAAATGTAAGTGCAATGTCAATCGTTATCTTCTGCCTTTTTAATTCCTGCTCTTTTATTGTTCTCTCTCCTTAATAATAGTTTGTCTCACATTCTCTAAGAGTCAGTTAACGCCTTGCATCTTAGCGGTTTTATTGCCTTTGATCTTCAAAAATGTAAATGAAATGTCAATCGTTATATTCTGTCTTCTTAAGTCTTATTCTTCTATCGAGTACTGTCTTTAAAAATAAAACAAAAATAATAAAGAACATTGCATTATAAATCTGACTTTTCTTTCCTATTACTTGGATATATACATACAGACATATATATATATATATATATATATATATATATATATATATATATATATAGAGAGAGAGAGAGAGAGAGAGAGAGAGAGAGAGAAAGAGAGAGAGAGAGAGTGATAACAAAAAGTAAGATTGTGTTCTGCCATACAAAATGGTTGACTAGTGTATTTTTGATAAGTCCTCGTGATTAAAGTGCATAATAACAAAAGATAGACAATTTATAGCCAGAAAGAAAATTAAATGTTCACTTAAATAAATAATTAAAAATGATAAATAAATTGGATTTTGCTATCAATCCTTTCTGACGACTAGATTTAATTTACTTGAAACTCAGACGAGAGACACTTTTAAAAAAAATCAATTCACCCCCAAAAAGCCGTTAATACAACTAAGACGAAAGGCGTCTTCTGGGGGTGAAAGAGAATTTAGAAACCCAAATCTAAACAGAAAACAATGTATAAACTTTTACTACTGTTCAAAAGATGGAGGAGGAGTGTGAACCGGGCGAGAGGCAAACCAAGAGAGCATAACTGGATTTTGTCAAGAATCTCGTGATGCACAGTAGGAGCACCAGACCAGATATGGCAACAGTGTTTAATACGCGGACGAATAGTAGATTTATAAATATGTGAGATGGATTTACACGGGAAACGTTTTTCGCCATGACACAGGGAATCAGGTTTTCTTACAGCAGACGGAGCATTTGACTCGAAATAGTCGCTCCCCTTCATGCCAGTGGAAAACGTGAGTCCTAGAAGGCGTAGATTGTTGCTCGTCTGGAGTTCACCATCAACCTTTCTGATGGCAGGCAGATATATCTTTCTTCTTCCATTCATTATTCCAAAAGAACTGCTTTGCGTAAAGAATGATTGACAGATATCGATTGATTTTAATGATAAAATTATCTGGATGCATATTCAATATGCTGACGACCTATTTTCGATAAAGATTTGATAATTAAAACGGGTTGACTTTAAAGACATGACTATATCGTTTGCCATCCAATATAGTATTAGTATTATATAATATAATATAATATAGTAATATATTATTACTATTATATAATATAATGTAATATAGTAATATAGTATTAGTATAATATAATATAATATAGTAATATAGTATTAGCATAATATAATATAGTAATATAGTATTAGCCTAATACAATATAATATAGTAATATAGTAATAGTATAATATAATATAATATAGCAATATATTATTATATAATATAATATAGTAATATAGTATTAGTATTATATAATATAATATAGTCATATAATATTAGTATTATATAATATAATATATTAATATACTATAAGTATTATATAATATAATATAATATAATATAATATATTAATAGATTGCTTTAGAAAAGGATTTGATAAATAGTGGGGTTGACATTTAGCGCAAATTTGTCTCGTTTTATATTGGTGATTTTTTAAAACGTAGGTTAGATGTGGTACAAGGCCAAAAGTATAGAGCACCCAACGAAGATCGAACTCACCATTCAGTCGTAATTGATCTGAAGCCAATGGCGATTTTATTGATTAAATTTGCTCATTAGTATTTGAAGATATTTTTCTGTAATTTGGGCAAATATATCTTAAAATTAAATGTCAGTGTTATTTTCATTTTTGCGTAATTTAGACGACAATATATTCATCGCACACTGCGTGCATGCGCACGCACGCGCGTGTGTGTGTATAGACAGCCCAGAAGAGTTGCAGGAGATTCCAATGTCATCTGGAGGCCGTGGTTGAAGCAAATGGTGATTTTATTGATTAAATTTACTCATTAGTATTTCAAGATATATTTGTGTAATTTTGTTAAAATAATCTGTTAAAATGAAATGTCAGTGTTATTTTCATTTTTGCGTCATTTAGACGACAATTTATCCTTCGCACCCTGTATATATGGTCAATGATACGGTTTGATTTTTAGAATAATTATATATCTCTTTCCAAGCTATTTAATAATTTGAGATAGGATATTGGTTAAACTGGAAAGTAAGTCTTCAATATACAAACGAGCAGATTGAAATAAGGTTTGTTAATAGACATTTGCTGTCTGCTAGCGTACGTTTACACCACCATTTCTTCCAGCAAACTAATGAAGCATTTTAGATATTGATTTACTGAAAGATATAACCTGACATTTCGGTTAAGATCATCTAGATTTTTATTCAATACGCAGAAGATCCACATCAGAAAGATTTACGATGAAATACGTAGATTGATTTTTTTTTATATACAATAAAGTTCACCCTGTTCAAAGATCGAGTGCCACTCGAGGTAGAGGGTTACATTAAGGAGCAGTTTATATGGATAGGAAGGGAAGATAACGGTTAACTCTAGACTTGAACAGGTTAAAATTGTAGTAATCGGGGAAACATCCTCTTGGGAGTCGGTTCCACAGAGCATAACATCACTAGCCCACTCAAGCTGGTATTCCCAAGCGGTCACCCATCTAGGTACTGACTAGTCTTGACGTTGCTTAACTTCGGTGATCGTACGGGAACTGTTTATTTTTACTTGTTGTGGACGTAAACTATGCCACTCGCGCATCCAAGTTTACAGCACCTGTCACTCATCTAGGTACTGACGAGTCTCGACGTTGCTTAACTTCGGTGATCGTACGGGAACCGGTGTTTTTATATGTTGTGGACGTAAACTGTACCACCCGCGCATCCAAGTTTACAGCACCTGTCACTCATTTAGGTACTGACTAGTCTCGACGTTTCTTAACTACGTTGATATTAGACAAAGATTTCACAAAAGAAGTACGTTTACTTTCAAGACGAGATACAGTGAGACAATTCAGAGAGGATTAGTTGCCCTACCAGGACTCATTATTGGCGGCCACAATCTTAACAACATAAGATTTGCAGATGTTGATAGCGAACCGAGAAAGGAAACTATAAGATCTCTTACGGAAGGTAGTGAAGCAAAATCGAGAAGAAAGGATTCAACATCAACTGCAAGAAGATAGGATGCATGGTTGTTAGCAAAAAAGAGGAGCCCGAAATACAATTTACAAATCGGGGATACCAAAATCAAACAAGAGCGGAAATTTAAATATCTGGGAAGTGTTCGAACAGAGGACGGGATGTTCGAAACTGAAATCCAGAGACGCATTGGGACAGCCAAAGATGCCTTCCAAAAGCTAAGCAAAGTATTAAGAAACAGAAAAACTTCGTTAGAAACAAAGAAAAGTGTACTGAACTCATAGGTGATATCTGCCCTCCAATATGGCGGCGAATACTGGACGATCTCCTCAAAGATGAAAAAGAGACTTGAATCAACAGAAATGTGGTTTTATAGAAAGATGCTGAGCATACCATGGACCGAACATAT
Organism: Acanthosepion esculentum; assembly: GCA_964036315.1. Taxonomy (NCBI): domain Eukaryota; kingdom Metazoa; phylum Mollusca; class Cephalopoda; order Sepiida; family Sepiidae; genus Acanthosepion; species Acanthosepion esculentum. The sequence continues at coordinate 611,317 of OZ038510.1, forward strand.
GAACAACAACGGAAAAGAAAACTTATACTTAAGATCAGGAAGAGACAATTGAAATTTCTGAGGCATATAATGAGGAAGACGGGCTTGGAAAATCTGATACTCACAGGACAGATTGAGGGCAAGAGAGACAAAGGAAAACAGCTCATAACATACTCGATATGCTTAAGTGAATGGATCGTGGAACAGGGCATAGGAGAAATAACAAAAAGACAAAATTTATTAAGAGCTACAAAGGACAGGAAATTGTGGAGAGCCATGATCGCCCTCGTGCTGAAGGGACATGGCACATAGAAGAAAAGGAATGAGCTTTTGTAAATGAATAGCGGAACAATTTTTAGGAGAAATAACGAAAAGACAAAATTTGTTAAGAGCTACAAAGGACAGGAAATTGTGGAGAGCCATGATCGCCTACGTCCTAAAGGGATAATGTACATAAAGAAGAATACAGCAATGAACTGTTTTCGATAAGATTTAACAAATGATGTAACTTAACACTTGTTATATCTATATCAGTTTATTGGTGTATTTAATGGAAAACTAGTTAATGACGCCTTAAATTCAACTTAAGCAACGTTGGACCTGGTCAGTACTTAGATGGGTGACCGCTTGAGAATAACAGGTGATGTAAGCTTGGATACGCGCATGATCTAATGGATAGCGGTTGGATAACAGCTCAGAATTGGAAATCGGGGAGCCAAGTTCGAATTCCAGTCGGTTTCGTTATATTCCCTCACGCGGAAGTACCTTTTGGAAAAGTATGAATTCATCTCTTTTCCTCCCAGCTATGGGTTAAGTAGTAAAACTTGCATCACTAAATCATTATTATCTACACGCACCAAAAAAATTATAACAATCTAAAACATCCTGGGTAAGACGTTAAACTACATCCGCGTCCTGGGTAAGACGATAAACTACATCCAGCAGCAAGGTCTCTGATCAGGAGGTTTTGAGGAGCGTGGAACCACCTCTTAATTGCTGGTGTTCCCAGGTTCACCCTAACCAGCAAATAGTTAACCCCCAAACTGTGGTCAAAACACTATAAAAGTATCAAAATAGATTTTTAAATTTTGGAAAAAAATTGTTATCAGCAATACATTTTTGAAAAGAAAATATTACCAATATTAGATTTGATTCTTGGCAAAAACCCTCTTTACAAAAATACGCCTGACCCGGGGTAGTGACAACTGTTAGGGTAAAAAGTATAGGCAAATAGTTAACACCCAAACTGGGGTCAAAACACTATGAAAGTATCAAAATAGGTTTTTATAGTAAAAATTCCAGCAATACATTTAAAAAAGTAATATCACCAGCAATACATTTTTGAAACAAAATTATCAGCAATGCATACAGAAACCCTCTTTACAAAAATACGTCAATGAAACCTGATCTACAAACTAATTTCTTACAAAGAATACATATTCTATTCATACGAACTTATCCTAAAAATGTTGTTTATCATTTCAACTCGACCATGGCAATAAAGTCGCTAAGATGCAAGGGGTTTACACAGTGTGAAAGAATATAAGAAAAATAAAATCGTGATTAATGGGAGAAGAGAATAAAAGAACGGGAAATTAAGAAGACAAAAGATATCGATTTTATTCCAATTTTTAAGATTAAATTTGACTAGAAAGTAAGAGGCCAGAAGAGAATTTTATAGGCAAGAGGTGCGAAAGAAGAAACAATCTTTTCTCAACTTGAAGTAATTTCGTGTGGCTAACAAAACAAATCCCTCTTGTCGTGAGTACAGACCCTTTTGTGAATCCGGTCGGTCGTTGGGGGAACGGAATAGGAATAGTTACATTTACAACTGACGGCATTCTACTGATAAACTTTGGATTATTGGTTCAAACATCAAACATTCTCTTGACAGACCATCTTGTTTCTCAGACTGTTTCATTTTTCTTTCTATTTAGCCACGAAGTTGAGCCATCATATTTTCTGTATTTATTTTTATTTTAAATCATTTCATCCCAAGCAAGAAAATAAAGCCGCTGACACTGATTGGGTTATTTAGGGTTACAAAATACGAGAAAAATATACTATTAAGAAGAGAAGACAAAAAGAGCAGCAATTAAGAAAACGGAAGATAACGACTGACATTGCGTTTAAACTTTTGAACATAAAAGGCGGCCGGAAAGTATAACGCCGGAAGAGAGTTCCACAAGCAAGAAGTGCGACAAAAGAAACTATTAGCATAAAACGTACGGTTATATATAGCAGTTTCAACAGTAAAATGAAGATATGTTGCCGCCCTTCTAGTACTGCACTTAAATTCATAAAGTCTAGGTACCAAAGAGGAAATCTCATCAGAACAATTATCATGTAAATATTTATAGAAAAAGCAGAGGAGAGCTACGTTAAGGGCGGTGGAATAGTAACTAGAGTCGAAAGGACAAGTCAGAACCAATACCATAGCAGATTCTTCTGCAGTAATTGCTATTTAATCTCCTTCTATATGACAGTGAATGCCGGACAATTCGCTCACAGAGAAAGAAGGGGTGACAGAAACATATTTTCACAGATGAATGCTGAGAATACTATGAACGGTACGTGTAAGCAACGAGAAAGGCTTAACGAAAACATAAATACGTACACTCAAAATCAGAAAGAAACAACTGAAATTTCTTGGACGCCTAACGAAGAAGCAAGGATGGAAACATTGAGACTCGCATAGTGAAGCCAAAAGTGTCAGTCGCGTCAAAGGATCACCACTCTGACGAGCTTATATGAATGGATAGCAAAACGGGTAGAGAAAGGAACGGTAAGAAGACAAACATTACTAAGGGATACAAAAGACAAGAAGTGGTGAAGAGCCATGATCATCTACTTCCTAAAGGGAATTCACAAGCATTTGCAATCATAGCTTTTTCGATTATATTTAGAGTGATTACAATTAGGAGAGAGATTCTATCTATCTATCCCCCCTCTCTAACTCTCTCAACTGAGCCTACTATACTGTTAACAAAATCAAAAACAAAGAACGCGCAAGCGCGAAATAAAAAATAGAAAATGGCGACAATTTCCCCCTCGCACTCTGTGTATATATCGGTGTGTGAGTGTAGGCACATGCACATTCTGCAAAACCCTTAGTAAAACAATTTGAATGTCTTAAGTAAATGAATATTTGCTATAAAATTCAAAATATCAACGTTTCTCGTCAGTATGAATGTCGGTAGGCCCTGACCAGCGAGCAATATCCTCTGAATACCGACATTAACTGTGCATATCGATTATCTCGCAGCAATCGATCACGACTCTATAGAGCATGATTCGATTACTCGGCTGACAAACCTAATATAAAATTCTGGAAGTCACATACACCGGGATGTGATCGCAACAACATTTTCCCAGTTGATAATATGTCCTTGGATAAAAAATTATCAAAATATTCTGATACATTTCCCTATCTCACCCTCTCTCTCTCTCTCTCTCTCTATATATATATATATATATATCTATATATATATATATATATATATATATATATATATATATATATATATATATATATATATATATATATATATATGTTCATTCACAGTTACAGACATGTTAAACATCAGAAAAATTTCTTCGTTAAATTTTAATCAATAGGACGAACAATAACATTAGTATGATTTTGTATATTTATGCTGAATATAACATCAATCAGCTAAGTGACAAATTTTATATTGTATTAATCATATATATATATATATATATATATATATATATATATATATATATATATATATATTGGAGAACGCATATTTTCTATGAGGTTTATCGAAAATTCAGGCCGGTAAATGTAATTAATACTGTTAAATTAAAAAAAAAGAGCATTTAGTTAAGTAAATTGTATGTATTAATATAACGTATAAACAGAAAATATATTATTACATAATTGTCAGACTTAATCTATTTCATTATATATATATATATATATATATATATATATATATATATATATATATATATATATATATATATGAAATGGAGAATTATATTAAGACATTTTTATGTTTATACATTCTTTTTTATAGATACAAATATTTAAGTAAATGCTCTGTTTATAATAAACAGTATTAACGACATTTACCGGCCTGAATGTCCGAGAAATTTTCATAGAAAATATGCGTCCTCTGACAGGTATCAAACCTGTATCCTATACAGATCCATCGAATAGCCTGACGTGCTTTTACCGATTGAGCTACAGAAGAGCGTTTCGGTTAGCAAGGTCGATTTTACTGTTTTTAAACTACAATTTTCCATGATTTTCTCACGTACATTCATATCTGCTTGATGCGTATCCAAATGTAAACAAATTATGTCACACATTATGAAAAAGTCCGACAATTATTTTAAGACATTTTTATGTTTATACTATAAAACAGAATGTATAAACATAAAAATATCTTATATATATATATAAATGAAATTATAGGCAGTAACCAAATTTCAGATGACAACGTAACCGGTACTAGACGCAAAATAAAAACAACAGGATATTACCAACCATGTAACAACAAAAGGAGCTTATGTTTTAAAATCACATTAAATACATCAATTCTTTCACTAGCTCAGTCACTAAATCTACTTTCAAAATATGCTACAACTCTAACTGTAGAAGTCACAACAGAATTTACGTATTAGAATGCAACTATGCTAGAAACAATATGTGGGAAAATCTGAACGGCCCTTTCTCTACAGAAATAATAATTATTATAATCGGACGAAGTATGTTCCGCACGAAAGATTATTACCTGGAGGACAACAGTTCCTCCTAGAAAAACATGATTTGAAAAGCCATGAAAAATTCACTATAATTGAACACATAGAAATAGACAGAAAAGATAACATTAGAAAAATACTAGAGGAACATGAAAACAAATAGCTTTTGCGCCTCAAACCTCATCCAGACGGGCTTATCACAAATTTAACAACATAGATATAATTAATATATAACCCCATAAATCAAGCCCTGTGTACATTTCTCAGCCACACAAGACAGACATGCTTGCGGAGGTTTTAAAGTCTCAGACTAATACACACACCCACATTAATATATACACTTACACACATTATACACACTCCCAAAGAACTAAACGATAACATACACTTAACAAATAAACCCCCTTCCCAGTAACCAGTAAAACTGTCAAAATGACCAAGGAGGGAATTCTGACATACATGAATCTCCCATCTTCTATATTAAAAACAACTTGAAAGAGGCCGTTTGACCAACACAAGGACTGACCAAATTAACGATAAAAAACAAATGAAAATTACAAATAAAGTTCACTGTCTTCAGAAACAGTCATTGGCTCCTATAGTTCACTGCTACTAACAAGCAAGGATTTTTTCTCCTGATGATGGCCACGCTGGCCGAAACTAGTCGAGGCACCTAATTGAAATAATAAAACAAAAATTATTAATATACAACAAAATGTATCCGAAAATTATAATTTTTTAATATTTGTATTGTTCAAAACACATACACACACATACAAACACACACGCACACGCACACGCACACACACACACACACACACATATATATATTTATAAATATGGTATATATATATATATATATATATATGAATATGGTATATATATATATATATATATATGGTATATATATATGGTATATATATATATATATATATATATATATATATATATATATATATATATATGTACCACATTTTATTTTAGCTGAGGACAAAAATGAAAAAATTCTGTCCTGACCTTTACTTATGAACTTTCTTGCATGTTTTTTGTGAAGTCTAATAACAACACATTCTCGAAGATTCTGTGTTTAAAAACAGTAATTTGGACTTTGCTAACCAGACGCTTCTCTGTAACTCAATGGTATAGCACATCAGATCAATACAGGTCCGATTCCTGCCGGAGGACGCATATTTTCTATGAAATTTCTCCAACATTCAGGCCAGTAAATGTAATTGATACTATATAATTAAAAAAACAGGGCATTTACTTAAATAAATTGTATGTATAAAAGTAACGTATAAACAGAATATATATATTTATTTATTGAATAAAAATCGATAGAAATAATTTTCTATACTTATTGACATATATGTGCCCCGGTTATTTATGAAGGCATTCAGCCCACTTGATCCAGTCCACACGGTTTTGGCAGGAGGTCGGAACGAGGAAGGATTTTCTTTTTTTCAGTTTTTGGCATTATTCAACAAATAAACATTATTTAACTATTCGGACTATTGTCCTCATCTTTGTCGCCATATTTATTACAACATTTCGGCAGGGACTCATCTGCAGTACGCATCCACTACCGTGAATTGAAACCCGGACTGTTATGTTATGAGGCAAACGTCATAGCAACTGTACCAAGGGAATACGTGATCATGCGGTTCTGTATCGAGTCTAATTCATTACCTCTTCGTCACCGTTATGTAATAAACATTAGAGAGTTTATAATTATTTATTCGGAGTTATATCTCCCCTATACGCCGAATGGCCAACAATTTTGGACTCTATGAAATAATATCCCATAGCTTTCGTAATGTGATATATATTATGATAATGAAGAAATTTGAGACAAAAAAAAGTTTTCCTGTATTAAATATTTTTCGGTTTAATCACTTAATAAATTACCTATCAGCATTTTTTCATATCTACACAAAATCTTTACGCACCCATTACGGTTACTTATAGAATCACAGATAAACTCGAATAGACCTTCGCAAAAAACTCACATCGCAGTTTCCATGTTGGCTTTATTGGGATTATTCGGTCGCTATGCGGTTTGAGGATATCATTTTGTTGTAAATTTCCAAACGTGTTCATGCTGCTGCTAAATCTGATGTCATGAAGGCACTGAGCCTATGAGAGCCACCTTGATTTTCTAGCTCCCACATTGACGAAATTGGACGCCAGAGCGACTCTTATGAGTCTTGCGTTCTGACCTGATATTGTCCTTGTTATCTGCGGTCCCATACGCCATTGCAAGGTCGCAGACCATGGTTTCAAGGTATTTAAGCCATTCAGTCGATTTTCTTGACTTTGTAACCCGTGCGAAGGCTCTCCACAACTGCTCGATGATTATATTCTGAAGTCATGTCGATTAATAAACACCTTCTGCGTCAATGGTCAGACAGCTACTGAGGAGAAGAACTTTATAATGACGCTCTCGAAACCTCGCTACGCTGGGATGCCACAGCCGCTGTTGCAACGTCAAAATTCCGGATTTATCTGCGTGAACATACCTGTACATACCACTACATCACAATCAGGTTTAATATCAACCCCACAATTTAGCATTGATCTATGGGCTGATACAGGTTAATAAAAAGTTGATAAAGAAGTTGTTCCTTAACCATTGCATTTCTCTGTCGATACAAATAGCTACAATTTATGCCGGTTTTAGAAGGTCTATCATCATCATCATCATCATCAGTCCCATTGTCAGGTGTGGTTGAAGGGTCGCTGCGTAGATGACCACCTGACCAGCTCCCTCCGCCATATCTAGGTAGGTATTCATCCACGCATAATGTGTCTTGGGTAAAGCAAACCTGGCGGTGCCCATCCCTCTCCAGGTCAGTTCCCAACCTACTTATACGTGGTCGTTGATATCATCCGGAGAACGTTCCGCCCTGGCCGTTGGTTTCAGTCTTGGAAGTTTCTCCTTCCCATCGCCTTGCGATGCCTTGTCATCACTGTCCTGGACATAGAACCAATAGTTCTTTCCCACGCCTGCAACCGGTGGGAATTCGCAGTAGTTAGCGTCTCCCAGTTGAGATGCCCTTTGGAATCGCTAGACATAGAATTGTCCATATAGTTCGGTACTAGAGGCAATGTACTAAGGGATTGATTTTTTCTACTGGACGCTAAACTCAACCATATTCTCTCAACCGGTGCGACCGGGCGCAATAACGCGCCTGAAAGGTATCCAGGTGTGCCCCAAGTTAACAGAAAGGTAATTTATGAATTACTTTTATTTTTAAAGCATCTTTATTTAAAAAAAAAAAGCTGGAGACAGCAAGCAAATTACTTCCCTAAGTCAAGTTATTGTCATTTGATATTTCAAACTGGATGCTAAATTCCTTCATCTTAACAAGGAGTGGATAATCCTTCCCTTTTTGCTTTACTCAAGGGATTTAAATCAGTCAGTGACTCGCTAAAAAATAGCCGATTCTTCATAAACCCCTTGAAATAAAAACTGTACCGTTAATCTTCTTTGGGGATGCTAAACCAAAAACTGACAAGCATTAAAGCTAATTTTCTCTTTTGACAAAGTACATCAACCACAGGTTTCACCGAAGCAGATTTAAATATACAAATATAATGTCTTAAAAATAAATTCTTATTTCAGGAGACTTTTTTTTATTATTGTCCTAGTTTCAAATTTCATGACCAATTTTTCCTTATCAAAATTGAAAGTGCGTTTTAGTTAATTCTACAAGTGCGCGTCCTTGAGGTACAAAAAAAGTTTGAGAAACATTGTATTAAACCATAAAACAGAATTACCAATTAAAACCGGGTAAAACATGTTAATTTAAAAATGCTAGAAATACCAAGTCCTTGTAAATGATTTCCTCCCTGCAAAAGTGGATCATTTAACAATTTGCTTCACAGTCAAACCGTACTGTCAGTCTAAAACAACTGGATCTATAATTCATTGGATCCTGCTGCATGTTCCCAACGGTCTAATTAGTGATATCATGAACCCAGGTACTGAGGTGCTGTCGTTATTCTTGTATCCAAGCTAGAGAATGCCAAACTTGCCTGTTGTATATGTGTCTCGTACCCCCTGCATTGAATGAGCGTATAATTTGAGCCAATGTCACTTGACTGTTACCACAGACATTTCTAGCGACACACCTCCTGGTTTTGACCTGTGGTCAACCACTGAACTGTCCATAGTAGGCAGTAATGCCTTTCATCAGGTATTCCTGGTGCACATGACACCGTAGATCAAGGTATGTCGAATGTCACTACAATTTCAGAAATGGAATGTACTGACTGGCACCCTCTATCAGACTCTGTTTATACTTTGATAATTCAGGTTGGCTTGCCATGAGCAGACTTACTGTTGTTGTTGTTGTTCACACTGGCTCATCAGATGTCAGAGCCGACTGTGATATAGGTCTAGACTAGCATTTCTCAATCAGTGAGTCTGGGTGCACTAATGTGCCCTGAAAGGTAGCCAGGTGTGCTATAAATTAACCAATTAGCAATTTATTAATTATTTTTATATTTAAAAACAATCTGCAAAAGTGGATCATTTAACAATTCTGGAAAGGTAATCTGTGTTACTTTCCATCTATAAACATTGAACAATATGATTGGATTTGCAGCCCTTTCATTAATGTTTCGACTGATGACATTGGCTTATCGTTAACAGAACAGTAGGTGGCATAAGTCAGTAACCATTGATCAATTTTGGATTTCCATTCAAGAAGAATATCCTTCAAGAGCTATTAAACATTGAATATTTTATTGCAATTCTTCTGTGAATTACGGTTCTCTCCACTTATCAACAACGCCAAATGCAAAAATACATCAAATATTAAATGCACTGATGAAAAATGACAATATATTTCTTACAATTAAAATCTCGTATTCAAAAAATTATGGAAGCACATTGAGCACAGGTTTCACACAAGCAGACTTAAATATACAATTTAATGTCTTAAAAAATAAATACTTATTTCAGTAGACTCCTGTATTATTTTCCTATTTCATGACTAATTTTGTCTTATTAAAATTTTAAGTGCACCCCAGAGTTTAGTTATTCTACAACTGTTACTTGAAGTTAAAAAAAAAAAGAAGTTGATAAATGCTGGTTAAGCCTTCTCAAAAACTGCAAGGTCCAGTGTTACCACCTGCCATTGCTATTTGATGGCTTTTGACACCTAGATGTACAATGTTCTGTATATGTCTTTAAAAAAAAATAAATGCTTATTTCAGGAGACATCTGTATTATTTTCCTATTTTCAAATTTCATGACTAATTTTTCTTTATTAGAATTTTAAGTGTGCTCCAGTAGTTTGCTTTCCTACAAGTGCATAATAAAGTAAAAAAAAGTTGAGAAATTAGTATTGTTAATAAATTAATGAATAATAAAAAATTAATTATATGATGAATAAATAATAAAAATACTCGTTAAATATGTAAAAAAATCAATAATAATAATAATAATAATAATAATAATAATAATAATAAATCTCAAAAATGTGACACATGGGAACATCAACAATCCCTGTTGTAGTTGGAGCCCTCGGATTGGTTGGAAAAGATTCCAGTAGACTAATTGAAGGGATTCCTGGACGCCCATGCCTCAAAGAAATACAAAAAATTGTTCTCACAAGTACAGCCCACACTTTACAAAGGGCTTTATCTATGTAAAATATTTTTTATATTTTGTTTTTTTAATTTATTTTTTTTATTTTTTATTTTTTTAATTTTTTTTTTTTAATTATTTTTTTTGTCAGTGGAAAGTGTCATGATGCCATTTCTAACCTTAGGTCCCTCGGCGGGACCCGGAAAAAAATGTGTACAGGCCAGAAATCAAAGGAAATAAAAACAATAATTTAAAGACATGAATCAAAATACGGAAAATCTTTTAGAATTTAACAGGTTTTAAGTTTATTTGCCAAAGAAAATGCACAATCGATAACTAGAGTGACGATAATCAATAGATATTCAATGGACTCGTCTCATTGACCGGCTCGGTTCAATAAATCTATTTATCAGGCCAGCTGACCCTGATGACCGGTATTACGCGAAACTCTGAAATCAGTCAATGGGATAAACCCATTGAATTTTTACTGAGTTATTGAATAAGATAAAATTATGATTGTTATTGTTGCTGCTGCTGCTGCTAAACCAACTGTTTAAATATTAAATGATTGACAATAATCGACTATAGAAAATAAATAGTAAAAATAAACATTTCAAAGTAAAAGACCAGAAATATTAAAAATTAAGCATAATCCCTGGTTTAATATTGATAAGATGACATTTTCTTACTATACAAGCAAGCTCTCTATCTCTCTCTTTATCCCTCCTTCTCTCTTTCTTTCTCTCTCTCCCCACCTCTCTCTCCCTCCTCATCTCTTTCTTTTCCTCTCTCTCCACCTCTCTCTCCCAATCTCTCTCTCCACCTCTCTCTCTCTCCATCTCTATCTCTCTTCCTCTCTTTCTTTCTTCCTCTCTCGCTTTCCACCTCTCTCTCGCCCTCCTCCTCCTCCTCTCTTTCTTTCTTTCTTTCTTTCTTTCTTTCTTTCTTTCTTTCTTTCTTTCTTTCTTCTTTCTTTCTTTCTTTCTTTCTTTCTTTCTTCGCTTTCCACCTCTCTCTCCCTCCTCCTCTCTTTCTTTCTCTCCCTCTCTCTTTCCACCTCTCTCTCCACATTTCTCTCCACCTGTCTCTCACCATTTCTCTCTCCTCTCTTTCTTTCTCTCTCTCCACCTCTCTCTCTCCCTCTCTCTCCCTCCTCCTCGTTCTTTCTTTTTCTCTCTCCAACTCTCTCTCCCTCATCCTCTCTTTCTTTCTCACTCTCTCTCTCCACCGCTCTCCCCCTCCTCTCTTTCTGTCCCTCTCTCTCCACCCCCTCTCTCTTCGGGCGTGTGTTATTACACAATCTCCGGATTCTGTTGACATACTATCAATACCAATAATGCCCGAACAGCATAAATATTTGTTAACGTCTTCACTACAAGCAAAAACTGAAGTTCTGCAATGGATCAATTGATCACTTAAGTTTATACTTGGCATCGTCATTGTGGACATTGCGAACGGTAGCAAACATCGATCAGTCTCGTTAGGCATTTCCGCTCTGTTATGGTGCGTTTCCGGAAAACAACCGATATCGCAGTTCTCGTGAACTCTCCTTTTACATCTCGTTCGATTCTTGCTGCGTCGAGAATTCACTCACAAGATCTTCCTTCTCTCGTTCTCTTTCTGGCTCTCTCTTTCTTATGATTCCTTATTTCAGACAAACCCAGACGGCAGCGTATTAATATTCGTGCCGTTGTTATTATTAGTTATGGACATTTTTACGAATCCGTTTGCCGATATTCCAGTCAATGACAACAAGCCCTCTGAAAATGGAAATTAAATTCATGCTTTTGAGAAAAATATTAAATCGGATAGAGAGATAGAATTGAATATGGCATCTTTATTTTTTGTTTCACTTTCATAGAAAAACGTTTTATTTGGAAGAAGAAAATTTGAAAGAGGAACAAAAGACGAATAAAGAAGAGAATGAGAGAAAAAGAGATTGAGGAAGACAAACGGGCAGCAAAATATTTAGAGAAATCGATGGACAAAACCGCTTTCTGAAAAATATTCTATTAGCAAACAACATTGTTATGATAATAGACGAAAATAAATAACTTTTATTAATTTAACATACAAAATAAGGATTATCTGTTAAAACAGGGTGTCCATAAAGTTCATGTGCACTTTAAAAACTTTATAACTTTATTGTATTTGCGATAGAAATAATTTGTAAAAAGGATTAGAAAGAAGTAAATCTATATTGTTTTGAAATTTTATTTAAGTTTCCACATGTCCTCCATCATTAGCAATACAAAGGGTATTACGATTTTGCAGTTCACGGAACACATTTGCCAACTGATTTACAGTAATGCCTGAAATCACATCAGTTATTTTAGCTATACTTAAAACTAGGTACATTAAATTTTATAACATTTTTTAACGATTATTTCTATCAAATACAGATATAAATTTTTTAAAGTGCACACGAACTTTATTGACACCCTCTCTCTCTCTTTCTCTCTCTCTCTCTCTCTCTCTGTATATATATATATATATGTATATATATATATATATATATATTAAGACATTTTTTATGTTTATACGTTCTTTTTAAAATGTCTTAGAATAATTGTCGGACTTTGTCCATTTCATAATGTGTTATATATATATATATATATATATATATATATATATATGTGTGTGTGTGTGTGTGTGTGTGTGTGAGTTTGTGAGTGTGTTATTAATTTAACATAAAAAATAGGGATTACCTGTTTCTATAAGAACCCGCCATAGAGGAGAACATGACTAAGGACTATGTATACATCATCCCGTGTAGTTGTGGAAAATGGAAATCACCTCTTATGTGAGCGGAGGTTGAAATAATGTAAATAAATAAGAAATGCCGACATTAGCAAACAAAACTGTCAAAATCTTAAAATAAAAAGAAACAATATTTATTAGTTTGAAATATAAACGAGGATTAATAATCTAACATATGCCGGAATTACAACATAAGACACTTTAGCTTATGAAAGAGAATGAACAGACTATAGTGAGAAGAAGTGATGAAAAGGAACTGGGTTCAGGAAGACAGGAGATAGTGACAATGCCACTAGGAGGCGGTGAGAAGACTTTAATGAGGAGGAGTGACGAAAAGGACAATAAAGAAACAAGGTTCAGGAAGACTGAAGAGGGAGATTGACATTGCATTTAAAATTTTGAAGATTGTATGTAGCAGGGACATCTGAAGTAAGTCCCACAGGTAAGAAGTAAGGAAACTATTTGAATAGAAGAGTTGTTTGTATGTAGCTTGTTCAACAGTAAAACGGTGAGACTTGCCAATCTTGTAGCACGCTTAAATTTATGCCTTTGACACACCAAGGAAAGAAGCTCATCCGAACAGTTGACCCGAAAATATTTGTAGAACAGTCTGAAAGAAGCAACGTTACGACGGTGAGAAAGTGACAAAAGGCGATATCCCAGACTCGACGTTGCTTAACTTCTGCGTTCACACAGGAACTAGTGTTTCGACGTGAATGAACTATTATCTAATTCGGCTATTAAAATAGGTACACATGTTTTCCGCACAAAAATACTGTATTAAATCCATACAAGTATATTCAACCTTATCCCTGTAGGTATCGATGTGCCAGAAGGGAGTACTCATAATTCATGTGGCGAAAATGATTCAACAAATGCACATGAGAAAATTAATATCTAATATATAATTAAAAAAGAATAATGATGTTGAATGAAAGAAAAATTCAACTGAGTTGCTTAATCCTCGTATTATGATTACTGACACGCATGCGCGATCCTAAGCGTATTACACGCACGCATGCGCATAGAGACACAAAGACGAATCCACATGCACAAATGCTTCAAAAACGTCACAATCCGATTATAAAAGCGACCCAGACCTTGAAAACGTAACTATTTAAAGACACCACTTCACCTCAACCTAATTATTAATGGAATTCCAGTGTACCACGTTCAGAACAAAGCTAACCTTTTTCCGAACGTAAAATACAATATTCACAATTATATATTTTATGTAGATACCTCCACAGATTCGCGATACCCAAGTTTTAAAATGAATGTTTAAAAACGAAAAATCATTCTTGAAGCTTTTATTTTCGTTTTAATTTCAAGGTCATAGATTAAATTTAATATTTTCAATTAACCAAATTCTTTTCTCTATATCGAAATTAATGTAAATTGGAAGGAATTCTTTTTTGCGAAAAAATTAGATTTTTTAGCCCGCATTTATTATATTGTAATTCTTTTTATTAAAAAATCTTCAAAAAATAAAATATGCTTTTCTGAAACATTATTTAATGAATATTAGCTGATTTCTATTATAATTAATCTGATTTGAAACAAATATTTACTTTAAGTTTAAAGCATTGCAGAAATGCATTTCTGTAACCCGGCATTAGTTCTTTATTTAAGCTGTTGACGAGTTGACAGCTTGATGACAGATCTTATATTGTTCTACGGGCACTTTATCTGAACAACATAACTGAAAAAAATGAAGTCAGCACTTTTTTATATATATAATTTTTAAGTAATCACTCATCTTAAAATTTTTTGAAAATACAGGGCGTCCATAAAGTTCGTGTGCACTTAAAAAAAATTATAACTTTATTTGTATTTGCGATAGAAATAATTTGTAAAAAGGATTAGAAAGAAGTAAATCTATATTTTTTAAGGTTTTATTGAAATTTTATTTAACTTTCCACATGTCCTCCATCATTAGCAATACAAAGGGTAATATGATTTCGCAGTTCACGGAAAACATTTGCCAACTGATTTACAGTAATGCCTGAAATCACATTAGTTATTTTAGCTATACTTAAAACTAGGTACATTAAACTTTATAACATTTTCCGTTTATGATTAGTAAATATAGTTTTCAATGTTAAAAGTTTTTGGACTTCATAAGTTATCCTAATTGAAATGAAAAGAAAAAAAGAAAACAATTCTATTAAAAATTAATAATTGATCGAAATACATGGCACAGTGGATGAAAGCGTTAGTGAGATCCAGTGACAGGACCCAAAGAGTGTGAGTTCAATACCTGGTTAAGACAGTGGAGAACTTTCAGAGGGGAATTAACAGGAGATAACTGACATCCATTAGACATGGCACGTGGAACTAAAACAGTCTACTCAAATGAGCGAAATAAAGGTTTAGTTCGACATTCCAAACACCTGATGAAGGCCGGAGCGTACAATGGCCGAAACGTTGTGATAAACATGGCGACAAAGATGAATACATTAGTCCGAATAATGTAAATAGTGTACATAATACCTCATCTCAGAAATATAGACATATACGAAAAACCTTTTTCTTAAGTTAATAGTGTCCTTAATATATATTATTTATAAGAGCAATTAAAAGCTTTTCTAATTAAATAATGTCATAGAATTTTGCGATTTTATTTTTAAATTCAGAGCAGAATTTCGATAAATGATGCTTATATTTTACAAAATAAAATTGATGACTTAAATTCTCCACGGGGTCTTATTCTAACTTATATAAATATGAATAAGATGCAATTTGATTTCTCGAAATTCCATAAATTTAAGTAAGTTGGAGTAACAGATGTGAAAAAAAAAACATATTTTCACCAAGATTTTCTGAAAAAAAACAAATTAAAATGACATTCATTTGTAAATAAGTCTTGAAAGTTTCATTAAAATCCAACATTTATTTGATTTTTGCAATTATTTCCAAATCAATGTGTTTTTACCACACACACACACACACACACACACACACACACACACACACACACACACACAAATATATATATATAGTTTTCTTATGCTAATGTTTGGTCCTGTGGGTGACGCAAGAGAAACGATTTTTAACCAAAACTTCAAACATGCTATGAAGGATTAAAAAAAGTAATTAGATAATGAAAAATTCTTTGGTCTTTCCTCTTAATAATAACAAAGATTTTGACGATAAGAACATGAAGACGCTGTATATTTGATATTGCGAGCGATTAAATCAAACCAATGGGTCAAAGGTGAAATAATTAAACCGACGATTTGGCTTAGTTTAGTTGTACACAATTATCTATATAATAAATGCAAATGTCAGTGTGTCACTGTGCCACACATTTTCAATTAAAGGAACACAGCCCTCTAACTTTTTATTGCTCACGTGGCAGAAACTTTGGATTCCCGAGTTTTCATTACTGCAATTGTTTTCGGCGACTGTTTATGTGAATTTTTGCGACAATCTTTTGTACGATAACAATTTTATGATTTAGGAATAATCAAAATTAATTGCGAAATTCAGCGAAAGTCACCCATGAAATGAATATAATTGTTTTTATGGAAAGTAAGGACCTACGTACATGAAATTGTTTTTAAATTCATCATCCACCGCAAGGAAAGTTGGCTCCCTGTGCCGAGCCAGGAAATTTTTCTCCCCGGAATCGATCCTCCAAATCTATAAATCAACCATTCGCCCTTGCATGGAGTATTGCTGCCATATATGGTCTGGAGCCCCTGCTGTTTGCCTCAGGGTTCTTGATAAGATCCGGAGACGGATATGCAATGTAATTGGCCCCGATCTGTCATCTCGTCTGCAGTCGCTCTCTCACAGATGCGACGTTGCCTCGCTCTGTCTTTTTTACAAATACTTTCACGGTAATTGCTCCGAGGAGCTGCTTTCACTGGTTCCTATGCCTCATGAATTTAAACGTCCTACGAGGCTGGCATCACGTTCCCACCCCTTCACCGTTAAAACTGTTAGATGTAGACGTCTCTTCTACTCCAATAGCTTCATGTCTCGCACATCTCGCCTGTAGAACTCCCTTCCTTATTCCTGTTTCCCTGACAAATATAATCTCCAACTATTTAAGTGTAACGTCAATCGACATCTCCAGTTGCCTTGATCTATCCTCTTCCCTTCTCCACATCCTTTCACCTTTCATTCCTATCTGCTCTCGCTACAAATCTTCTGTAACCCCCTTGCCTTGATCGATCCACTATCTTTCTCCACATCCTCTCCTTTACCACTCCTATCTGCTCTTCCTCCAAACCTTCTGTAACCCCTTGCGTGCAAGTGGCTTCCAGCCTTGCTTGGGTGATAAGCTTAAAAAAAAAAGTGGCAGAAGAAGAATTATCATTAAACTTTTAAAAGGTAAGCTTATGCAAATGTAAGCCAAGATCAAACGGTAGCCAGGCGAGCTTCTAATGCTGGCAATATGCAAAGACTTAGGCACTCTCAAACACCTGAACAAACCGAAGGCCAAATCAAGAGCTCTCTACAAGAGCGAGCTTAAATGTCGCCCAATAGGACGGCTTTTAAGCTAGTACAGAGATATATCGCATATCGTCAACTAATGGATAGCAAATAAATCTGGTCGACGCTTACCGTAGTTTAAGACAGCATACGACACATTGACGTGGTGTAATGGTTAGCAAGCTTTCTCGCTAGATTAATTAAGACTGTTCGAGTCTCACTGGGGCTCAACACTTTCGGTCTTGTCCTGCAACTATGCTACGCTTAAAAATCATCGGGCGCCTCGACGTGGTATAATGGTTAGTAAGCTTGTCTCGCTAGACCAATTACAACTGAATAGTGAATTTGATCCTCACTGTGTGCCTTATGCTTGAGGCCTTGTCCCAGATCTAAGCTACGTTTAAAAATCACCAATAGAAAATGTAATGAATTTGTGCTAAATGTCGACTTCACCATTTACCAAAATCTGGACGCTCAATGAGGATTCGATGTGGTGTAATGTTTATGAATCTTCTGCCGCTATATCAGTTACGATTTAATAATGAGAACTATTGAGCAGATAGTTCGATCTTCATTGGGACACAAAACTTATGAACTTTGGCCAATATATACATAGTTTAGTATCTAAAAAGAACTCTAGAAAAAGGTGTTTCGGAATGGGGGAGGCAATGGATAACGAACTTGTCTGACTGAACCTCACTATTGAGCAGATAGCTCGATCTTCATTGGGGACTCTATGCTTGCAACCTGCGTCAAAATTAAATTCTGCTTAGTAAATTACAGCATCTCGATATGGGGCAATGGTTAACGAGCTAATCTGGTTCTTCATTACTGCTAAATACCGACTTACATCCTCACTAGTGACCCCATAATTGTGGGCTTTTTGCCGCACCTAAATTCTGTAATACATAATAAATTCCGATTCCAAGGCATGAGACAATGGATAGTGGAGTTTAACAATTACTACAGAGTTGTGAGTTCGATCCTCATCCGGTGCCCCAAATATCTGGTCTTGTTCCAAAATAACATTAGTGCATATTTTTGGTTCTTTTTTTGCGGTGTAATGATTTTTAAGATCATTATTAGTAAGTTAGATCCTCACTGGTTGCCCCGTTCTGTTAGTCTTGTACCAAAACTAAACTACATTTAGCAAATCGAAATTATGTCAATGAATATCGCGTATTTTACAAGTATGTAAATAGAATAAAAGCAACGGAATTGTGATGTGAAAAATAGTTTTAATTCGAAAATATACGATATATACGCTGAACATCTTCCTCTGTGTGCCATGTCCTTTCAGGACCTGGATGTACAGGGTACTCCGCAATTTCCTGTCTTTTGTAGCTGTTAGTAAATATCCTATTTTTACTATCTCTCCTAATCCCTGTTCTGCCAACCATTTACATACTTTCGTTAGATAGTTTTTGCGCTGCTAAACCTCTGTCCCTCTTGCCTTCAATATACCTCGTGAGTGTCAAATTTTCCAAGCCTTCTTTCCTCTTTCCGTATCCTTGAAATTTCAACTGTCTCTTTCCGATGATGAGTTTAAGTGCCCTGTTTCTATTTTCTCTAATACTCCGTCGTTGCTCACGTGTTCAGGCCACGATATTCTCAGCATCCTTCTGTAGAACCCCATTTTTGTTGCTTCAAGTCGCTTCTTCATCTGTGAAGAGATTGCCCAATAGTCACCACCATATAGGAGAACTGATATTATATAACAATAATATTTTCTTTGTTTCTAACGAAATTTTGTCTTGTGACGAGGCCTTTAGTTCTTAATAAATTCACACCTTTCCGTTAACAAAAGATATTATAATATCATTAATAATAAGGATGATTTATAAATGTCTCTATATCTAGATGATTAAAGAACTCCTATTCCACATCTTTGTTTTTATTATTACGTTTCGGTCTTATTCAACGTCTGTCGACCCTTGTAACTGTAAAAGAATTTCCAAATAAATCTTTATATGTAAAAATTTAGACATAAGTAAAATATATCTGTAAAGGCAATAAAGTAAAAGACAAAATGAAAACATTTCTTTACCAACGCGTTTCGTCCCCTGAGGGAATTTATCACGGTAAATTTTATTTTGAAACTTTTATTCATCAACAGAAGTGAGGTGGAAATATCGTTAAGTTTTCAAATTTAAAATTTAAGGACGTTCTAAAAATATTCAGAAAGCGGTCTAAGGAAATGTATGGAGGACGCCGAGTGATGTAATTTATTCTCTAATAAATGTTCTTGTGAGTTAATACTGTTGTTGTTGTTTTTGCTGAATGTTTATTTATTTATCTTTTAATTTAATTATTATTTATTATTTTATTTTTATGAATTATTTCCGTATTTTCTTGAGTTAACCGTTTTAAAAAATCCAGGGCATAAGTTAACATTTTGGCAAGAATAGATAATTGCACCCAGAAGAAATTTTCGTCAAGGTCATTTTCTCTTTTGATAAAATATGTCATTCTTAAGGTCGAAGTTGTTGAAATGACTTTTGTGTATAGCTAATACATTGGAGAAATTGTTATGTAGGAAATCCTTTTTATGTTCATAAATAACTATTTTCTTTTATTTCTGCAAGTTCCCCTAATATATTGTAAGGAACATATCTATCTATCTATCTATATATATATATATATATATATATATATATATATATATATATATATAGAGAGAGAGAGAGAGAGATGGATAGATATGTTCCTTACAATATATTAGGGAAACTATCTATCTATCTATCTCTCTCTCTCTCTCTCTCTCTCTCTCTCTATATATATATATATATATATATATATATATATATATATATATATATAATATAATTTTTAAAAAAAAATATGATTCCTTCACAACATAAGAGTTCTCATGTTTCAAAAGCGAGAGCCGAGACCCCTAATATAATTTTTGAAATTAAGTTGAATTAAGGTGTCTGGTCACGCTTCCTCGTCAAGCGAGAATTTTGGAAAAATAAAGGCAAAAATACTAAGGAACTCCGGATTATTTAGCTAACGTGTTCTTTCCTATTTTTCTGCATACCTGCACACACACACACACACACACACACACACACACACATATATATATATATATATATATATATATATATATATATATATATATATATATATAGATAGATAGATAATATTAGTGGTCAATATACATATATACAAATATATACAGGTGTCTCAAAAGAATGTACTCACACTTTAACTGTCTCTAACATCAATTTGAACATTTGTGGACATGATTCTTCAATTACATTTTTCTTCTGTATTCGAAGCTATTCTATTTCACTCTGTTCATAAATAAAGGTTTTCTCGTCATTCACAGTGTGAGTACATTTTTTGAGACACCCTGTATATATATATATATATATATATATATATGTATATATATATATATATATATATATATATATATATATATATATATATATATATATATATATATATATATATATAAAAGTGAACATAGAAGTCAACACATAGAGGCGACAGTCTGTTTCATGCTAGATGCAATCGTCAGGCCACGAATGCTGTTATTTTTCTCGGCTATTTATATATACGGGTCAGTGGTGCATTGTAGGTAGTCTATTTTGGCAGATATTTTACCGGAAGTCGTTTATTTGTTTATTTGTGTCAAATTATTTTGCTTGTTTTTATTTAATTTATTTTTGTTCTTTATCCTTTATATTTATTTTATTTTTTATTTTGATCGGTGTTTTTATTAACGTAGTAAAAATTTGTTTATATAGCTTATTGTGGGTAGTCTATTATGGAGGCTATTTTACCGAAAGTCGTTTATTTGTTTATTTATTTGTGTCAAATTATTTTGCTTGTTTTTATTTATTTTTATTTTTATCTTATATATTTATTTATTTGTTATTTTTTATTTTGATCGGTGTTTTTATAACGTAATAAAAATTTGTTTATATAGCTTATTTAATAGTTTTGTTTTTGTTTGGGAAGATAAAGCTATTTGTTGAATTTTGGGGTTGATTGTTGTGGACTTTTATTTTGGCGGGAAGAGTTTTTAATTTATTTATTTGGATTGATTGTCTTTATAAAAAAAATAAAATATTAAAAAAAAATAATGAATAAAAAAATAATATACTGCTTACTTAAAAATCGAAAACAAAAAAGAAAAAATATTGTGTAATAAATAAATAACGACAAGTATAATAAATTGATCTAAATACATCCAAATATATAAATAAACTAACAACCGATACCGATAAACTAGCCGTTTAGAAAAAACAAATAAAGAAAATCAATCCAAATAAATAAATTAAAAACTGTTGTAATTATTCTGATATTGTTAAGATTGGATATATCGTTTTGAATAGTAGATGATAAAGAGATGTTAGTAAGTAGTATTTATTATGCGTCTGTTTTTATTATGCGTCTGCTTTTATTATACGCCTGCTTTTATCTAGTTTATTGTCGTCGTTCTTGTTATTATCTTAATATTTTCTGTTTCAGAGTTATACCCACTATCTAATCTACAGGGCCGATTATTCTCGCCACGTTATCCAGGTTTAGGATCTTGTTCTATAGACTATTGTAAAATTGTCATAATAAAACCAAAGATGAGGATAATAATGTAAATAATGATAACACCACGTTCCAAGAAATTTTGTAAGAAAAGGCTTATTTACGAACGATTTAAGTGGGCAAAAAGTATAAATACTCCAGCAAAGATTCTTAAAAATTCAATATGAAAGTTTTATAAAAATTTCATTATTCTTCCTATTTGCATACCATAATCTATATAATTTAGTAAATAAATAAAACTGAAAAGTTATTAAATAAGCTATTGCCTTATTTCATATTTCAGTTTCATATTTTACAAATAGTTCCATATTTTACAAATAGTTTCATATTTTACAAATACTTTCATATTTTACAAAAAGTTCCATAATTTACAAATAGTTCCATATTTTACAAATAGTTTCATATTTTACAAATACTTTCATATTTTACAAATAGTTCCATATTTTACAAATAGTGTCATATTTTACAAATAGTTCCATATTTTACAAATAGTTTCATATTTTACAAATATTTTCATATTTTACAAATAGTTCATATTTTACAAATAGTTTCATATTTTACAAATAGTTCCATATTTTACAAAAGGTTTCATATTTTACAAATAGTTTCATATTTTACAAATAGTTTCATATTTTACAAATACTTTCATATTTTACAAATAGTTCCATATTTTACAAGTATTTTCATATTTTACAAATAGCTTCATTTCTTACAAATAGTTTCATATTTTACAAATAGACCATATTTTACAAATAGTTTCATATTTTACAAATAGTTCCATATTTTACAAAAAGTTCCATATTTTACAAATATTTTCATATTTTACAAATAGTTTCATATTTTACAAAAAGGTTAATATTTTACAAGTAGTTCCATATTTTACAAATAGTTTCATATTTTACAAATATTTTCATATTTTACAAATAGTTTCATATTTTACAAATAGATCATATTTTACAAATAGTTCCATATTTTACAAAAGATTTGATATTTTGCAAATAGTTTCATATTTTACAAATAGTTTCATATTTTACAAATAGTTTCATATTTTACGAAAAGTTTAATATTTTACAAGTAGTTCCATATTTTACAAATAGTTTCATATTTTACAAATATTTTCATATTTTACAAATAGTTTCATATTTTACAAATAGTTCCATATTTTACAAAAGGTTTGATATTTTGCAAATAGTTTCATATTTTATAAATAGTTTCATATTTTACAAATAGTTTCATATTTTACAAATAATTCCATATTTTACAAATAGTTTCACATTTTGCAAATAGTTTCATATTTTATAAATATTTTCACATTTTACAAAGAGTTCCATTTTTTACAAATAGTTCCATATTTTACATATAGTTCCATATTTTACAAATATTTTCATAATTTTATAAATAATTTTCATATTTATGTGATGTGGATTTATCCATCGCAAGTTATTAGACTTGATTTTGAGTATAATATTCTTTCAAAGTATGGAAAATGATTGTATATTTTTTTACTTTCATAAACGAATTGACAATATAAATTCTCTTACGCCCAAATACCTTTGGAAAATGAATGAATCCATTTCTTCTCCTCCCACTTATGGGTTAAATAGCATAATGACTGGGCCCTATATCTTTGAAACGGACGAAAGAAACGGTAACTCACTGCGGGAAAATCTTTTGCCTAGTCATGTATCGAAAGAGACTTGATCGCCTAGGCGTGAATCATGTATGGCAATGACTGGCTATATATATATATATATATATATATATATATATATATATATATATATATATATAAATGTGTGTGTATGTGTGTTCCTGTGTGCCTGTGTGTGTGAGCATGTGTATATATATATATATGTATGTATATATATATATATATATATATTTATATATATATATATATGACGTCACACATTATGAAATGGACAAAGTCCGACAATTATTTTAAAGACATTTTTTCTATATTTGTACATTCTTTTTATAGATACAAATATTTAAGTAAATGCTCTGTTTATAATAAACAGTATTAACGACATTTACCGGCCTGAATATCCGAGAATTCTTTGTAGAAAATATGCGTCCTCCGACAGGAATCGAACCTGTATCCTATACGGAACCGTCATATAGCCTGACGTGCTTTACTGATTTAGCCACAGAGGGGCGTTTCGGTTAGCAAGGTCGAAAATTTGTTGTTTAAAAACAGTAAAATCGACCTATATGACGGTTCCGTATCGGATACAGGTTCGATTCCTGTCGGAGGACGCATATTTTCTATGAAAACTTCTCCGACATTCAAGACGATAAATGTTGTTAATACTGTTTATCATAAACAGAGCATTTACTTAAATATTTGTATCTATAAAAAGAACGTATAAACATAAAAAAATGTCTTAAAATTATTTTCGGACTTTGTCCATTTCATTATGTGTGACGTCTTTGTTTACATTTGGATACGCATCGAGCAGATATGAATGTATGAGAGAAAATCATGGAGAATTGTGGTTTAAAAACAGTAAAATCGACCTTGGTAAACGAAACGCTCCTCTGTGACTCAATCGGTAAATGCACGTCAGGTTATATGTCGCTT
This sequence comes from Acanthosepion esculentum, assembly GCA_964036315.1. NCBI lineage: Eukaryota > Metazoa > Mollusca > Cephalopoda > Sepiida > Sepiidae > Acanthosepion > Acanthosepion esculentum. The sequence goes on from OZ038510.1 coordinate 635,970, forward strand.
CCGTATAAGATACAGGTTCGATTCCTGTCGGAGGACGCATATTTTCTATGAAAAATTTCTCGAACATTCAGGCCGATAAATGTCGTTAATACTGTTTATTATAAACAGAGCATTTACTTAGATGTTTTTATCGATAAAAAGAACGTATGAACATAGAAAAAATGTCTTAAAAATATATTTTTCTTTTATGTTTTATAATTTTCATAATAACAGTGGTAATAATAATAATTATTAACAGACAAATATCAATTGTACGATGCTAGATTGTGATGGGTATGGATTCAACTGTAGGAAATTTTGTTGTTCAGTTGTTTTTTATATTAAATATCCGAACGTCTGATTTCCTAAAAATAAAGAAAACATGGTCTCATGCCTTTTAAATAAATCATTTGCATTTACAAACGTATGTACACAAATTCAAAAGAGTGAAAAATGTGTAAAATAGTCTTTAGTTGAGTTGAAGTCTTTTGGTACTTGGTCCAAAGAAAAATCTGGATTTATAAAAAATTTTTAGTTGAAGGTTCACAGAAAATTATTTGGTTAAGAAAAGATTTTGATCGTCAGTTAAGGTTCGCTGACATACCCTGCTGTTGTTAGAGATGATTTGTTTGAAGTCACCGATACGTTTTTCTTTCAGCACGTGCTGTGGTGGGGGAGGAAAATCTATGTAGCCATGTCTTCTGTTGTGTTTGAATCGCTTCGAGTCAGTTGCATCTCTGCTTCTTCAAAGTCGAAATCTGTGTGTTTTTATAAGAAATTTTCCCCCAAAGTCGACTCAAGAAAAATAGGGCTTTAGTTTCCTCTGATTGGTTAAATATTTCACATGGTGATATTACATTCTAACCAATAGACACTTTGATTTATGAGTTGTATTGTGGAATGTTCTTGGCATCTTTGTTAATATTTTCTGTTATTGGGTAGAAAATAAAGTTTGAGCGTCTTTTAATATGGTATATATGTGGGCATGTAATTGTGTTGGAAATAGGGTTTATTTTCTATATGACGGCTCTGGCTAATGGTGAAAAAAAACTATGGTGAGAAAGTGCTTCAGCCAAAAGGCATTAGCAATACAGACTACAATAAACAAAATCTTGGATCTTATGGAACACAGACAAGAACTAAAAATATTAGATCGGAGGGAACATAGACGATGTAAACAAAATATTGCATAATTGGGAAGATAAACTACACTAAACAAAATATTGGTTCTTTATTAACACGAACAAGCCTCATCAACATGTTGGGGTTTTAGAAAATAAGACAACGTTTAGCAAAACTTTAGGTCGTAGGAACGTAGACCGCAGCAGCAAAAATATGTAGTGATTTGGAAGAGAGTTTGCAGCGACTGAAAGATTCATTCGCTAGGAATGAAAACTAAAAATAATGAAATCATTTTCTCGTTAGGGATACAGAATATTGTGTCATTGGCGACACTAATGTTAGTTAATAAAATACTGAGCCAAGAGATACAGATTATAGTAAACAAAATACTGAGTTGTTACAAAAGCCGAATAGATTAATGAAATTATTTAATCCTTAGGAATACAGACTATATTAAGCATAACATTTATACGTTAAGAACACAGATAACTGTAAGCCTATATATATATATATATATATATATATATATATATATATATATATATATATATATATATATATATATATATATATATATATATATATATAAAATAAAAAATGTCAACAGGATCACTGGCAAGCCTAGGCGGCATATTTGATTGCTAGGGACACAGATTAAAGATTTCTGGTTTAGGGATACATTTTGAATTATGAATACCAAAAATGTAACCAAGATATTTTAATGTTATGATCATAGTCTGCATTTACAAGATATTTACCGTCCTGGGTAAGACGATAAACTACATCCGGCAACAAGGCCTTTGATCGGGAGGTTTTGAGGAATGTGGAACCACCTCTTAATTGCTGTTGTTCCCAGGTCCACCCTGACAAGGGTTGGTAGGACCTGTTAGGGTACTAGCTATGGGCAAATAATTAATGGGGTCAAAACACGATGAAACTATAAAACATTTTGTACTAAAAATACCAGCAATACATTTTCAAAGTAAAAAAAAATTACCAGCAATACATTTCTGGAAGAAAAATAATTCCAGCAATATATAAAAATATAATATAAGGAGAAAAAAATTACCAGAAATACATTTTTCTAAAAAAAAAAAATTACTAAAGCTCCAAAATAAATTAAAATCCGACATTAAATTACCCATAAGGTGTTGATATGCCACTAAACAAACAAAATATTTAGTCATTATTCTTAAGTGTTTAATACAGAGGTGGGGTTAATAATCGGGGGTTTACGGCCATAGAGCGTTGAAACACCGGTTTCCATACAATCAGCGAAGTTAAGCAACGTCGAACCTGTTCAGTACCTACGTGAGTGAGTGACCTCTTCGGAATACCAGGTGCTATAAGCTGGGATGTGCGGGTGGTGTAATGGATAATGACTCGGAATGATTAATCGGAGAGCCGTGTTCCAATTTAAGTTGGTTATATTAATTTACGTGCTCCATATTTTTAGCCTTGTGCCACATCAAAGCTTAGAAAATCACCATATTTAGTTACGCGTAAATAACCATAGGAAAGGTATGAATCCACCTCTTCTCCCCCAGTTATGGATTAATTAGTAAAACGCGTATCACTAAATCATTATTATCTTCCTGTAAAAACAAAGCTTATAATTTAAAAATAAAGGGTGTTTATCAACCCTAAGCCGTAAAAGAACAACCAATGAAATGAAATTAATAATCGGGGTGATCAGAATTTTTTTTTTCTAAATATTCAGTAAACGAGGGAAGTTTAATAAAAAGAGTGTCAGAAAATCCCTTAAATAAATAATAAGCTTAGAGAGGGGAGTGGAAAAAAGAAATAGACATCCCCTGCCACTTATTCCTACACACTAAGTAGGGATTAGATGAGGCCGTAAGTGTAGAGCAAACAGTGAGGATCGAACTCACTCTTTACAAAACCTGCTTACGTACATTGTTTTGCAACCAATCTTATAGAACCTACAATATCCAAGGAAAAAAAACCCAAAGAGTTTTTCCTGTACATAATCCTGTTATGTTCCGTGCTCAGGGAATAAATACTTAACACCGGGTGGATAATAGAAGAAAGGTACACAACCAGTACAATATGAAATACGATACAGTTATACACACAGGTCAATCTAGTAGTGAGTGCCACTAATTGGAAGGTCGGACTTGATTGCGTCGTCTCGCTCTCACTCTTCCGCCAAGTCTCTCGTAGACAGTTGACTTTATAGATACTTACTACCTATAGTGTAATCATTCATGGGGGTGACTGGTTATTCCATTACATCAGTTATCAGATTGGCTTTTACCCTGAAATTATGAAATGCTAACCAAAAGCCTGTTGCAATCTGTTTGAAATCACTCTTAGCCGGAATTACAGTGAAAATAATCTACGAGAAGATCTGAAGATACTTTATAACAAATTGGGAATGGAAAATCAAAAAATGGTTTTCCTCTTCACAGACCAACATGTGGCTGAAGAAGGTACTGGGTAGATCTTTGTTTTTAAAATCGATTCTCTTCATTAATTCAGATTTTGTTATTGTTATATTCCGGGCTAAGGGAATAAATACTTAACACCGGGTGGATAATAGAAGAAAGGTTTATTGTACACAACCAGTACAATATGAAATACGATACAGTTATACACACAGGTCAATCTAGTAGTGAGTGCCACTAATTGGAAGGTCGCACGTGATTGCGTCTCTCTCACTCTCAATATTTAACAGGCCCCCCCCCCAGATGGATGTATGTGGCACAAGGCCGAGTTTACCATGGGTTTTCCGAGCCCGTAGCCTCGTCCAAAAATATTCCCTTAGAGCCCGCATAAGCGGGTTCAGGGTCTGTCTACCTCCGTGGACAAAACTTTGCCCTTCGGCAAAGCCTCGCCCGGGTTCCCCTCCGCTCAAGGCAAAGAGTTCGATAGTGAAGAACAGGAGAGAGCACTATTCTCTCTCTCTCTCTCACTCACTCACTCAAGTCTCTCGTAGACAGTTGACTTTATAGGTACTTACTACCTATAGTGTTATCATTCATGGGGGTGACTGGTTATTCCATTACATCAAATCCCTTGATCCTAAATGAAAATATCTCAAATTATTCATCTGAAAACCTGGGGCATTAAATGATCCACGTGGGTTGATATACCGTAAAACAGATCAATCATTCAAATCGATTAATAGATGTAACTGATATGCAAGACTAAACTTGCTAAACATGACACCAAATCGAAATGTCCGCTCCCCTGCTCGTTTATTAGATACGTAAGAGTGGGAAGAGAACGTATTGAGTCGTTCGTGTCGTGGACATTTGGTTATTAAGAACACAGCTAAGTAAAACAAGACTTTTAAAAAAGTATTTATATTAGACTAAAGAAATCTCAGTAAGGGCGAATCTGAATCTTTAGTACAGGTTATTCTCTGTTACGTCGTGGGTAGCAGATTTTGTTGACTTACTATTCACTTGTTTATAAAAGGCGGGTATATTTTTAAAATATTCTGACTTTGGATTGTTTGTTAAGAAAAAATCAGACAAAAACGAAATAACTTTTCAGGTGACACGAACTCAAGCAAGAAAACACGTCCGAGCATGAATAAAAGTTACAGATTCGAGAAGGAATTTAAGACGAAAAGAGGATTAAGAAACAGAATTGAACCTGGAAGTTTGTTTTAAATTTATATTGACACGAATCCATTTTCAATTGGAAGACGAAGATTAAAAGAAAGTAAAGTTTTTCAAAAAAAGAGTGACAAGAGATATGAAATTAGGCTTGCCAGATTTGTAAGACGTAATTTTTTTATACTATTGTTCCCCGAATACAAGGCCTAAGAGTCACTCAATGTAGAAGGTTACTGAATTAAGGTGTTGTAAGGGGTCAAAGGGGGGAATAAAGACGTGCATATTATGGAGATATGCATGAAAGATAAAGGTTAAACATAGAATTGTAAATTTTCAGATTGTACTGATTGAAGAAGAAATCTTTCAGGAATCTGTTCCACATAGTAGCCGGGAAGAAGTTGACTGACTGAAACATCCCCCTTACTAATGGAATACGAAGAAAATAACCCTATGTAAACAGAATGCCGAGTCCTAACCGTGGTTGTCTGAACTGGTGGAACTAAAGAATGCAGCTATTCTGAACAATTTCCATGGAAATAACGATAGAGTAGAGAGAGGCTTAGCTGTAAAGGTCTGAACTGGTGGAACTAAGGAATGGAGTTCATCTGAACATTTTCCATGGAAATAACGATAGAGTAGAGAGAGGCTTAGCTGTAAAGGTCTGAACTGGTGGAACTAAGGAATGGAGCTCATCTGAACATTTTCCATGGAAATAACGATAGAGTAGAGAGAGGCTTAGCTGTAAAGGTCTGAACTGGTGGAACTAAGGAATGGAGCTCATCTGAACATTTTCCATGGAAATAACGATAGAGTAGAGAGAGGCTTAACTGTAAAGGTCTGAGCTGGTGGAACTAAGGAATGGAGCTCATCTGAACATTTTCCATGGAAATAACGATAGAGTAGAGAGAGGCTTAGCTGTAAAGGTCTGAACTGGTGGAACTAAGGAATGGAGCTCATCTGAACATTTTCCATGGAAATAACGATAGAGTAGAGAGAGGCTTAGCTGTAAAGGTCTGAACTGGTGGAACTAAGGAATGGAGCTCATCTGAACATTTTGCATGGAAATAACGATAGAGTAGAGAGAGGCTTAGCTGTAAAGGTCTGAACTGGTGGAACTAAGGAATGGAGCTCATCTGAACATTTTCCATGGAAATAACGATAGAGTAGAGAGAGGCTTAGCTGTAAAGGTCTGAACTGGTGGAACTAAGGAATGGAGCTCATCTGAACATTTTGCATGGAAATAACGATAGAGTAGAGAGAGGCTTAGCTGTAAAGGTCTGAACTGGTGGAACTAAGGAATGGAGCTCATCTGAACATTTTCCATGGAAATAACGATAGAGTAGAGAGAGGCTTAGCTGTAAAGGTCTGAACTGGTGGAACTAAGGAATGGAGCTCATCTGAACATTTTGCATGGAAATAACGATAGAGTAGAGAGAGGCTTAGCTGTAAAGGTCTGAATTGGTGGAACTAAGGAATGGAGCTCATCTGAACATTTTGCATGGAAATAACGATAGAGTAGAGAGAGGCTTAGCTGTAAAGGTCTGAACTGGTGGAACTAAGGAATGGAGCTCATCTGAACATTTTGCATGGAAATAACGATAGAGTAGAGAGAGGCTTAGCTGTAAAGGTCTGAATTGGTGGAACTAAGGAATGGAGCTCATCTGAACATTTTCCATGGAAATAACGATAGAGTAGAGAGAGGCTTAGCTGTAAAGGTCTGAATTGGTGGAACTAAGGAATGGAGCTCATCTGAACATTTTCCATGGAAATAACGATAGAGAGAGGCTTAGCTGTAAAGGTCTGAACTGGTGGAACTAAGGAATGGAGCTCATCTGAACATTTTGCATGGAAATAACGATAGAGTAGAGAGAGGCTTAGCTGTAAAGGTCTGAATTGGTGGAACTAAGGAATGGAGCTCATCTGAACATTTTCCATGGAAATAACGATAGAGTAGAGAGAGGCTTAGCTGTAAAGATCTGAACTGGTGGAACTAAGGAATGGAGCTCATCTGAACATTTTGCATGGAAATAACGATAGAGTAGAGAGAGGCTTAGCTGTAAAAGTCTGGACTGGTGGAACTAAGGAATGGAGCTCATCTGAACATTTTCCATGGAAATATTACCATAGAGTAGAGAGAGGCTTATCCGTAAAGGTCTGAATAGGTGGAACTAAGGAATGGAGCTCATCAGAACATTTTCCATGGAAATAACGATAGAGTAGAGAGAGGCTTAGCTGTAAAGGTCTGAACTGGTGGAACTAAGGAATGGAGCTCATCTGAACATTTTGCATGGAAATAACGATAGAGTAGAGAGAGGCTTAGCTGTAAAGGTCTGAACTGGTGGAACTAAGGAATGGAGCTCATCTGAACATTTTGCATGGAAATAACGATAGAGTAGAGAGAGGCTTAGCTGTAAAGGTCTGAATTGGTGGAACTAAGGAATGGAGCTCATCTGAACATTTTCCATGGAAATAACGATAGAGTAGAGAGAGGCTTAGCTGTAAAGGTCTGAATTGGTGGAACTAAGGAATGGAGCTCATCTGAACATTTTCCATGGAAATAACGATAGAGAGAGGCTTAGCTGTAAAGGTCTGAACTGGTGGAACTAAGGAATGGAGCTCATCTGAACATTTTGCATGGAAATAACGATAGAGTAGAGAGAGGCTTAGCTGTAAAGGTCTGAATTGGTGGAACTAAGGAATGGAGCTCATCTGAACATTTTCCATGGAAATAACGATAGAGTAGAGAGAGGCTTAGCTGTAAAGATCTGAACTGGTGGAACTAAGGAATGGAGCTCATCTGAACATTTTGCATGGAAATAACGATAGAGTAGAGAGAGGCTTAGCTGTAAAAGTCTGGACTGGTGGAACTAAGGAATGGAGCTCATCTGAACATTTTCCATGGAAATATTACCATAGAGTAGAGAGAGGCTTATCCGTAAAGGTCTGAATAGGTGGAACTAAGGAATGGAGCTCATCAGAACATTTTCCATGGAAATAACGATAGAGTAGAGAGAGGCTTAGCTGTAAAGGTCTGAACTGGTGGAACTAAGGAATGGAGCTCATCAGAACATTTTCCATGGAAATAACGATAGAGTAGAGAGAGGCTTAGCTGTAAAGGTCTGAACTGGTGGAACTAAGGAATGGAGCTTATCTGAATATTTTCCATGGAAATAACGATAGAGTAGAGAGAGGTTTAGCTGTAAAGGTCTGAACTGGTGGAACTAAGGAATCGAGTTCATCTGAACATTTTCTATCGCAATTTTGACAAAGTAGCCAGAAGCTAGCAAAGTTTTGTCCATGGTATGATGAATAATATTTCATCATCCACAAGGCCACATACAATACAGGAATTATGGGAACGTCGAGGCGTCTTTATCGTTTTATTCTAGCAACCGCACTGTCTTCCCGCGATATTTGATCTTATAGTAAAATTTTACAAAGAAAATTTATCGCTCTCATATTTCCACGACCGCGGATTCGAAACACTACCATTTAGTTTGGGGTGTTAAAGTTCTGACTATTACGTTAGGGTTTGCAATTTTAAGCTCACCATGAAATGTTTAATAAGACAGATAAGTGTGAAGAGTCATGATTGCCCATGTTCTGAAGGAATATGGCATGTAAAAAAAACGATAGTCTTTCGTCTATTACACGATCTAAGAACGAGGTAAGAGAAGAAAAAATTATTGCCAACAAATTGAATAAGTGAAGAGGATAAAGTTACATCGCATATTTTCAAGCCAAGCGTGCCCTTCTGAAGAATGACGCAGAACATTAAATATGCACTCGAATATATATATATATATATATATATATATATATATATATATATATATATATATATATATATATATATATATATATATGGTACAATATGGTAATCCGTATGGGATTTCCAGGAGGATACAGATCCAGGGAGAGCTCTATATCAAAAGACAGAGAAAAATTAAAGATTTCAAGTTTTTATATATTGTTGAATTACTACTACTACTACTACTACTACTAATAATAATAATATATATATATATATATATATATGTGTGTGTGTGTATGTGTGTGTATGTCATTCGCAGACAGTACTGTTCCATTGTATCAGAGCTTAACTGTGCGACTAGACATCCGAATGCTACAAGACCGGAAAACCAACCGATATGGTGTCATTCAGAGTTTGTACCACTGAGCTATCTTCATTCGACAGTGAGAAACGGCTAGATCCTGTGTATTGTTTTTACGAATGTAAACAAATGCCAACCAGCCGGAGTGATCAATTCATTTTCACTGAGAAATTTTCATAGAAAACCTGTATCCTATACGGAACCGTCATTTGACGGTTCCGTATAGGATACAGGTTTTCTATGAAAATTTCTCGGACATTCAGGCCGGTAAATGTTATTTAATACTGTTTATTATAAAACAGAGCATTTGCTTAAATACTTGTATCTATAAAAAGAACGTTAAACATATCATAAATGTCTGTATATATATATATATATATATATATATATATATATATATATATATATATATAATTCTATAAATATAATTCTATAAATAAGAACATTATTTTATTCTGATGCAGTACTTTTTAAGGCCAAAACGCGTACATATGTTATTCTCACCATATTCTTCACTTGACTACACAAGGGGTGAGTTAGCAATCCTTATCGACAAAATACCCTGCTGCTGTTAATAACCGCCAAAACAGAAAAATACCTTGTATCCGGTATAAATTTTAATGAAAGTTATTTCCGTCGACATTTATTTGGTGTGTTCAAAATATTCCGGCCGTTTTATGTCGACTTTTTCTAATCCGTCTCTAGTAAAAACGAGAGACTTAATACACAATAGAGGCTCGTCTGGAAGTTGTTATGGCAATTTACCCACGCACGCATGGGCTATCCCAGCTATAAATAGGAACAGGTACTGCCTTTTGGAGAGGGAAGTTTTCATCAGTCAGCTCTGACAGTCGGACAACTGTATGAATGGAGGAATGCTAAAATGGAAGACAAAGGAATGGTATCCGGAAAGGGCAGCCAGATTATTTGCTTATAATTAGCAATACAGAAATTATGATCTCTCCACACTAATGCCCTCGAGAAAAAACATCTCTTCTGTCCAATAACTCTACATAGTAAGGTAGAGTGGGCTCTACAGCATAGGATAGCAGCCAGTCTAGGTCAAGGAGTACTTGACTGAAAACTGTGAGGAAGGCAACGGGTAACCACTCTGCAATCTTCCCCAAGGTGTCATGGCAATTCACAGATAAAGAAATGAAATCTGTAGAGAAGGCAATGGCAAACCACTCCAATATCTTTCCCTAGAAGTCATAGCAACTCACAGATAATAAAGAAAAGGGATCCGTGTAGAAGGCAACAGGAAACCACTGCTATCTTTGCGAAAAAGTTATGCTTATTCACAAGTAATGCAGAAAAGGAATGTGTGGAGAGCCATGATTACTTATATCCTGAAGGGATATAGCATTAAAATTATTATTATTATTACTACAAATATTCATTCTTTGTGTCTTTATTTCTGGCCTTAACAAGGCCACAACAGAAGTTTTGTTCACAACTTATACACGGTCTCCCCAAAAGTCGCGAAGAGGTTTTGATATTTTATAAGTATTCAGGAAATTTACCTTTTTCTCTTATTTGTTTTTTTTTTCCTTTTTTTCATATTTAGAAAGTTGAAGGTCTGGAATTTTATTATGGATAAGTTTACAACGCAGCAATGTAGGTAATTTGTACAACTTTATTTTGAAAATCAACATTCAATTGTGTTGTTGCAGGGATCATACCAACATGAATTAAATGTAAGAAATCCACCCTCTGAATCCATGACTCACCGTGTGATAGGGTGTTTTCAGCAGTCTCTGTCCATGACTTTCCAGCACCTTGGAGACCATCTCCAGCAGTGCACAGAATAAAATATTGAACAGTACAGAAGAAGAACAAGGAATGTCCATTCGAAGACGTTCTTTGAAGCTGAACGTGTTTCGAACATCATTACACCGCATTATCAGGAGAGATTTACACTTGGATCCTTATAAAATAGAATTGATAAAATAAAATAAAGCCAATAAATGATAAGCAACGGCTTCATTTATATCAGAATTATGGAGAATTTGTTGGAAAGTGAACATGAATGCAAGGTTCAAAATGGTGGTCACTTACCTGAGTTATTTTACATATTTAATTGAATAAATAGATAATGGATAGAGGCTCGGATTGGGGATTCGGAGGGCCGAGTTCGAATTCCAGTAGAATCCATTACGTGCTTATAGCCTTGGGAAAGGTATAAATCCTCTTCTTCTCCCCACCCCCAGCTATGGGTAAATAGCAGGACAGACCGGGTTCTATAGACTTGTGTAGCAACTGGTCTACCACAGAAAGAAATGGCAACCTACTGCGGGAAAAAATCTGCCTCGTCAATTATGTATCGAAAGATACATGATCGCCTAAGCGCGTATCCCGCATGGCACATAACTGACTGACTGATTTTCGAGTCGAATCCATTACATTCACTTACGTGCTAATACACTTGGGAAAGGCATGAATCCTCTTCTTCTCCCACTCCAGCTATGGGTAGTTAGCAGGACAGACCGAGTTCTATAGACTTGGGTAGCAACTGGTCTACCACAGAAAGAAATGGCAACCTAATGCGGGAAAAAATCTGCCTCGTCAATTATGTATCGAAAGATACATGATCGCCTAAGCGCGTATCACGCTTGGCATATAAGTGACTGAATTTAATTAAATTTCCATTTAACGATCTTAATTATTACATTAAGATAAATTAATCATATTGTCTACTTAAAGAGTAATGTCAATTTTAAACCCATTTCATCTTAAACCCATTTCATCTTAAACCCATTTCATTTTAAACCCATGCTATATGCCATAGTGTTGATAGCAGACACGGAAAGGAAACTGCAAAAGCTCCTCGTAGTGAAGGGAAAGCGAGAAGAAAGGACTAATCATAAACTGCAGGAAGACAGAAGGCATGGTTGTTAGAAAAATGATGAGCCCAAAATGCGAACTGCAAATTGGAGATACTAAAATAAAAAAAGTACAGAAATGTAAATATCTGGGAAGTGTTCTAACAGAGGACGGAAAGTACAACACTGAAACGCGTTGGGATAGCCAAAGATGCCTTCCAAAAGCTAAGCAGAGTATCAAGAGACAGAAAAACTTCGTTAGAAACAAAGAAAACTGTCTTGAACTGTTACGTGATATCTGTCCTCCTATAATGCAGTGAATGCTGGACAATCTACTCAAAAATGAGGAAGAGATTTGAAGTAACAGAAATGTAGTTTTACAGAAGGAAGGATGCTGAGGTTACCATGAACCGAACAAGTGAGCAACGACAACGTTTTAGAGAAAATCGAAACAAAAAGCAAACTTATACTTAACATCAGTACATTTCTAGGGAACATATCGAGGAAAGTGAGCTTGGAAAATCTGATACACACATGGACAGATTGAAGGCAAGAAGGGCAATACGTAACCTACCCAGCGAGCTTGAGTAAATGGATGGCAGAACTATGTTTAGGAGAAATAACGAAATACAAAATGTATTAAGAGCTACAAAGGACAGGAAATTGTGGAGAGCCATGATCACCTAAGTACTGAAGAGAAACGACACAAAGAAGAAGAAAAAACTAGAGTAAATAGATGGTGGAACAAGGTATAGGAGAGATAACAAAAAGACAAAATGTTTTAAGAGCTACAAAGGACAGGAAATTGTGGAGAGCCATGATCACCTAGGTACTGAAGAGAAAGGACACAAAGAAGAAGAAGAAAAAGCTAGAGTAAATAGATGGCGGAACAATGTTTAGGAGAAATAACGAAAGACAAAGTGTATGAAGAGCTACAAATGACAGGAAATTGTGGAGAGACATGATCGCCTACGTCCTGGGGGGAGACAGCATATAAAGAAGATATGAACTGTTCTCTAATTCTCTTTGCGAGTTCATATTTCATTTTTTTTTTCAAACAATGAAGAGTTTAACGTAGCAGATAATTTTCCAGAGATTTATTTCAGAAGTTTTTTTCAGGTGCTTATGTGCGCATGCGCACATGTTTCAACTAAGAAATAAGAGTAAGACTATTCTTTTCCTATTGTACGGATTCTCATTGCCATGGTAGCAAAAAGTTCAAGTATCAATATATTGATTGAATCAGTTGGAAATGAGAAGAAGAAAAAAACAGAGAAAAGACAAATTATGTAATAGAAAAATAACCAAAAAAAATGGAATAAATTTCCCCATGTAAAAAATTAGACGAAATAAAACTGAACGTGATCATTTAGAATAAAATGTAAATATATAAGTAAAACGAAAGTAAAAGAAATATAAATTTGTAATTATTTATAGTGTATATCTAGAATGTTGATAACGGGCGCGAACACATACACACATACAGAATGAAAAAGAAAATGCGCTCTCACACGCACACAGACACACACTCGTATCTATCTATAGTGTAAAAACGGACATATACAATAATATACGTATTTATAAGCATATACACACATACAATTCATAAACCTGCAAGTCCATTCATACAACAGAAAGTCGGAGGACGAATATTTTCTATGACAATTTCTCGGACATTCAGGCCGGTAAATGTTGTTAATACTGTTTATTATAAACAGAGCATTTACATAAATATTTGTATCTATAAAAAGAATGTATAAACATAAAAATGTCTGAAAATAATTGTCGGACTTTGTCCATTTCATAATATATATATATATATATATATATATATGATAAAATATAGTTTTTAAATATGCTATATTTATGAGTTAAAGTGTTCAATATCACGGATAGAGCATATGTAAATAAAAAAGGCCTTAAGATTGTCATCAAAATAACCCCATCAAATCTAAACTAACGATGACCAATATAGTCCATCAATTTCACTGAGTGCTCAATACGCTAAGTAGAGCTGGGATAAATAAAATAAATGCTAAAGAGCCAGGAACAACCTACTTAGGTTTCACCTAAACGGATCTTCAGGTTAAGCTGACTAAAGAGGAAATGATATGAAACAGTATTTATTGATAAAACCACTAAAAACTAATTACCATAAAACCACGTGACAGAAGAAGATAGGAAAAAATTGTTTCGTGTTTAGCCAGATTACCTTAAAGTTAAAGATCCTTTTAGGAAAAAAACCTAGCTACGTTGATCCTGGCTCTTTAGGATATATATATATATATATATATATATATATATATATATATATATATATATATATATTACAAAGAGTCAATCATACCTTGAATCAATCAGCAATATGAATGCGATTATTGGGGAAATCACTTCGCTAGTAGACATAAACATAAGTATTATACTACTGATAATCTTCCGAATGATGAGATCCTCATAAATAAATAAAATGGATATGGTGTATTTTTTTAAAGTTTCTGCTAGTACTTTCGAATGCTTCGCGCAATTCATCATCATGCTTTATTTTGCATCAGAATCAAAACTGGGAGACGAATTAAATGTGTTTATCCAACCGAAAGATGTTTTTAAGAATGAGCTATTTGTTAACGGTTATATGGTGTTGGGGCGTGCAAATCGCGACGCTAAATTTTAAATATTAAAAGTGAGAATTTTTTATGTATTTTGTAATTTGGTAAATCCACGTATTTTCTTTTATAAGTGTTTTTCAGTTAATATGATATGAACTAAGTAGATAGTTCAAGTAACAGAGTGATATGTCTTATTTTGTAGTTTTTTTTCTTCCTCAGGAATTCTTTACTGCTGGATCAATTGTTTTTTATGAACATAATAAAATAGGCAGCATATATTTACATTACAAAGAGTCAATCATACCTTGAATACACCATATCCATTTTATTTATGAGGATCTCATCATTCAGAGGATTATCAGTAGTATAATGCTTATATTTATGTCTACTAGCGAAGTGATTTCGCCAATAATCGCATTCATATTGCTGATTGATTGAAGGTATGATTGACTCTTTGTAATGTAAATATATGCTGCCTATTTTATTATATATATATATATATATATATATGTATGTGTGTGTGTGTGTGTGGGTGGGTGTGTGTGTCCAAATTCAATACGAATCTATTAAAGTTTCCTCACCACCGAGCAGACACCGAACTTTCGTCCCCATCATGGGCCAGTGTCTTCATAATGAGGTTCCTTGCCTTGAACGTCTGTTGAGGCAAGCTCAACCCGGAACTCAAGTTAAACACATCCATCCGATCAATTGCTAAAGATGCTGGAAAAATGTATATGACACCAGCTGTTATATAATCTATTTTTAAAAAAGCCAAATTAGACTCAAAATGGTGTTTTGCTGCCATATATTGGCTGGGTTGTATGGTCTCTACTTGCCTTAAAGTTCAAAAGTCTCTACTCAGACTTGTGGGTGATAAATTATTTTCCTCCCTCTTATGCCTTTTCCACAGACGAAACGTCTCTATCTTCTGTTCCTCTTGTAAATGGGATCCGCCATACCACTTACATCAGGTTCACCCTCATTCCCCTCGAAATCCGCTACCTTAATCTTAGGTTTCATTGGTTTGTTGAAATTCAATAAAAAGTTGATTCATTATCTTGATAATCAATCTGATGCCATTGCAATTATAATATGACTGGAGGTCTCCATTTTTCCGAATCAGTAAACTTTTTATTGTTAATAAAAAATATCCTAAATATTTATATTTTTGTATTATATATATATTTTCTATTGTAGACAGAACATGAAAGACCATTTACAACTTTATATATATATATATATATATATATATATATATATATATATATATATATATATATATATATATATAATAAAAAGGCTTAAACATTAATATTCCATGGTTATAATTTATTACATTGGAATCGTAATCACGATCCAATTCATCAGACCTACAAATTCAAAAAGAAATCGGTAAATATCTCTTATATATAATCTAATATATTTTCCGATTTATTTTGAATTTGTAGTTCTGATGAATTGGATTGTGATAACGATTCCAATGTAATAAATTATAACCATGGAATATTAGTGTTTAAGCCTTTTTATTATATTCTTACTCTGTCCTGGACATTGAGTTCTACCTGGAATCTATCCAGTTAGAAATTTTATATATATATATATGTATGTGTATATATGTATGTATATATATATTTTATAAATATGTATATATATATATATATATATATGTGTGTGTGTGTGTGTGTGTGTGTGTGTGTGTATTAACCACTAATATTATCTATGTATATATATATATATATATATATATATATATATATATATATATATATATATATGGAGAGAGAGAGAGAGAGAGACAGAGAGAGAGATTTATTTTTTCATTAAATCAATTTCTATCTTTACTTGTTTACTTTACTGAGAAAAAACAATTTAATCTGCTTTGTGGGACAGACTCCCGACTGGGTTTTTATCCCGGTGACTAATATCTTGATCACTTCAAGTCTAGGGTTAACTGTTATCTTTCTTGCTAACCTCATGAAATACACTTCTTGTCTTTTTTCTCATACAACACAACACTAACTCTCTACCTCTTGAGCCTTGTATTTGTAGACATTAGTAAAAAAAAATATGTAAGAATGTCTTTTCAAACACGTGTACCCACTAAATGAAAGCGTTTATTGTAATAATAATAATAATAATAATAATAATAATAATAATAATTTTGATCATCTTGTATCAGTTTGCCCGATATTGGCACCCACTGAGTATAACACTCGACATGACAGAGTGGGCCAATATCTGCACTGGAAAATATGCAACTTCTACGGGAAGGAAACCGAAAGAAACTGGTACGAATACCACCCAGACCCGGTTACGGAGATAGGACCTGTTACAATTCTATGGGACTACACAATACACACTGACAGAACAATCAAATCCCACCGCTCAGACATTGTTATTAAAGACCACAAACAAAAAAGTGCCTCCTTATTGATATGACAGTCCCTGCAAACTGCAATGTATCTTTGAAGATATTCAAAAAGCTGTCAAAATACAAGGACCTTGAAATAGAAATCTCAAAAATGTGGCACATCGGAACATCAACAATCCCTGTTGTAGTCGGAGCCCTAGGATTGGTTGGAAAAAGATTCCAGTAGACCAATTGAAGGGATTCCTGGAAGCCCATGCCTCAAAGAAATACAAAAAATTGTTCTCACAAGTACAGCCCACACTTTACGAAGGGCTTTATCTATGTAATTTTTTTTTCTTTTTTTCGTCAGCGGAAAGTGTCATGATACCATTTCTAACCATAGGTCCCTGGGCGGGACCCGGAACGAAATGTTTAAACGCCAGAAATCAAAATAAATAAAATAGTAATAATAATAATTACCAACTATTGATAAACAAAATGATCCTAGAAAATTTCGGGGAAAATGGTATAAATCTCAGCACAGCATGGATAGATTACCGTAAAACCTTTGATAGTGTACCACACTCTTGGATCCTTAAGACTTTGGAAATGTACAAATGTAAATTTCTTAAACACAGCATGGGAATGTCGAAAACTGCATTATATTTAAATCACGCCAAAGGCATTGCCACATTCAACTGCCTGAATGTCCAACGAGAAATATTTCAAGGATAATCTCTGTTACCCCTTCTGTTTTGTATGTCCTTAATCACCCTTTCGCATGAACTAAACAATAATAGCTATGGCTACAAAGTGAACAAGAAATTATTTAATCACCTACTCTACATGGATCGTCTTAAACTCTCTGCCTAAGACGACAATGAGTTGATGGGTCTCCTCAATACTGTACACTGTTTTAGTGACAGCATAGGTATGGATTTCGATTTAGATAAATGTGCAAAAGTAACATTCAAGAAAGGGAGAAATACATATACACACTCAATAGATTAGAGATTAGTGAAGTGGAACAAGAAGCCTATAAGTACCTAGGAATTAGCGAAGGAGATGGAATACAGCATACCCAAATGAGTGTGTGTGTGTGTGTGTGTGTGTGTGTGTGTGTGTGTGTGTGTGTGTGTGTGTGTGTATTAACCACCCATCAAATTTTTTAAAGTCAGAAAATATTCTTAGTAATTTAATATTTTATTTAATTTTGGTTATTTTGGCTTGAAATTTACTACAGTTGTCGTTCTTATTTTTTCATAATGTCCGTATTAGTAAACGTAGATTTTACTTAATTAGTAAATATAGTTTTTACTTAATGACAATATAACCTTACTGCTAAAAGTTAATACAGAATTTTAAAAGATTTAAAATTTTATAAATTGTTTAAATAATATTTTTTTAAAATATAAGCAATTATTGTGAAAAATAATTATTCGTCGAAAGATTTTCTTTCTTAAGACAATAGAGTCCATAATATATCTTATTTATAAAAACAATTAAATTCTTTTCTAATTAAATAATGTCTGAGTTTCATTGAATTTTTTTGTTTTACGATTTGGAGCAGATTTTCGGTAACTGGGTCTCCTTTCTACAAAATAAATTGACGAGTTAAATTCTCCAAGGACTTCTACTTATAAGTAATATAAACATTAAGCCACCCAAAAAGGAATTTCTCGAAATACAATGAAATTAAATAAGTGTGGCAACAGATTTCGTAAAAAAAGAAACATTTCTGAACTTATTTAATTTATTTGTGAATAAGATAAGGAATGAAAGTTTCTTTAAAATCCGACAATTTTTGATTTTTACAAGAATTTCTCAATCGAGTATATACAAGAATGCGAAGTAGACAAGGTTGAGCATTTTTGACATCTTCATTTCTCTGCTTTTGATCAAAGTCACAACGCTGCCAAAGTGACCCGAGGCATTTGTGATGTGTAAGGAGATAACTTCATTAAAGAGAGAATGGCACAGAATTGATTTATCAGTTTCAAAGAGGGGAAGTTTGAACTTACAGACTTTTCTCGTTCTGGCTGACCTGTCCAGTTTGATGAGAACCATTTGCAGGGGCTGATTAAAGAAGAACCGCGGCAGACCACTAGAGAATTGGCTCAGAAGATGTCATGCCCTCGTGTTACTGTCGCTCGTCATCTTCACTCAATGGATAAGACCCAGGAACATGGCATATAGGCGCCACACGCATTGACCGATAGAAACGCACTCCATCGCTCCTCTATGGCCGCCAGTTTACTAGCTTGACACCAGGCTACAAGTGGATACAAAGAAAGAGTTCGGTTGGAAAGTTCTTCCACATCCACCATATTCTCCTGATCTAGCCCCTTCAGACTAATACCTTTTCTCAGAGGCTTTCTAACAATTTGAGGGGTGTTTCATTCAACAACGACGTTAAGCTTAAAACGTGGCTAGATGAATTTTTTTAGTCAAAACCTAGTGATTTCTATTGTCGAGGTACTGAGCAGCATCGTTGGCAGGAATTCATTAAAAATGGAGGAGAATACATACTCGAATGATTCATTAGTGGAAATAATAAATAATAAGTATTAAAATCATACTTATTATAAAACCCAGGTTGTGTGTGTGTGTGTTTGTGTATGTGTGTGCGTGCGTGTGTGTGTGTGTGTGCGCGTGTGTGTGTGTGTGTGTGTGTGTGTTCGTTTATATATGGTATCGGATTTCCTACATTTTTCAACCGATTTCAACAAAACTTGACAGGACTATGTAAAATTACATGGCGGTGGTTCTGACAGCGCCAAAAATCGGAAAAAACACAATTGTTTTTGCACGAAATCAATTTGAAAGCACGGATAAGGGCCATTTATCCAGATTTTTCGCAGTCTTTGGACGATGTTTTGTTACCAAGTCAGCAAAACAAAGCAGTTTCAGTTTCTGAAAGCACTAACCAGTTTCTGAAAGCACTAACGCTTGACTATCTAACAAGTAACAAATTGTTTGCAAGGCCACTTGCACAGGGAACCATAAATGGTGGTACGAAGGGACAGGATTTAGCCCTCTGAACACACATTCACTGGCACAGTATGTACAGTTTTGGTTTGATTCAAATGAAATTTACGACACACTTGCGGCTTACTATCGCCTTTTGTCATAAGGTACCGCGGCGGTGGTCTGCGCCGCATCAGTGAACCCCACCGTTTATACGACTGTCTCCAGTACCCACTTCTTTTTCCATACGGAACCGATGGGTACCACTTCAAAATCCCAATATACCAGGCAAGCAGCGATTCCATGTCGACCTCAAAGACGGTCTCCTGTAGGGTTTACTACGCTTACATGTTTATGGTTAGGGAGGGTGAATTTAACCACTTGCACAGGTGCCGTCAACTATTTCTTCAATTCGCTGTTGACATGGCTGCAAAAATGGAGTCGGAGAGGTTAGGATTCATCAAATTAAACCAATCCAAACTTAGAACCGACTCCTACATTCACCTTCCTAATGGTCTGAGTTCTGATGGTGACCCACGCAATCTCGGCAAACCGTGCATTTTGCCTTCCTCTTACGCTGGTGGCCCTCGATACATGCATGAAAGGACACAAGACGCAATGACATATGTCTGTCATTACGGGAGGCCTGATTTGTTCGTCACGTTCACGTGCAATCCGAAATGGGTTGACATCACACGCGAACTTTTTCCAGGTCAGCAGTACTCACACCGCCCTGGCCTAATTGCCCGCGTTTTCCGGTTACAGCTGTGTAAGCTTATGGATTTAATTCTTAAAGGGCAAGTCTTCGGACGCATTAAGTGTCATATATATACAGTGGAATGGTAGAAACGCGGTTTGCCTCATGCCCACATTCTGCTGTGGCTCAACGATAAGGTTGACGCAAACAAAATAGACGATTTTATTTCTGCTGAAATTCCGGATCCTGCGCTGGATCCTTTGCTCCACGAAATCATTAAAAACAATATGATACACGGCCCCTGTGGCGCGAATTACGACAAAATGTCATGTTGGTCAAGCGGCCCCACTTGCACAAAGGGTTACCCCAGTAAGTTTATCTCAGAAACGCAGACTGCAACGGATGGTTACCCACTGTACAGACGTAGAAGCCCCGCTGATGGCGGCAGAACTGTGACAGTTAAGGGACACACTCTGGACAATCGTTGGGTGGTGCCTTATTGCCCGCTGCTGTCCAAGACTTTTGGAGCCCACATAAACGTTGAATACTGCCACTCGGTTAAATCAATAAAGTACATCTGCAAGTACGTTAATAAAGGCAGCGATGCTGCCGTTTTTGGTATCCGGCGCGACAATTGCGTTGACGAGGTGGCCGATTACGTGGCTGGACGCTACCTCAGTAGTAGCGAGGCCTTTTGGCGAATTTTCGCATTCCTCATACACCAAAGGGCTCCAGCCATTGTGCAGCTTGCTGTTCACTTAGAAAATGGACAGAGGATGTACTTCACCGAACAAAACTCCAAGCAGGTTGCGGAAAACGACGAGACACAACCCTAACGGCTTTCTTTAAATTAAGCTCAACAGATTCTTTTGCCAAAACATTGATATACCCCCAAGTCCCGTCCTACCACGTATGGTCAAACAACCGGTGGGTTCGGCGAAAGGCTGGCGACCCTGTCGAGGGTTATCCCGATGTAAGGTCTAACTCTTGCCTTGGACGCGTTTATACTGTGCCCCCCCCCCCAGCCAGCAGGAGTGCTTTTACCTCCGCCTTCTACTTCATGAAATTGCTGGGCCAACGAGTTTCACAGATATTCGCACTGTCAACGGCATAGAGTGCCAGTCTTATAGAGAGGCATGTTTCCACTTGGGATTGCTTGAAGACTACTCCCAATGGGATGCAGTCATGGCGGAGGGTGAACTTCTCAGAACGCCATCACGGCTTCGAACGCTGTTCGCCATTTTGCTTTTGCGATGCGAACTAAGCGATCCTCTGTCGCTCTGGCTAAAGTACAGAGAATCCATGTCAGAGGATGTGCTGTTCTCCGTTCAGCGTAACAGCCCAGGAGTTGAATGCGATTTCACTGACTTCATATTCAACAGAGCGCTGGTGGCTCTAGAAGATGTTGTTTTCGAACTGGGGGTTGCCTCTTTACCAACTTACGGTTTACCACCACCGCTCAGAGACGGTTTTGACACTGTACCAACTGAGTTATTGCGGGAAACATCCTACTCCATCGAGGGGCTGAACGCATACATTACCGAAAACGAGACCAAACTTCTACCTGGTCAGAGGGTTGCTTTCACTACCATAACAGACAGGGCAAACGGCTCCAGTGGAGGTATATACTCTTAGATGTGCCCGGAGGAACTGGAAAAACTTTTGTTTCTAAATTAGTCCCGTCAGAGGTACGGCGTCGTGGAGAGATTCCTATTGCGGTCGCATCTTCCGGGATTGCTGCAACGTTGCTACCGGGAGGTAGAACCGCTCATTCGGCTTTTAGGCTGCCGCTTGATCTATGCCGGTCACAAACTCCTCTCTGCAACATAACAAAGAATTCGCCACAGGCTGACGTTCTGCGGAGAAGCAAACTTATAGTTTTGGATGAGTGCACGATGGCACACAAGGGCGCCCTTGAGGCACTTGACCGAAGTCTCCAAGACATTCGCGACTCCTCCGACCCGATGCGTGGAGTAACCCTTCTCCTCGCAGGCGACTTTAGGCAGACTCTACCTGTTATTCCTAAAGGTACACGCGCTGACGCTGTCCGCGCCTGCCTGAAGTCGTCTGCCCTTTGGCGCCACGTGGAGACTCTTAACCTGAGCACGAACATGACTGCCTACTTGAACGCGTACTCCAGATCCGCTGACTTCGCACGGGACCTTCTTACTCTTGGAGAGGGGAAAATGCCATCTGACACACAGGGTTGTGTGCAGATGGATCAGCTTGCTACCACTGTTTAATCACCGGATGAATTGATGAATGCAGTCTTCTACAAGTTATCCACTAATTTTGCCGATGCCGATTGGCTTGCTGGGAGGGCCATATTAGCACCGAAGAACTGTACAGTTGATTCCATCAACCTTAAACTGTTGGATTGCATTCCCGGGCAATGTCATGTTTATAAGTCCATCAACAGAACTTCCGATGCATCTGAATTATCTGAGTATCCCATAGAAGTTTTGAACTCCCTTCAGCCGTCCAGACCCCCACCTCATATTCTTCGGCTCAAAGTTGGTGCTCCGATTATGCTAATCAGGAATTTGCTCCCACCTAAACAGTGCAACGGGACTCGCCTCATTATTAAATCCCTTTCTCCGAACCTGATTGAGGCGACCATTGCAACTGGCAGCGGCAAGGGGGAAGTCGTTCTGATTCCCAGGATGCATCTTCTTCCGTCAGACGCAAGCATACCAATCAACTTTCGTCGCTCACAATTTCCCGTGAAGCTTTGTTTTGCTATGTCCATTAACAAATCACAAGGACATGCGCTTAGCATCGCAGGTCTGCATTTACGTCAGCAGTGCTTCTCTCACGGCCAACTTTACGTTGGGTCCTCACGAGTTGGGTCTACCCTCCCAACAACTGTGCTAGAAACATAACCTACACGGACGTCCTGTAGACAACCCGCCCGGTGGCGTTTAAGCGCCATGCATACATATGCAGTCCGATTGCATGGCGATTTTTTTGTTTGTCATATTGGTTTTAACGTTAGGTCGTCGTAGTCACCACTTGCCATTACTAAGACATCTTTGTAAAGGTTATCCAGCTCTTTTGCTGCCTTCTGACTTTCATACCTTCACCCGCCATCATCCCGTTTGTTTGTACACTATGATAACCTCACCGTATTCAGTTGCAACACAAGCTGCTAGACACATGAACACCGGCATTAAACATGATTGCTCCACTAAAGTTCCGGTTTCATTAACAGTTGATCGGAGCACCTGCAGTTCGTACCAGTGCATACAAGCACATTCACACTTGAGAAGCTTCGGAGTTCGTTTAATTGTCACAAAAGTCGAGTGCGTCTACGAAATTCAGGCTTCTGCTTCCATATACACTTTATGGCTGCCATATTTGAAACATGTCAGCCATACGGCACTATTGTTTTGTTTGTAGTCGTGTAAAAAAAAACTAAAAACACCACGCCAAGTACGGCGACACTGGTCCGGTTTCATAAGCGCTCAGGCGTGATGTTGACTGCGACTGAAGAGAAGGCACCTTTTCATTGCAATTGAGGCGTTCGGCCGTACGGCGACCCCGGTCCGGTTCCATGAGCTCTCAGCGGGATGTTGACTGCGACTGAAGAGATGGCACTTCTCCATTGCAATTACGATGCTCGGCCTTACGGCTACCCCCGTTGCGGTTTGAAGGGCTCTCAGCCGCGATGTAGATAGTGACAGATCAGAATAAAGGAAGTTATATCACAGAAATTTTCTTACCATGACACCCCGTCACTGTTCTCTCTTCTCTCGGTTTTACGGTTCTGCTTTGTGGTTGTGGCAGCGCCGTTTTTTGGGCATAAGACGCGTCTTTTAGTTAGACAAGCGGTTTGTTTGTGATTGCGCACGGCAGATACTTTATGTCTATGGCTTCCTCACGGCATGTTTTCCCTCCAATCCCTATGTATGTTGCAACTAAATCGTGGTTTCTTGACTACTTACCACAAGTGCTTCCAGTAATGCTTAACGGTCCAATTGGTTAAAGCAGTAACTGCTGCCAGCTTTTACTCACAGATGTCTTAGTAATGGCAAATGACTGACGCTACAACGGCTTTCCGTTACTTCCTTCGATACCTTCGAATACTTGGGCCTGCATGATGTCTGCTTAAACTTCGTGTGCATTGCGTTTCAACGTTTTGTAGAAACTTAGTTCCTGTCGACTTACAAAGCACATCTCTCAAAGCAACAGCCGTCCCCAACTCTTACTTTTACATCCCTGGGCA
This sequence comes from Acanthosepion esculentum, assembly GCA_964036315.1. NCBI lineage: Eukaryota > Metazoa > Mollusca > Cephalopoda > Sepiida > Sepiidae > Acanthosepion > Acanthosepion esculentum. Next base: position 660,440 of record OZ038510.1, read on the forward strand.
ACGCCGGGCTCTACTGCTAGTAAATGATAAAAAACAAACGAATTTATGTTACAACATAAAATACCTATGTATAGCTACATACCTACACACACACACACACACACACACACACACATCGTCAGGCCGCCTGCCAATTTCGTCTATCATGAAACAGCCTGACGCCTCTGAGTGTTGACTTCAATGTTCACTATTATATATATATATGTGTGTGTGTCAGTGTTTGTGTGCTTGTGCTAGTGTGTTTGTTTTTGCCAGTATGTGTGTATATATTCCTTCTCCATATGCATATATTATATATTATATTATTATATTATTATTTTTATCTCTTTAATATATAGATTGCGTCTAGCATGAAACAGTCTGTCGCCTCTGAGTGTCGACTTCAATGTTCACTTTTATATTTATATTTACTTACGCTCTATCGCTGATATTGAGCACTTTATCCCATATTTCTTCTTTATATATATATATATATATATATATATATATATATGTGTGTGTGTGTGTGTGTGTGTGTGTGTGTGTGTGTGTGTGTCTGTGTGTGTGTAAAATTATGGCCAGACTCGTTACAGTGAGCAGCTAATGCATTGACTGTGTTGTTTTGTAAAAGATCCCCTTCGTTTTCATGTGATATTTTATTTAAATTACTCGAATGTACTTTTGTAACATGCTACATTGCATCTATACCCGTCGGACGACACAAAATTTTAAAATTTTGAGGTCCTACATCTTCAGTGTTTCTTCTTTAAGCATATTTATAACCAGTGTTTTCGGTTGAGGTCTGTGGGAAGGAAGCGTGGGTTTGTAAACAGTGACTATTGAAGCTATTTTAGAATGACTCTTCGGCAGAATTGAGTCCTGTCAGTCACTGTGTGTTTATCTAAAATCTAAAAATAAATACGCTAAAATTCACATTCATTCCTGCCGTGCGCTGAGGGCTTAGTGGTAGAATTTCCGACTGACGCCAATTCAGTCGGGTTTCGATCCTAGCTAGAGGCAACAGAACGTCTAGCCACACCGAGGAGCTGTGATACAGCAAAACAGTCTGTCTGTGGATGACAATAATATATATATATATTGAGATTGCTCTCAATGTTAACTGTTAAATCAGATGTACAATAAATTTAATAAGAGACACGCTGTCTTCTTTTTTTTCTTCTTCTCTTTTTTATACTACCTATCTGGACTGAATTGTTTTTCGGCTAAGAGATGTCAGGAAAGTAATATGTGGTTGCTTAATAACAAACAGAATAACCTTCTAAGAAATTGTAGGAAAGAAATTTGGTGTTGCTTGGCAACAAACAGAATGACCTTACAAATAGAAAGTGAGTAAGATTTGGTCACCTACGTGACATACATGACCAAGAGGGATTTTGTTATTGTAACTTTAGTTTCCTGATGAACTCCAACGACAAAAGTTTGTGAAAAAAAGTAGATTCTTTTCATGCAATCGTGAGGGATGGGAAATACATTCCCAATAACCCAACTCCATTACTTATGTAAGGAATAAGTAAATTTAACCCCGGAGATCTTGGATTTATTTGACTATTTAATAGGTAAAGGATAATGGAATATTATACCCAAATAAATACAGAGAAATCATCGTACTTTCATCTCAGATGCAATCCAAATAACCAAGGGGAAACAGAACACAAAAAATTATTCCGGAATCTTTCGCATTGAGGAAGAACAAACAACTTTCGTGCACATTCTTCAGCAACTTTGTCATTACGAACAGTCGAACTTCAAATTTATGAAACGCAAATGTCCGACCTGACATCCAATATCAGCTAAGTGCTCTTTTATTACTTGTATGTCTGTCACTCCATACTTTTCCCATATTGTGTATTTTATATTTTGTTATATAAAATTTATTTACAAAACTTGTTTGTTGTTCGTCACTACCTGTTTGTGCGTTACTGTCTGAGTGAACCCACCTTTTTTATTTTCTTTTTAACATTAGTTTATTACCTTTATACATTGCGGATTCGTAACAACACACACATATATATATATATATATATATATATATATATATATATATATATAATTAAGTAATTCATCGAGTCTGAAACCTCAACAGAATGCAGAAAGCACTGGACGGCCGTTTCGTCCTATATTTGGCACTCATCAGCAGTGCGCATCCACTATCGAGAATTGAAACCCTGACAGTTAGGTTGTCAAGCAAACATCATACCAACTGTTCCAACTGGCCTCGGTGACGAAGAGATAGCAAATCAGACTCAATATAGCTTCTGATGTTTATTACCTTTATACGTTGCGAATTCGTAACAACATATATATATATATATATATATATATATATATATATATATATATATATATATATATATATATATAATGGACTCTCCGGTCGGTTTAGACGTATGAGGATCTGACAGCTTAATTGATTCAGTTATGAAATTTTGTGCGATAATCTTAAGTGGCACTTAAGACCCGCTAATGATTTCAAAGGAGGCCACATATGGAGCAAGAGTGAGGATTGTCAGATGAGATCACTTTTAGATTGGCTGACCTTTTAGATCTTACTCTTGCTTCTTGAAGATGATTCAGACAAGCAGATTGATCTCCATTCTACTCGCTCCAAGGTAAAGCGCTGAAGGGTGTTATGTGGTATATTGACAGCTGACAAGTTGCTTTTCAGCTTGTCTTTGTATCTTAGCCATGGGCCTCCTACATTCCTGTAGCCCTGATCTAACTGGCTGTACATTAGGATCTTGGGTATAATATATATATATACGCAAAGACGCAAAGAGTTATTGAGTGTGAGAGAATATGAGAAAAAGATATTGCAGAGAGAGAATTATAAAAGAAATCAGAAGATAACGATTGACACTGAATTTAAATTTTTGAAATATAAATTGATTGCCTAGTACTGTGCTTAAACTCACAAAGTTCAGATATCAAAGAGGACATTTCATCAGAACAATTACCATGAAAATATTTACAGAAAAAGACACAGGGAAGCTACGTTAGGGCAGTGGAAAGTGATTGAAGCAGAGATACCAGGCCAGAACAAATAACATTGCAGATTCATCATTGGGTTTTATCAAGAATTTCTAAATATATAGCTGGGACACCAGACCAAATATGGCAGCAATATTCAAGTAAGGTTGAATGGTAAACTTATAAATACAAATATTACCCAATATATAATCATAATTTAATATATACCTTATATAAAACGTATTTATAATAGAAAGAAAATCGTAAGGTATAAAGTGGTTTTCAAAAAGTGTACATTATTTTTTTATTGACAAGAAAAACGTCCTTCAAAGAGAGAAAGTTGTACGACGCATTAACGAATCAAGAACTTCCGTTCAGTAATCGCCTCACGTTTCTTGTGATTGTCAATAACTTGTATAGCTTTTTTTGCTTTTCGTTGGTGAAGACCTTGAGCAATTTTTTTTTACCGCTGAATTAAGCATTTTAGTTCGATTCCAATTTTGGCACTGAATGTAGAAACCGAAATGCTTCTTATTTTCATTTTTCTTTTCAGTGAAATACTAGAACCAAATTTATTTTCTTTCTAGAAATAACTATCTGAATTATAATAGCAGCAATGGAGACAGTCGACTGAACGATTGTAAGTTAGGCTGTCAAGAAGAAAGCGCCATTATCCGATACCGGGAATAGACCTTAAAACTGGTGTTTTTTTACACTTGAAAATGATATCTCTTAAAAAAGTGAGATGTCTCTAATTAATGAGATATATCCTAATAAATGAGAGGCCGGAAAATAAATATAATGCCGAGTAAATAATGAAGTTTGTCGTAGTAAATTCTATATGTCATCATTAAGAAGATGCGTCATAATAAATAAGATGTCTTGTAAGGTATGAGATGTCTCATAATAAATGATTCATAATAAATAATAATAAAATAATAATAAAATAAAAAGTAATGGGGCATGAACAAATGAGTGTGATATCTCGTAAAAAATATGATTGATAAATGTGGTGTCTCATAATAAATGTAACGCATCATAATAAATGTGGTGTCTCGTAATAAATGTAATGCATCGTAATAAATGTGGTGTCTCGTAATAAATGTGTAGTCTCGTAATAAAAGTAACGCATCGTAATAAATGTGGAGTCTTGTAATAAATGTAACGCATCCTAATAAATGTAACGCATCGTAATAAATGTGGTACCTCGTAATAAATGTAGCGCATCGTAATAAATGTGGTGTCTCGTAATAAATGTAGCGCATCGTAATAAATGTGGCGTCTCGTATTAAATGTAACGCATCCTAATAAATGTGGCGTCTCGTAATAAATGTAACGCATCCTAATAAATGTAACGCATCGTAATAAATGTGGTGCCTCGTAATAAATGTAGCGCATCGTAATAAATGTAACGCATCGTAATAAATCTTGTGTCTTGTAATAAATGTGACGCATCGTAAAAAATGTTGTGTCTCGTAATAAATGCTTGTAAAGCAAATGAGCACGAGACCATTTGAGGATGTTTTCCACGTTTTTCTTCTGTCATTATTAACCCAATAACATGGGCTCTGTCTGACAGCGGAATTCTTTCTTATTTCTCTGTGACTAGATGCTTCTTTCTTTCTTTTTTCTTTCTTTCTTTAAATGTCTACATAACTGCATCGCTATATCATCATAGAACAGCATCACTATATTAACAAAGAACAGTATCCTTTGTCCACATAAGCAACGTCACTATATAAAAATCGATAAGCATCACCCAGACAAGAACGCGAGTAATTTTCTTAAAAAGCGTCAACAGATTTCGACGTTCATCTGAATGTTGTGCATGGCGTCCAACTCGTTCAGAAATATCTAAACTGTCGGCCAGATCTATAATTAAAAAAAAACTTCAAGTGAATAAGTGAAAGAAACCTTTAGGTAGTCAAAAAAACTATACTTCATCAGGTTTCATAGACTGGCGCTACAGAATCACAAATGTAAAACTTTAACAAATAACAACAACAAAAAAACAACAGCAGTAACAAATGAAATGAGGAGTCCATGTTAGAAAAAGAGAATAATGTTGATATAATCACGACGTTGACATTCCACACTACCTTAAAGAAAAGGTTAGGAAGGAAACTCCATTCGTTAATGGAAAGAGCAATAACAGAATTGTAAGGTTTTAAGAGAATGATTTTATAAATATCACCCGACAGTAACGCTTACTATTCGTTCAATGAATAGCGAATTTTTTTTTTGTATGGAAACGGATAAACTTAATATCGGCATTGTTTGCACCAACACTTAGTCAAACGACAGTTTCAAAATTCTAGGAGCTGTATGGTCGGTTGAGGATTCTTGAATCTCATTTGATCTGTAGACGATTATGGTCACTTTGGGAGCAAAAACAAACAATTTGTCTATTCGTTTAACCTAACAGATAATATTTTAGTTGTTTCGTGTTTGTCTTTTCGTTAATTCACCCCAAGCAAGGCGATAATGGCACCAAGACGCAGGGGCTACTGTCAGTGAAAGAGAATGAAAAGACTTTAGAAGGAACTGCAAATCAAACAACAAACAGCAGACAAGAGATAAACCTCTACACCCGTCCAAAAGACCGCAATTAAAGGAAGTGTAGGTTTTGAGGATGTGTAGGATAGACAACGGTTGACCCTAGACTTGACGAGGTTAAGATTGTAGTGATCAGGGAAGCATCCTAAATATTTCTAGCATTTGTATTAAACAAAAGAAAGTGTAGGTTTTGAGGATATGTAGGATAGACAACGGTTGAACCTAACTCAATATGTATTAAAATTATAGTGATCAGGGAATCATCCTCTCGGGAGTATGTTTAACAATGTGATACTTCTTGGGAAGAAAGGAGAACTTCAACAATTTCAATATGTCTTCTTTTGTTCATATTTGTTTTCCTTTTAGAAATAACGAATACGCTGTTATTGTTCGGGATGTGCTCCGTACATCGGCCCTGGAACTGGAATAATCGCGCCGAGTACAAATGCTTGTCTAATTTGTTGCATTCACTTTTCACTAATACATTTGGGAAAGGCGTGAATCGGTACGATCTACACCCCAATGAGTTGAATAGCTGGATAGACTGGCTCTCGAGCCTTTGTTAGTAATTACTCTGAAAGAAAGAAAACTCTTAGTTCGAAGCCAGTGTGAAGTCAACGAGAATTCACTCTACTATCATTAACAATAATGCATAGGTATTCACAAATAATAAAGTCAAGATGTCGGTTGGAAAGCCATGATCGACTAAGTGCTAAAGGGTTATGTCATTTTTAAAATTTAATTTAAAACTCTATCTGTAATGATGTACTTAATTTAAATCTGCTTCTTACTGATACGTTCATTTCAAATAAAAATGAATATTTTCGAATTAAATTTAAAATTATCTGGTACCAGAGTCCTGTTCTCCGTCGGTTTAGAGCCTTGCACGCCCCTAGTTGTGACCTTTGTATTTCATTTTAATTCAAATTCATTTCTTTGTCACTGTTGTTATTGTTTATCGCAGTGTTTCAGCCGCTGTGGCCGTCGGTTTTCTTTAGTTTTTGGTCTCGTATCTTTTTATGATTGGACATGCGCATGTTTTGTTCGACATTCTAAAACACAAGAGCCTCACGAAAAGAAACCCTGAAGGTACAGAAACATTGTGATAAACATGAACAAAAGGCGCGAAATTGTTCTGAATCAAGCCCTGTTTTGTTAGATTCACCATCTGACTGATTTGTTTTGGTGGAGAGGCGAAAGAAAAAGGAAGAAAATCTTTTTTACAGATTCCAAAATTTATATGTATAAATATAAAAACAATTATAGATAAAATATTCATTGGACTCATTGACAAACATTTTTTTTAAAATCATTTCGTCTTAAGCAAGACAATAAAGACAGAAGGATTCAAGAGGTTTACTGAGATTGAAAGAATAAGGAAAAAAAATGCATACCGATTGATATTGTATTTAAACTTTTGAAGATCAAAATTGGCTGGAAAGCATGGTGCGGGAGGAGAGTTGGGCAGACGAATAAAGAAGAGGTTAGCAAAGAACTTACGGTTACATCTTTTACCAATTCTACTGTAAACTGATGAGACTTTGTTGCCAAACTAGTAGTGCGCTTAAATTCATAAAGTCTTGGAACCACAGCGGAGAGTTGATTTGTACAATTAGCATGAGAGAATTTATAGAAAAGGCAAAGGAACGCCACTTTACAGGTGTGGAAAAATGCAAGCAAGCAAATGAACACGCACACACACACACACACATACACACACACACGCATACAAATACACACAGACACACATAGACATACACACAGACAGTCACACACAGAGAGGCAAACACATTCATAGACAAAATAACACACATACAAACACACACAAACACAGACGTACACACACAAACACACACACACACAGGCAAACACACTCATAGACACATACACACACAAAGACACACATATACACAGTCAGACACACACATGCAAACATACACATATACACACAGTCAAAAACACACACAGAGGCAAACACGTACAAACACACACATACACACACAAACACACACCCATACAAAAACCCACACATACACACGCAAACACACACCCATACAAACACACATACATACACACACCCATACAAACACACACACATACACACACAAACACACACCCATACAGACACACACTAACACAAACACACACCCATACAAACACACACACATGCACACACATGCACACGCCCATACAAACACACACACACGTACACACAGAAACACCCCCCATACAAACACACACATATACACACACAACCCCTATACAAACACACACACATACACACACACAAACACACACCCATAAAAACACACACACATACACTCACAAACACACACCCATACAAACACACACACATAAACACACACCCATACAAACACACACATATACACACACAATTACTGATAGAGTCAAAAACACACACAGAGGCAAACACGTACAGACACACACATACACACACAAACACCCACCCATACAAACACAAACACACACACATACACACACCCATACAAACATACACACACACACATACACACACCCATACACACCCAAACACACACAGTGTCAAAAACACACACAAACACACGCACTGGCACACACACAAACACACACATATACACGCACAAATACACACACAGAAAAACACACAAACACATACATACACATATTGAGTTGGGGTCAAAATTGTTCAGCATCTCCAATAATTATGAATAAATCTGTAATTGCTAAAATTTTCATGGAAAATTCATGGATATCTTTATGAATTTAAAAGAATGTGTTGTTAAGCTGACAACCAAATTTTATTTTAATATCAATCAATGATATCGTAAAACTTCAAACATTTAATATATCGGTGCTCGGTATGACGATAAACTACATCCGGCAGCAAGGCCTCTGATCAGAAGATTGGATCTTTTGAGGAACGTGCAACCAGCTCTTAATTGATGTTGTTCCCAGGTCCAGCCTGACCCTGGGTGACAGACCATTTTAGTTTCCCAGCTATGGGAAAATAGTGAAACTCCAAACAATACAAAACACTATGAAAGTATAAAAATACATATTTATAGTGAAATGACCAACAATCCATTTTATCTGTAGTTGAAGGCATACAATTGCGTTCAAAATATATTTAGTTGAAGCCATAAAATTGTCTTCAAAATATTTAGATTTCGGCATTAAATAACCCATAGAGGTGTTGATATGCCGCTAAACAAAATCAACCAACCTAAAATACATATTTATACTAAAATGACCAACAATACATTTTATCTGTAGTTGAAGCGATACAATTGCGTTCAAATTATATTTAGTTGAAGCCATGAAATTGTGTTTAAAATATTTAGATTTCGGTATTAAATAACCCATAGAGGTATTGATATGCCGATAAATAAAATCAACCAACCAAGAATACATATTTATAGTAAAATGACCAACAATACATATTATCTCTAGTTGAAGGCATACAATTGCGTTCAAAATCTATTTAGTTGAAGCCTGCAATTTTACACTATTTACATTATTCGGACTATTGTCCTCATCTTTGTTGTCATAATTATCCCAGTGTTTCGGCCGTTGTACACTCCGGCCATCTTCAGGTGGTTGGAATGTCGAATTGAACCCTTTATTTCGCTCACTGGGGTAAACTGTTCTAGTTCCCCGTGCCATGTCAAATGGATGTCAAGAGGAGGACAACAACACTCAGAAAACAGTCTGCCTGTCTTATGTGAAGAGGTTATCAGAGGAAATACAAAGGATCTGCGGTCCATATAACATCAGGACAACCTTCAAAAGCTGGACGACACTTCGCAGTTATCTCCCCGGAGTAAGATCCCCACCCCATAGAGGAGACTATGACTAAAGACTGTGTGTACGCCATCCCGTACAGCTGCGGAATGAACAACAGAAAGTTGTTTTATTTATATTCGTCTATCGGTTTGAATGTTCGTGAACTCTTATTAAAGAAAAATCTGCGCACTCCGTTCCTCGGCGTAGCGAGAGTTACCGTTTAGCTCAGCACGCGTTACCGACTTGGCCACGAATAGTAGTCAGTGATGAGAGGCCCAATTTATTACTTTCAGGTAAAATTTAGATCTTTCGAAGTTTTGAATATTTACACAGCTTTGAAGAATGGATTTTTTTCATTAATTCTCTGGATTTCTATCACTTTAAACGTTATTTTAGTGGATACTCGTATTAGAGTAGACGCTCCGTTTACTTATTAAGCTGTATATTTATTTATTTATTTTCGGCATGAATGTTCGAGAAATTCTATTAAAGAAAAAATTGGCACTATCCGGCAGGATGTGAAGCCGCTTATCTCAGCTCTAACCAACGATAATCAGCTTCATGTTTGACTAGTTTGTCCTGTTGAACGGCATATTTTTCTAATGTATTTTTTAATTTTCCTGTTTTGATTACAGCTTGGGTTTTAGAATTCGGCAGGAACTTAACCGGGAACTTTTCACCAGTGTTTCTAGTTTTAATAATTATTTAGACATGATTGGAAAGCCAGCATTGCCATTTGGATCACAGCAGCTTGAGAAACCTCACTTGTTAATCACCTACTGACCCATGTGACTCCGCTAAGTTATTTTTTATTTTCACTTGATTCATTTGATTTTCGCATGATTCCTTATATGACATTTGGTTTTTCATACCTGATAAAGGAACTGGCTGAAATAAATTTGTGATGGTTAAGTTGGTTTGTTTTACATCATAATCATTATAAGTTTGTTTTTTTAACTGCATATTAAATCCTTATGGGTCATTTAATGCCGAAATTTTCTTTTCTTGTGACCTTTGATAAATTCTTTTTTTTCAAAAAATGCGTTGCTGGTATTTTTTTCAATAATCTTTTATTTTTTTACTATAAAAATGTATTGCTGATAATTTTTCTAATGTAATTTTATATTTTCATGTTTTGAACCCAGTTTCGAGGTTCAATATTTACCCATAGCTGGGACCCCCAACAGGTGCTACCACCCTGGGGACAATAGCAATTAAGAGGTCTCATCATAATTAAAGTTTAAATTATAATGTGGTTGCATTTAAACAAATTCACATTGATTTTTTGTATCTGATTTTTCATTGACATTTTTTTAATTCTATTAAACACTTGAGATTTCCACGGCCATTGTAGAAATCACTGACAGAAAAGGGGGGGAAAACAAATAGTTTTTTTCTATTTCTTTTTTAGGTAGGTAAAGTAGTGCAAGTGTATGAAACAATGATGAGACCTCACACAACGATGGTTGTTCACTATTTACCCATAGTTGGGACCTTAACACGTACTACAATACTGGTTCTGTGTGGACCTGTGAACAATAGCAATTAAGAGGTGGTTCCACGCTCTTCACGCCCCCCATCAGAAGACTTGCTGCCGGGTGTAGTTTATCTTCATACTCAAGACTAGATGGTCGACTGAAAACAGTGAAAAAGTTCGAGGATTATATAAAATGGCAAAAGCCTTTGTTAAGCCAATAGCCCTCAGGAGAAATTTTTAGGCGGCTAAAATAAAGAGTGGCATATAGAACTATTAATTAAAAACAGTAATCAGAAGAACATTAGAAATACTTAGCGATAATCAAAAAGAAGTTCTAAGATATTCGCTAAATAGGGGAAAAAATAAGAAATAATGATTCAGAAGAGTTTTATTGATCCTGCTAAGTGATTTGAATACAAGAAACAGATTTGAAGCAATCAATAGGCTGGTTGTCTTCGTTGTTACATACGTTTAAATGTTATTTCAGTGGGGTGTTTAAGCAACGTCGAGTTGGTCAGTACCTAGATGGGTAACTGCTTGAGAATACCAGGTGCTGTAAGCTTGGATGTGCGGGTGGTGTAATGGATAATGCCTTGGAATTGTTAATTAAAGAGAAAAGTTCCAATTCCAGTTGGGTTCGTTGCATCCACTTACACGCAAATACTCTTTAAAAGATATGAATCCATGTTTTCTCTCCCCAGCTATGGATTAATAAGTAAGACTTGTATTACTAAAACCAATATTATCTAAAAAATATAGATAAATAAAATTGTGTACAAAATTCTCACATCGGAAGAAAATGAGTAACTAACGACATCGAGGTTCGAGCGTGACAATCTGGACTTATGGATATATCTTTTCCGCCAGGTGTATAAATAGCGGTGTCGGGCTACCGACTCCAGTAATTATTGGCTAATTATTGAGTGACTATCGTGTGGAACTATCCAGTCGAATTAGTGTGAATTATTGTGCGTCGATGATTTGTGTTTTGATTTAGGGTTTACCGGACGTTAAGCCGAACCACGTTACTAACAAGGTATTCACTGAAATGGTTAATTATCTTTGGTTGATTTTTACTACTTTGTTCTTGTTAAGTATTTATTTGCGGTTGTAATTAAATACTGTTTTATCTTAACAGCGAAGTCTTAGGTTATACTTAATTATTAACGGCCAACGTACGTATCAAAATATATTTAGATTTCGACATTAAATAACCCATAAAGGTGTTGATATGCCGCTAAACAAAATCAACAAACCAACAATACATATTTATAGTAAAATGACCAACAATACATTTGATCTGTAGTTGAAGGCATACAATTGCGTTCAAAATATATTTAGTTGAAGCCATAAAATTGTGTTCAAAATATTTAGATTTCAGCATTAAATAACCCATAGAGGTGTTGATATGCCGCTAAAGAAAACCAACCAACCAACAACCTTGCTTTGAACGTCTATTGTGGCTCAAAATCCGCCCAAACATCAACTGGAACTCAAATATACGAGATATTGGTAAAGTGTCTGTAAATAGGAAGGCTTATTCTATCACTCCAGAAAATTACGTATGTTCCAATGTAATCTAAATGAGGCTCCTCACCCTGAACATCGATTGAGACTCAAGTTCATCCCAGACATCAATTGGAACTCAAGTATGCGATCAATCGCTTTTGAGGCTGTAAAAATATGGTCGGCTTTCTGTACCACTTCGCAAAAAGAACCTGATTCCTAATGCCACGCTGACATAATCTATCATTATGACAGTCAGATAAAAATATCTGTACTGGATTTGCTCCTTCATCACAGTTCAGTTCAAGAGTGTAGGTCAATGTGGCGGTCCGTGGACCGGTGCCGGTACGCGAACCATTAGCTACCGGTACGTTGCCAATTTCCAGGCCATTCTAAGGAATCATTTGTAAAGATTAAGGTTATATAATTTGTGTTTTTCTGCTAATAAACTGCTTATTTTTTACTACTTTTTATATGATTTGATAATGAATTATTTTTTGCAAAATAAATGGAAGATAAAAAAATAGTCAATTTTTATTATATTCATCATATATATAGTTTTCTGAAAAAATTAAAATTACCACGAATTATTATAAGTACGTGACATAATGAGAGATCAAATGCCAGTTCGCCATATCAGATAGTTTGAGAAGCACTGGTCTAGGTGACCTTGTGGGTGAAAAATCAAATGGGGACACGACAACACCCTCTCCATACGCTATTCTGTTTTACACAACTAGATGACACATTAGAAGGGTTAATCAGACAGTGATTTCCAATGCCTACATCCTGGAACTTCTCCATACGAACTCTTAATAACGAATTGTGATGAGATGCTTTGTATACGCATTGAAATACGACTGCATTTGTGTAGCGTTTTTTTGACATGTTTTCGATGTAATACACGAACACTTAGCGATATAAAGCAAATAAATCCGATACATTTGTGAAGAAAAAAGGTTGACACATTGAAGATGCAGATTTACAAATTATTCAAAACAATTGTTCTATTTTTATGTGTCGTGTTCCTTCTGGACGTAGGCGATCATCCTCCCCCACTGTCGTGTTTTTGTCTTCTTATTCACATTATTCGGACTATTGTCCTCATCTTTGTCGCCATATTTATTACAACGTTTCGGTCGTTGTACACTCTGGCCATCTTCAGGTGGTTGGAATATCGAACTGAACCCTTTAATTCACTTTCTGGGGTACACTGTTTTAGTTCCAAGTGCCATATTTAATGGATGTCAGTTAACAGCTGTTAATTCTCCTCTCAAAGTTAATCCACAGCCTTCACCGGGTATTGAATTCACTCTGTTTGGGTCATGTCACTGGATCTAAGCAACGCCTTTATTCACTGTGCCATGTGTCCTTGAGGACATCTGTGTATGAATTTCTGGGTATTATAAAACTAATGTCATCAGCTTTATTTTTTTACCAGAGCTCATATTGCAATTTTTGTTGTTATTATCGCTTTTCTCATAATAATACCTCATCTCAGAAATATAGACAAACACTGAAGTTTTGTGTTTTTGTTATTTCTTCCAAACCCTGTTCTACTATCCATTTATTCAAGCTCATCAAGTATGTTCCGCGCTGCTTTCCTCTTTCCCTCGATCTGTCCAGTGAGTATCAGATTTTCCAAGCCTTCCTTTCTCTTTGCGTTATCCAGAAATTTCAACAGTTTCTTCCTGATTTTAAGTGTCCTTTTTGTTTCCATTTTCTCCAAAACCTCGTAGTAAATACAAAAACCTTGGAAATGAAATTCAACAAATGTGGCATCTCAAAACAAAAATTCCCGTTCATGACTACAGCTTTCGGAACTATTCCCCTCCCCGCAAAAAAGAAATATGCAAGCAAACATCTCCCAACTAACTGCAAATAAATACATTGAAACAATATCTTCATCTACCGCAAGGAAAGTTGCTTCTGTGTGTGGTGCCAGAAAGTCTTTTCTCATCTGAGTACATCCTTCAAATCTATACATCAACCATCCGTCCTTGCATGGAATATTGCTGTCATATATGGTCTGGTGCCCCCCATGTAAGTCTCGTGGTCCACGACAAAATACAGAGACGAATATGCAAGATGATAGATCCTGATCTGGCATCTATTCTACAATCGCTATCCTACAGACGTGCCGTTGTTTCCCTCTGTCTCTTCTACAAGTATTTTCACGGCATCTGTTCCGACGAGCTACTTTCGCTGGTTCCCGGACTGCATGAATTTAAGCGAGCTACCAGGCTGGCATCTCGGTCCAACCCTTTCACTGTCAAAACGGTTAAATGTAACCATCTCTTCTACTCAAACAGCTTCTTCTATCGCACTTCTCGTCTGAGGAACTCCCTTCCCTTTACTTGCTTCCTCGATAACTATAATCTTCAAATATTCAAGTGTAATGTCAATCGACATCTGACACCCTGAGCTTGTTTCCTGTTCTTCTCTGTATGATTTCCTCAAACACGCCTCTTTACTCTTGTTCTCAATCCTCTGTAACCCCTTGCGTGCTAGTGGCACTCCCGCCTTGCTTGGGGTAAATTGCTTTAAAAAATAAATAAATAAACGAAAAAACAAAAAAAAAAATCAAAGTTTAGCCGAAATACAAAAAATTGATCTACTGTGAACTTCTCGCAGCCTTAGGAAAATGTTACCTTTTCTGGAGAGATTTTGTATTTGATTTCAACAATTTCATTCAAGTTTTTAAATATTAGACTATTAAAGACTCTATCCAGCAGTTTACCAATTTTTTAATTACAGTAATTACCCATGTATAATACGCCCTTATCCCTAATACGCACCCCTAAAATTGTGCTGACAGTGTGAGAAAATGCTTCTACTTATGCATAATACGCACCCCTTGTTTGGTAATCAAACCCTATTAATTGTACCTCTCCAATTTCATTACAGTCAGCTTTGCTACTCTTATTTTAAAAAAATAGAAAAATATTATTCTAATTTAGTTTTATGATAATTCATATTTTATTTGACATTTGTAAGTATTGTTAGGTGCATATGACTGTATTTGACATCCTTATCGGGACGCAATCGCCGAATGTTAGTGTCAAATTGTCGTATGTTTGTGGTGAGTAGTCATTTCGCAACTGAAATCGACCTATGAAACCGCAATTTTTAAAAGATTTTTTGTAGCTGTGCATAATCCGCCCCCTAATTTTGCTAATTATTTCTTTAGAGAAAATGCGTATTATACATGGGGAATTACGGTAATCTAAATGTTTTTTTCTTGTAAGCATATATATATATATATATATATTGTCCATTTCATAATATATATATATATATATATATATATATATATATATATATATATATTATGAAATGGACAAAGTCCGACAATAATTTTAAGACATTTTTTATGTTTATACGTTCTTTTCATAGATACAAATATTTAAGTAAATTCTCTGTTTATAATAAACAGTATTAAACAACATTTACCGGTCTGAATGTCCGAGAAATTTTCATAGAAAATACGCGTCCTCCGACAGGAATCGAACCTGTATCCTATACGGAACCGTCATATAGCCTGACGTGCTTATACCGATTTCGCCGCAGAGGAGCGTTTCGGTTAGCAAGGTCGATTTTACTGTTTTTAAACTACAATTCTCCATGATTTTCTCTCGTACATTCATATCTGCTCGATGCGTATCCAAATGTAAACAAATGACGTCACACATTATGAAATGGACAAAGTCCGACAATTATTTCAAGATTTTTTTTTTACGTTCTTTTTATAGATACAAATATTTAAGTAAATGCTCTGTTTATAAATGTCTTAACAAATAATTGTCGGACTTTGTCCATTTCATAATGTGTCACGTCATTTGTTTACATTTGGAAACGCGTTCAGCAGATATGAATGTACGAGAGAAAATCATGCAGAATTGTAGTTTGAAAAATCGACCTATAGGATACGGGTTCGATTCGTGTCGGAGGACGCATATTTTCTATGAAAATTTCTCGTACATTCAGTCCGGTAAATGTCGTTAATACTGTTTATTATAAACAGAGCATTTACTTAAATATGTGTATCTATAAAAAGAACGCATAAATAAATATATATATATATGTATATATATATATATTGTAAATCTAAATCTTATTTCTTGTAACATTTTACGGATCTGATTTTATATCTTAAAGCTGAAAATCTATTTGAACCATTTTTAGATTCTTGTTTTCATCTCGTTTTCACCATTCTTAAACCAAACATATTGTTAACAGCTATGAGGTGTCAGATTTAATTCGTGAGGTGCCCAAGTCGAGAAGGGTGATATCTGTGAGCTCTCAGGTTTAGGAATTCAGGTTCAAATCTCACTGGACATTTTTCACTTTTTATGCTGCTCAGTTTAAATTAACAAACTGAGCCTTGGAATAAAAGGAATACTAGGAAAAACTTGTTTAAGTAATGATGAATAAGATTGATTTGTCTTTTACGGTTTATCAACCCTTTGCAGATTATTTAAAGCACAAATATATTTTTAGGTTGTAAGAATTTCGGGGGCGGGAATAATTATTTAGCGATACAAGTTTTACTAATTAACCCATAGCTGTGGGGAAGAAGTGGCTTCGTACATTCTTCAAGTGGATGAATAAGTGTCCATATAGCAAATTTAATCATCACCATTTTCCAGATGATAGAAGCAAAGAGATCTCGAAATCTGTTTAACAGACTTATACGGTGTTAGTGTAAATTTCTTTTTAGTGTTAAACCCCCTTCTTTAGTGTCTGGATCGAAGACATTAGCGTCACTTCCGAAGATCATTAACATGTATAGATCAATTTTAAAAGCAAAAGCGTTAATGGAGAAAATATCAATGCATTAGTGTAATAAAAATTAGCTCACCCACCTGTAAGTCGACTAACGCAATCACTTGCAGTTCGATTTTTAAGCGACCCTCATATAATGAAACAGCGAAAGAAAGAAACTTTAATCTGTCAATGTAGGACGCTATTTATGGTGACATACAGGGTTGGACAAAATAATTGGAACAGGTGCAAATTCCACTTCTATATTTCAAAGACCTATTATATTAAGAACTTTAACTAAAACTTCGTAATTGCAGGTTATATCTATTGTAAATACGTTTATTTATCTAATTTACTGTCTTTGCCTTATTTATTTTTAGAATTTACTAAAATTTAAGCTAAATGCGTGACCTCTCTGAGTTCGAAATAGGGCATATTGTTGGAGCTCGCATGGCAGGAGCCTCGATCACTAAGGTTGCTAAACTGTTTGGTTTTTAAAGAGTTACCATATCAAGAACTATGACGCTATTCAAGAAACACGGTAAAACCTCTAGCAAGCATAGCAATTCGGGCGGGACTTGCAAACTTACTGACAGGAACCGACGTGCATTGAAACGCAATGTGGCGAAAAATCATCTGACTACTGTGGCCAAAGTGACTGCTTAGTTGAATAATCATCTGAATAGTCCAGTTTCTACTGAAACTGTTCGTCGTGAGCTCCATAAGGCTGGATATCATGGAAGAGCCGGCGTAAAGAAACCTCTTCTCTCCACTAGCAACATTTAGAAGTGGTTGAAGTGGTGCAGAGATCACAATGCCTGGTCTGCAGACCAATGGAAGCAAGTCATATTCTCAGACGAGTCCAATTTTTCTCTTTTCCCAACTTCAAGGCAGGTTTATGTGTGGAGGCAGCCCAAAGAAGCTTACAAGCCTGACTGCCTTCTTCCAACAGTGAAGCATGGTGGCGGACCAGTGATAGTTTGGGCCACCATATCATGGAAATGTCTCGGTCCAATAGTTGCCCTGCATGGTAGAATCAACAGCAAAGATTACCTGAACATTTTGGGAGATCATGTTCATCCAATGGCCCAGACTTTATTCCCTGATGGAGACTGCATCTTCCAAGACGATAATGCTCCAACACATACCGCTAGAGTGGTTAAGAATTGGTATGAAGAGCATGAAGTGACCTCCCCAATCTCCAGATATCAATATTATTAAACATTTGTGGTGCATTTTGGAGCAACAAATTAGGAGCCGCTATCCTCCACCGTCGTGTCTTAAAGAGCTGGAGCAGGTGTTAATGGAAGAAGTGCTGAAAATTCCTCTGGATGAAGTCAGGAAGCTGTATGATTCCATTCCTAGACGTATTAAAGTTGTATGGAAGGCTAGAGGAGGACCAACTCCATATTAAATAAATTTTCTTTGAATTTAACAAGTGTTTCAATTATTTTGTCCAACCCCTGTATTTTTAATGTTATAAATTAATGTAGAGGCCTGAACGTGCATTACATAAAATAAAAATAAAACAATTTGAAAAGAGTCATATTTTACACAGATAATGCTTTTCCTAACGTGTGACTTGCACTTGTGAGAACAATCTTTTGTATTTCTTTAAGGCATGGGCTACCAGCGATCCCTTCAATAAGTTCATCAGAAACTTTGTCAATCAAATCTAGGGCCTCAACCACAGCTGGAATTATTGATGTCTTCATGTATCCCATTGATGTTTTTACATTTTTACATCAAGATCTTTGAGAACTCCATTTCTTCTTGTTCTTGTTCTTGTTCTTCTTGTTCTTGTTCTTCTTGTCCTTGTTCTTCTTGTTCTTGTTCTTGTTCTTATTCTTGTTGTTGTTGTTGTTCTTCTTCTTCTTCTTCTTCTTATTATTATTATTATTATTATTATTATTATTATTATTATTATTGTTATTATTATTATTATTATTATTATTATTATTTCCTTTGATTTTTGGTGTGTACTCATATCTTTCCGGGTTCGCCCAGAGACCTAAATTCAGAAATGGCATCATGGCATTTTCCACTGAGCAATAAAAAAAGGGGAAAAAAACCCACATATTTTACATAGATAAAGCCCTTCTTAAGGTATGGGATATACTCGTGAGAATATTTTTTTTGTATTTCTTTAAGGGACGGGCTACCAGGAATCCCTTCAATGAGTCTATTGGAATATTTTCCAATCAATCCGAGGGCTCCAACTACAACAGCGATTGTTGATGTTCCCATGTGCCACATTTTTGAGATTTCGATTTCAAGGTCCTTGTATTTTGACAGCTTTTGGAAGATCGTCAAAGATATATTGCAGTCTGCCATATCAATAAGGAGGCATTTTTTGCGGTCTCTAATAACGATGTCAGGTCGATTAGCTTTGATTGTTCTGGCCCTGTGTATTGTGTTGTCCCATAAAATTGTTACCGGTTCTGGGTGGTGTTCATTATTATTATTATTATTATTATTATTATTGAGTAAAAGAAACCATATAAAATTCGAACATCATTTCTCTATCATTATAAGAAATGCAGAAAAATCTAATATTTGTGTCGTATTAAATAAGAAGAAATGCTATAAAAACCTACAGTTAATATTAGATGATACAACAAAATAAAAAATTACAAAAAACAAAAAAAAAAAAAACAATTCCCCAGCTTTAAATCTCAGTACATCAACGAATAACACCGAAATCGCGTCGTTAAAACTTGGTTATTTCTACGAGAATGTTAAAATTTATAAGTCAGTCAGCCCACATAACCTTTTAACAACACAAGTTCTTACACCCATATATAAATTATCAAAAACTTTAAACCTATTAATTATACCGTACTTACCTACCAAATATAGAATCAGCTCCACCAAGAATTTTTTGCAAATTCTTCAATCCAACAAACCTCAGGATGAAATCTTAGCATCCATAGACGTTGACAATTCAGTAGCATAAAAGTCCCTGAAACAATTGACACTATTTGTTAGTTTTTGTTATGAAAACACTTCCATGAGTGCCCAGGATCGCCTCGTCAGTGATATTATGACTTGGGGTCATGGCAAGTTTCGGGTCTTCCAACATCATACTTGCTCGCCCAAGAGACCCTACCGAAACAGTACTATTTTCCGACAGGCGATCCTGAAACCAAAAAAAAAGACGTGAAGCACGCAACAAATGGACTCCCCAAATAAATGCCACTGCTGACCAATCACCACCGACTTTAAATAAAATGTATTACTATTCTTCTCTGCCTCCTCTAAAAACCAATCCTACAATTAAAAAAACCAACAACTTTTATCGCAATACACTTTAACTACGCACAACATTCACTAGTTCTACGAATCTCACCAATGTCTCTAAATATCCTGATGATGACTTAAGAATGTCGAAAGCTTGAAGCGAAAAAAGTTGAATTGTTATAAAGAAATATAAATTTTTCTTATGAAAATTCAACTTCTTTTCTTTATTTCCAATGCGCATCTATTGTAAAATTATTTTAATTATTTTATTTCTGCAATAAAACCATTAGCAATATGTCTACAATAACCTTAGACAAAACGGTTACATTGGTAAAAAGAGTAAATGAAGAAGAGACTCAACGCAGCGGAGGTATAGTTCTACAGAAGGATGCTGAGGATATCATGTACCGAATATATCGGGATGGTCAAATACACATTCCAAAAGCTTGGCAGAGACAGGAAGATTTCGTTGGAAACAAAGAAAAGAGTACTCAGCTGCTACGGGATATGTGTCCTCCTTTACGGTAGCGAATGTTGGACGGTCTCCTCAAAGATGAAGTAGAGACTGGAGGCAGCGGAGGTGTAGTTCTACAGGAGGATGCTAGGGATAGCATAGGCCGAACATGTGAGCAACGATGAGGTTTTATAGAGGATGCACTCAAAAAGGAAACTCATACTTAACATCAGGAAGAGGCAGCTTAGATTTCTGGGACACGTAATGAGAAAGGAGGGCTTGGAAAATATGATACTCACAGGGCGGATAGAGGGAAAGCGGGACAAGGGAAAGCAACGCGTAACATACTTAATGAGTTAAAGCAAGTGGATGGCAGAAAAGGGTCTGGGAGAAATAACAAAAACTCAAAAGCATATTAAAAGCTACAAGGGATAGGGAGAAGTGGAGAGCTATGATCACCTACGTCCTGAAGGCACACGGAACATAAAAGAAGAATGCAGGTTGATTGCCGAAGCAGCAAACAACTTTTAGATAAATATATGAAGATGGTTGGAATGTCGAACTGAACCCTTTACTTCGCTCACTGGGGTAGACAGTTCGAGTTCCACGTGCCATGTTTAATGGATGTCAGTTATCTCCTGTTAATTCCCCTCTCCAAGTTCTCCACTGCCTTAACCGGGTATTGAACTCACACTGTTTCGGTCCTGTCACTAGATCTAACTAACGCCTTTATCCACTGTGCAATGTGTCCTTGAGGGCACAGTTGATAAAGGCCTTGAGGACACATGACACAGTGGATAAAGTCGTTGGTTAGATCCAGTGATAAGACCCAAAGAGTGTGAGTTCAATACCCGATTAAGGCAGCGGAGAACTTTCATATGGAAATTAACAGGAGATAACTGATAACTGACATCTATTAAACATGGCACGTGGAACTAGAAAAGTATACCCCAGTGAGCGAAATAAAGGGTTCAGTTCGACATTCCAACGACCTGAAGAAGGCCGGAGCGCACAACGGCTGAAGCATTGTAATAAATATGGGGACAAAGATGAGGACAACAGTCCGAATAATGTAAATAGTCCGAATAATGTAAATAGTGTACCTCATCTCATAAATATAGACAGATACCGAACTATATCAAGAATCTGTATTTAATTACCAATTTTTGTCTCCTACGAAAACAATTTCTTTTTGTGTTGCGGAAATTTATTAAAGCCAAGGGTGATAAAGTCAATTTGCAAAGCTAAAGTAAATTGTTTGTTTATCACAAATTCGAAAGTATCTGGTGTACCATTTTAGTTTAACCCCCTCCCAAAATAAACCCGGTTATAGTCTACCATAGCTCAGAATAATCTCTAGGGTATGATTGAGGCTAGCCTAGTTCATACCACGATGTTTAAAAATTAACCGAGTCTGAGATATATCCTCCAAGGCCAAATTATACATCCATTTGCTATTAGATTTACAAACTGGATACTGGTCAGTTATTTCATATTCAAGTTTGCCTATCATCAATAAGTGTCCAGACTCTAGACACACCGCTGTTCATATCAAATTTTAAGACAATCAATATTAATTTGTGGCCTGTAGACTGCAACCACAAAACAACAGTGGTCAATCAGAAAACGACTACTCTTCCATCATTTTTACCCAAATCAATTGGCATCCAGGAATTAGATCCACTCATGTGCAAGCGAAGGAATTAGAAACAGAATTCAGATGAAAAACTTTGGGACAATTAATCATGACTTAATTACCTGCCAAATAAGGTACCAGCTCTACAAACGAATATTTACAAATTCTTCACATCAACAAACTTCAGGATGAAGCATCCTTAAACTTTGAAAATTTGGTCACTAACGTTTCAGTCCTAAAAAAAATTTGACACTATCTTCTAAATAAATGGCAAATCCTGTCTGTTCGTCCGTGTGTCTGAAACTCGGGCCACACTTACTCATTATAAACATAGCTTTTTGGAATAGTCTTCTTCCGTGGAATGCTGATCACTTTGCAATATACAGACATCTGGTATTAGATAGACCAGTCTAAACAAAACCCTTAAACATACGCTCTTTCAGTTTTCTGAGAATGTTATGGAGTGGCTTCACTCTCCAATCTGATAACAATGGATAATAAGAATTCTTTGGACAATCGTCGGTGATCCATGTTTCTATAAATGGACTAAACTTGTTCAAATAATGAAGCTATTCGATGAAAATGAAGAGATTCTTCTTGGTTAGACAACATTGTTCAAAATATAAAACAAAAAACTGTCAATAACAAAAATGATATTCTGCAATCATTTTGACTCAAATCAATTATAATCCAGAAAATAAAATATACCAAAGAATCGAAAATGAAATTGACAGATGTATATCTACATTTTATACTCTACTGTAAACAGAACATCTCTATACTTGACTGTAAACAGGACCACGCTATACTCTACAGTAAAAAGGAGCTATCTATATTTTACTGTAAACAGGACCTATTTACATTTAACTGTAAATAGGATCTATCTATATTTTACTGTAAACAGGACCTATCTATTCTGTACTGTAAACAGGACCTATCTATACACTACTGTAAACAGGACCTATATATACTCTAATGCAAACAGGATCTATCGATATTTTACTGTAAACAGGACCTATCTATTTTGTACTGTAAACAAGACCTATCTATACTGTACTATAAACAAGATCTATCGGTACTCTACTGTAAACAGGATCTATCTATTCTGTACTGTAAACAAGACCTATCTGTAATTTACTGTAAACAGGGCCTATCTATACTCTGCTGCAAACAAAACCTATCTATATTTTACAGTAAACTGGATCTCACTATACTTTGTAAACATGACCTATACCTATCTTCTTGACTCAAGTGTAAACAAGGTCTATGTCTAACTTTTTATTGCTGCGCAAATTTGGCTTATATCTAAGTTTTTGTGTAACATTTAAACCGGACCTATACTGCAACCTTTTGACGCCAGTTTAATACGGGCCTATATCTATTGGGTTAACAATGAACCTATCCCAACCTACCATTTCAATACTAACCATATGGCATGAAAAGGGTGTCTAATTACTAACGATTTAGTTTTGTTGTATAAAGTTTTTTAAGTTTATATTCATCGGTTTTTATTCATTACATCTACCGATATAACTCTAGTGAAGTGTTTCTCAACGAGTGCTCCCAGGCGCACTAAAGGTAGCCAGGTGCACCCCCCCCCCCAATTTATAGAAGAGCAATTTATTATTCTCATAAAAAAAATCTATATTTCTAAATAACTGGAGACCCCAGGAAAATGGCTTCCATCTTTTACTGAAGTCATTGTTATTTGATATTTTAAATTAGATGTTAAATTCCTTAACCTTTAAGAGGATAATCTTTTCCTTTTTGCCTTCCTCGGCGGATTTAAGACTGTCATTGTCGGCTTCTCTAAAAAGAATGGCTGATTCTTCATAGATTCATTTAAATGGAAACATTACCGTTTAAATATACGATGTAATGTCTTAAAAATAAATGCTTATTGCAGGAGACTTATTTATTTACACTATTTACATTATTCGGAATATTGTCCTCATCTTTGTCGCCATATTTATCACAACGTTTCGGCTGTTGTACGCTGCTGCCTTCTTCAGATGGTTGGAATGTCGAATTGAACCCTTTGTTTCGCTCACTGGAGTAGACTTTTCTAGTTCCACGTGCCATGTCTAATGGATGTCAGTTATCAGTTATCTCCTGTTAATTCCCCTCTCAAAGTTCTCATGGCTCCAAGAACCCGAGAGAGCTGTAACACGAAGGGAAGTGAAAACATCAGGCGTGGCTGACCACATATGGAGAGAAAAGGGAGATCACCGCCCTCTGTGAGATCAGGTTGAGATCATAGACAAAGAACACCATTGGAAAATTCGTAAACTTAATGAATCAGCACATATGCTAGGATATAAAAATCTCCTGAGCCGACCAAGCATAGAAATGAATACAATATGGAAACCAGTAATAACGAGTGCTAGAGAAAAGCGATAAAAACAACAAAAAATTGCAATATGAGCTCTGGTAAAAACATGTTGATAACAGCAAAAATTGCAATATGAGCACTGGTAAAAAAAAGTTTGCTGAAGACATTAGGTTTATAATACCCAGAAATTTACAATCAGATGTCCATTGTGCAGTTGGTAAAGGTGTTAGTTAGATCCAGTGACAGTACCCAAAGAGTGCGAGTTCAGTACCTGGTTTAGTCCGAATAATGTAAATAGTGTACATGATACTTCATCTCAGAAATATAGACAGACTTCTTTATTATTTTCGAATTTCTTGACTAATTTTTTACTTAGTCAATATTCAAGTGCGTCCTAGAGTTTTAAATATTCTACAAGTGCGTCCTGAATTAAAAAGGCTCAAGAAACACGACTCTACTGTAAACCGGAGTATTTTGTTTTACTCTAATGTAAACTGGATCTTGTTATATATTATCATTTCGTTTTTCTAACTAGCAGCATGGCCCGGCGTTGCCCGTGCTTGATTCAAAAATCGTACGACTCATAATCAATCACTATCACTTGACTTAAAACATTTTTGCCCTTCCTTGCCTTTAAAGGAGTGCCCTTTGCCGTGCTGATGTTGCTACATGCCTTACTTCTTGCCTTATCTGTTACGAAAAAAGAACTAAACAAAATGAACACAAAACGATCAGCTTTAAAAAAGGACTCGTAACTGGAAAAACCGAATGAAAAAAGAATGTTAATAACAAATATTTTTTCACACCCAATCCAGTTCTGCGGAATCAGAATCAACGTTGAGTTTAAGCAAGCGAATGAGTCAATTGGAGTAAAGTGCCATGGAGATTTAAATTTTTCCCACTTGTGACGAATGCAGGTATCGATTTTTTTTGCATGCTAGTTAACATTCGTGTCAGTCTGCTGTTGGCTCTCACGCTGGCCAATAGAATCTTCCTGCCTATTCGTGGCAGCCAGCTATAGGCTCTCACTCTGGCCAGTAGAAAATAGCCGCAAACTACATGAAAACCGCCGTAGAAGCATGAAAAAATCGATTATTTCCACTATTGATGGGAGTTAGGAAATGCAATGTATTGGCCTTTCCGCTAACTTGGAGCATGTGCATGTAAATTTGGGTGCAAATCCGTCGAAAATTGCGGCCGTGCATTCGTTACACACACACACACACACACACACACATCCTGCCTTTTATAGATAGAGATTTTGTATGAATTGTTACACAAAGGAATTTTGGGTGATAAAAAATGTGGCGTTTTTTTTTAAACAGAATACACTGACGTGTGTCATTGTATAGCTTTTAAACTGTGACTTAAATGTGTAAGAATTATTAATACATTACAGATGTCTTCCTTCCCTCAGCATCGCTGATGCTAACCTCCAGGAAAATAAATCGTTGCGCTTTCTCTGGTTAACGTTCTCAGCTGACATGAAGTGGAAAGACTATATTGAATCTATTGCTAGGCTCACTGGGTCGACCGTCCTGGTTAAGACGATAAGCTACATCCGCGTCCTGGATATGACAGCAAGGCCTTTGATCAGAAGGCTTTGAGTAGCGTGGATCCACCTCTTAATTGCTGGTGTTCTCACGTCCACCCTGACCTGGAGTGGTAGCACATGTCAGGGTCTCAGCTATGGGCAAATAGTTAAACCACGAAAAGGGATCCAACTACTATGAAAGTATAAAAACAGATTTTAATACCAGCAATACATTTTTTGAAAATATTTTCGCCAGCAATACATTTTTGAAAAAAAAATATTACCAGCAATATATTTTTGAATAAAAAATATTACCAGCAATAAAAATCTTGTTGGCATTAAATAACCCATTGAGGTGTGTTGATATACCGTAAAATAAAACAAACCAAACTAATCACTGAGTCGTGCGAGACAATTTGTCTACCGTTAATCCATGCTTAGAATATTGCTGACTCATCTGGCCCAGTTACCCTGATATTTACCTTGAGCTCCTTGAAAAAAACCTAAAAAAAATCTGCAATATTATTGGTTCTGGTTTGACGACTCGGCTTCAGTCGCTTTCCCACCGCCGTAAGATCGCCTCTCTGTGTCTTTTCTATAAATACTTTCATAGTAATTGTTCGGAGGAACTCTTCGCTATGGCACCTAGACTTTACGAATTTAAGTGCAGCCCTAGACTGGCGTCGAGAGCTCACCAATTTACAGGTTAGATGTAACCGTAAATTCTATGTCAACAGTTTCTTTTCACGCACTTCTCGCTTGTGGAAATCCCTCCCGGTTCCATGCTTTCCAGCCAACTTTAATTTTCAAAAACTGAAATTCAATGTCTATTGCTATCTACTATCCACCTGATTACTCTTTTCTCTTCCCGCTCCTTATTAATGTTTCTGCTCCTAATTCTTCCACACCCAGTAACCCCTTGTATTTTAGTGGCTTTACTACCTTGCATAAATTTAAATGCAATGTCAATCGCTATCTACTCTCCTCCTGATTACTCTTTTCTCTTACCGCTCATTATTAATGTTTCTGTTCGTAATTCTTCCACACCCAGTAACTCCTTGTATTTTAGTGGCTTCCCTCCCTTGCAAAAATTTAACTGCAATGTCAATCGCTATCTGCTGTCCTCCTGATTACTCTTTTCTCTTCCCGCTCATTATTAATGTTTCTGTCCCTAATTCTTCCACATCCAGTAACACCTTGTATTTTAGTGGCTTTCCTCCTTTGCAAAAATTTAACTGCAATGTCAATCGCTATCTACTGTCCTCCTGATTACTCTTTTCTCTTCCCGCTCATTATTAATGTTTCTGTCCCTAATTCTTTCACACCCAGTAACCCCTTGTATTTTAGTGGCTTTACTCCCTTGCAAAAAGTTAACTGCAATGTCAATCGCTATCTACTGTCCTCCTGATTACTCTTTTCTCTTCCCGCTCATTATTAATGTTTCTGTTCCTAATTCTTCCATGCCCATTAACCCCTTGTGTCTTAGTGGCTTTAACCCCTTGCATGGCGTGATATCAATTAAAAAAAAAGAAAAAATCCATGTTTAGTTTTTACTCAAAGTGTAAATTTGAATCTATGCGTCCGTATTTATTTTTAACTCTGGTGTAGCGATTTTGCAAGAGTGGCACAAGGCCGAAAGTATGGGGTACCCAGTGAGGATCGAACTCACTACTCAGTCGTAATTGTTCTAGCGAGACAAGCTTGCTAACCATTACACCACGTCGAGGTGCCCAAACACTGGTGTATACCAGTTTGATGTCTACTTTCTGATTCCAGACTGTTGGAAGTCTCATCCAGTGTTCCTGTCTTTAAGAACTCTGGTGACCCTTTTGACCCTTCTAATTACCGTCCTATCTATCTCCTACTCCTCTTCGGCAAAGTCTTTGAAGCTTTAATCAACGCCGAAGTGGTTAAGCACCTTACATCCCATGATCTGCTCTCCGACAAGCAATATGGTTTCCGCTTTGCTCGTTCTATGGCTGATGTGCTTACGACCATCACTGAAATTGTTTACCAAGCACTTCATAATAACAAAGAATCTCGTGTCGTGGCTCTAGATATCTCTAAAGCGTTTGATATGGTTTGGCATGCCGGCCTTCTTCGCAAGCTTCAGGGTTATGGAATTTCAGGTCGATTGTTTGATCTAATACAATCATTCCTGTCAAACCGTGTATTGAAGGTCGTTCTCAACGGATTCTCCTCCAGCTCCTATCCGACGAACACAGGTGTTCCCCAAGGCTCCATCCTAGGCCCTACTCTGTTCCTTATCTTCATCAACGATCTTCCTGACGTCATAGATTCACAAGTTGGCATCTACGCGGACGACACTACAATTTACTCCTGCCTCAAAAACAAATCTAGTGTCGTTGACAAAACTAACCTGGCCGTTCGTCTCGAAAAGGACCTCCAATCGGTTGTGAACTGGGGCAGGAATTGGCTGGTTAACTTTAGCGCCTCAAAAATAAAAATGCTCTCTATTACTTATCACAGAGAACCATTAGAATGTCTGAGGCTCAACTTCTCGAGAGCTCCTCTTTGCGACTACTCGGCCTCACATTGACTGCTGACCTGAGATGGAACAAATACATTGAGTCAATGGCTTCGTCCACCGCAAGGAAAGTTGGCTCCGTGTGCCGCGCCAGGAAATTTTTCTCCCCGAAATCGATCCTTCAAATCTACAAATCAACCATTCGTCCTTGCATAGAGTATTGCTGCCATATATGGTCTGGAGCCCCTTCTGTTTGTCTCAAAGTTCTTGATAAAATCCAGAGACG